>JAJPGS010000434.1:0-44202 GCA_028654335.1 Alnus rubra | reverse complement strand
AGTTGCCTGTACTGCCAATCAGGGAAGATGAGTGGGCTTGGTGTAATAGTATACTGGGCGTTACAAAGACCCCATGCAATGTGATCGGCACTGCACAGGTCGTACGCTCAAAACAGAGCACGACAAGAATGGGTTTCAAAGGAAACCCACGAGCTGCAGTATGTTTCGCATTGGTCCCTGGAACAGCTCACGACATGCGTGGAAGGAGCAATGGCACCAATGGAGATCCAATCACAACGGAAATTGAAGAGGCTTGTTAAGGAGGAAGAGAACCACCTTCGAAATAGCCACCACGAAAACTTCTAAAATCATCCAGAGAATTATTTTCCAAACTCACGTTTGAAGGAGGCCACATTCCCTCTAAGAACCTACCCTAAACTATCTTGTTATGACTCAAGAAATCGAGCATGTAATAGAAACAACAATTACCAATTTGTTTCTTAAGCAAGAAAAATAATTTGTAAACATTAACTAAATGATATTCATATTCCCAACTTAATCAGCTGTTAGAAGTGAGATATAAAAGTAGATAATTTGTTTGCTGAGCAAAGGGGGTGAGGTCCTTTACAGTTCTAGAAAAAAGAATCAACTTACAAGCATTGCTTCATAGTAAAATATACCAAAAAAATTAACTATCATGCATATGGATGAAGCTTACAGAAGCAGCCCTTTCTGATTTGAGTCGCTTTTCGACAAAGTTTGCAAGTTTTTTTGAATAAATTTCTCCACGATCACTGTACAAACAATTTGCCGTATAGATGGGTAAGTGACACTCAGAATATAAAACTTTGTTGTTGAGGAAACAATGTGTAACTTCAACAGCAGAGTGGATCAAAATGCATCTCCAGCATCAAAGAAAATGAAACGTACATTTACATGGACAGGGCTAACAGTTATGATGGGCCAAAAGTCAAAAACTAATCAGATGACAGAAGAAGATTGGTACAGATAAACAGAAGTTCAGATTATTATAATAGAATTTAGAGTTAATGAAACTTAACAAGTGGAATTACCATTGGCACATGTAGATCATTATTATGGTTATATACTTGGTATTCACTTTAAACATCAAACAAGAAGCACATACAACGACTTTCTAGGTTCTCAACCAGCAGCTGAACATGACCTTCATTTTTTGATGCATTTATGAGTAACAGTCGGCATTTGCATTGATTGTCTTGATAATTAAATGTCTATGCAATTAACAGTTTTTGTAAACCCGTTGATTTTTGTGAAAATCAATGATTGGTGTGCTTTTCTTAGAAGCCATTATTATTACCAACATTTTATATATTTATTGTACACCATGGAAACCACCCAGCCTCAACCAATTACTAGCACTCATGATTTTCACTCTATTTTTTTGCCATGCCTGCATTATTTACGAAATTTATGTTCTTAAGAAATTCTCAGGATCAAGGATAAAAGGCTAGATTTCAGTCCTTTGGAATTTGTGCTTGAAAAAATGGCTTTTTGGTCTATGAAGACAGATCTTAAACAAACTCAAGTAGGGTCACAGGACTGCAACAAAATGGGTTTCTGTGTCCAAGTCTACAGTGTGTCCCTAGTGGAAGAGCTAGCAGTACCTCCAATCAAAGGAAAAAGGAGGGGAGATTCCAAATTCTACTGTCAGATTGTCAATATCAAACTTATTCCTAGTAAACATTTTCCCCATAAAGGAAACTTTCCTCAGAACCCACCAGCTACACTACTGCAATATGATCAATCCTTTGTTTCTTGCATGTTTTACTTGGTTCTGAACTGCATTTATAGTATTCATAGAAACTTTAGAAGAAACATTTTTAAAAAAATTTGAAAATTCAGCTATTAACAAAATATCATCAGTATAAGCTGATGAAAATTAGCGATGCTATCAAAGTATGTAGGTTATCCAAGATAGAAGACAAATAATAAAAGCAAGTGTTTAATTTCTACAACAAGTGTGGAAATTCACTCATGAACTTCCAATTTCTTAGAAATAGCAACAGTAAAATACTATCTTGACTGTTGTTAGAAAGATATACCTCAATTCAGTGTCACCCCAATCCTGCCTCTAACATTATCCATACTCTCCCGTGTCGAGTAAGTAAAATTGGGCGAGGTGTGAGATGTGTGTTTACCTGCAATAGATATAATGAAAAGACATGCCAAGAATATGAACATGAAATCAAGATAGTAACAGCAGAAAAAGATCTCATTTCTACAAAAGATAACTCTATACTATAGTTACTGGATGTAACACCCCGGTCCCACATTGGAAAGATGAGGTGTAACCCACACAGAATAGGTGATTTATAAAGATGATCATGAGTACTAAGTCTCACATTGCCTAGTTACTAGATGAAATTGGGCTTTGGAGTGATAGCGCAGATGTGGCTAGCACATTTTTTTTTTTTGTTACAAATGGTATCAAAGCCACCTAGTAATGTTAGGCCATGTGGTACTAGAGCACCATATAACGTGTCCCTGACGAGGATGTCATGAGTTTAAGGGGGGGAGTTTGTAACACCTCGCTCCCACATTGGAAAGATGAGGAGTAACTCACGTAAAGTAGGTGATTTATAAAGATTGTCATGAGAGCTAAGTCTCACATTGCCTAATTACTAAGTAAAACTGGGTTTTATAATAGATTCTAAGAACGCTTCAAATTGACTACTCCTTTTGGGGGTAATAGTGCAAATGTGTCTAGCACTTTTCTCTGGATCGTTACACTGGACCCCGCGGGAATCACATTCCAGTGTGCACAGCCCTAATTACAGTATATTCTTGTTCCAATTCTCTAAATTTGGCAATCCCAACTTCAAAGAGTAAACAATTGATTTCATCTTAGATTAATGAAGGACAAAGGATATTTTATCTATTTTCTATGGTTTTTCCCTTTTTGAAAAAAAATAGAACATTTGACTTTATCTCATATAAAATAAGAATCATAACTAATCTTTAAAAACTTTTTCCTTATTGAAAGAGTAGAATATTTGATTTAAAAAAATCTGTTATGATTTTTAATAGTTATATTTTCCTTTTGAAAAACTATACAATATTGGATTTGACTCATACTCAAACTAAAAATCTGAAATGGATTTGTTTTTCTTTTCATATGATCTCATGCACAAAAAAAAACACGTGAACTAATTTTGGGTTAATTAACTTTTTCTCCCATAAACTATCAGTCGTTGTCAATATACCTCCATAAATTGACACTCTAACCACCCAACCACATTGAACTACCATTTACTTACCAAAACCCCCCTTCCACCAATCAATCTCGTTAAAAAAACTTGAAATGATACAAATACCCTAACTTTATAACAAAATTTACATATAATACCCTAAAATAAAACAAATTAAAAAAAAGAAAAAGAAAAGACGATGGCTCGCGCGCCACCCCCGACCTATGAGGTGGCTTGCAGCCCCCCAGCCCCTAACATCTAAAAAGAGAATATTCCATTCGATTTAACGAGATTCCTTAACGGCGGGGGGTTTTGGTAAGTAAATGATAGTTCGATACGGTCGGATGGTGAGAGTGTCAGTTCATAGGGATATATTGACAATGACTGGTAGTTTATAGGGAAAAATGTAATTAACCCACTAATTTTTAATATTTTCTTTTGAAGTTATGTTAATGCAAATGGTAATTATACTATTTTATCCTTAAACGATTGTGTCTTGTGATATTTTGATTTTCTGTGTGTTTACATATGCTACATATATTTAAAATTAGGGAAAACTACAATTTAGCACCCCAAACTACCAGCCGTTTTGCAAGTAGCCCCACGAACTACCAATGCTTGGACTCTGACCCCCAAACTACCAAAAAGTTTAAAAAATGCCAATTTTGTTGAAATATACCTTAAAACCCATTTTCTTTTTAAAAATAAAAAATAGAAAATAATTTGTTTTTTTAATTTTTAATTTATTTTCATTTTTTAATTAAAAAATGACACGTGATAGGGGTATTATAGGCATATTTTGACATAATGGATCATTTTTAAAACGTTTGGTAGTTTGGGGGCCAAGGTCCAAACGTTGGTAGTTCGTGGGGGGGCTACTTGCAAAATGGCTGGCAGTTTAGGGAGCTAAACTGTAATTTTTCATTAAAATTAAGTAAGGAACCAACTAAGTCTACCCCCACCATACTGCATGCCGGGCACAAGAGCATACCACATTCCTCTACCCATACCACGAACCCAAATGTACCATCTTCAGAGTAACCTAGCTGTTACTCAATCAAAACTTAGTGTAGCAATGTAAAAGTCACCCCTTATTTACAAGCTCAAATTAAGCTGAAGAAATCTGTTGGAAAATATAAATGGGGAAGCTTTTATTTCTACTATTAATACAATGTCCATATGTTGCATTCACGAGAGTGGCTAGGACATTTTTTCTCATAATATGATCTTATTCAAGCCAGGTTACTTATCTGAAAAATTATCCTGTTCAGGCCAAATGGTGATCCCTATTGCAGATGAAACATGGAATATAGCATATAGAGATGCAGTGTGCAATACATCCTAAAGCTATCTTTGACAAATACGTATGCCAACTATTTACATAGTACAGCCACTTGGACAGAGATGTTCATTAAGAAATTGAAAAATGACAATTCTTTACACAACAGTTATGAACCAAAATACTCGTTTCACCATGTTAAAGATTCCTTCTGTGTAACCAAGGCTAATCCATGCAACATTAACATCATTTTTCATATGCATTTATTTGTGTATCCAACTTTACACGATATATATTGGCTAAGATTAGCCAAACAAGAAAGATTCTAAAGATCACAAAGCCTCACAAAATCAGGAAGACATAAAAATATGCTAGGACAGTATTTTTCACAGGACAACATACCAAGAAAAACACAATCCGCCCAGGAAGATAACCACTGATATTGTTCACCTGAACAAATAATAATAATAAAGAAAAAGGTCTTCAGTAAATTGAAAATCATAGGACACTACTGTAGACCAAAATATTAGGAAGACTAAATACATGAAGGAACATATAACCAAGGATTTTTGGGGAAAAAGAATAATGACAACTTACAAGAAACAACAAACATTGTTAATGGACAAGAAGTGACCCATGCCACTCCCCTTACCTGGCAGGAATGCCAGTGCTATAAACTAAAGTACTATTTAATTGAATTCAAGTTTAAATAAAACAGAAAGTTATCAAGCACTGCTATCTTCAACAATATGAGGTAGTGAATTCATCAAATACGTCTGCGCTAAAGCAAACAATCCATAACTAATACAACATCCAAAATCTTGACAATAATCATCAAGCAATTTTTAACAGATAAACATAGTGCACAAGTAAAAGAAAAACATAAATTCAATAGGTTCACAACATTTTGACGTAAGATCCTTCTTACTAACAAAGTTCGCGAACTTACTTGTATTTGCCCACCATGTCCACTGACCATATCAATCATTTTAATGTAAGATCCCTCTTCTACTGGCTCATAAACCTTGGAAGAGGAGTGAGGTGTATATTTTAGCATGATAATAAGCATTCCTGTAACCAAATCTCACTAAGAACAAATCGTAGAAGAGAGTTTGAGAGAATTACTTTTTCATAATTGTCTAATCGAGTTTTGAAGTCCCGATATCCCGCCTCAAAATCTGGCCTGCAGGAGCACAGAAATTATTAGGCACACAACTTTGAATCAAGGTAAGAAGCAACTGGTTTCAGAAAGCAATCATACTCTTCTGCATAATCAGGACTTTGTTGAATTTTTAGACGTATATTTCTTTCAATAATGCGTTCATCGTTGCAGATTGTCTCCAGAAAAATAATCTGCATTAAAAATAAAATAATGTATCAATGGCCTAAACTATTTATATTACTTTTCATACATGGGATTCCTTAACTATACCCAATGCTGTCATCATGGTACCTTGCATTTTCCTTCAGCCATTTTCATAAGCATGTTCCTTCGTTTCCTGGTACTGTTTGTGGCATCAAATATCCCTACCTAAAACCAAATCAAGATTAATGAGAAAATGGATTAGACAGAAACCTCAGATATATCAAAAGAATCTAATATAAGAGAACTTACCTGGCCACCTTCTTGCATCCAAGATATCATGTCTTCCATAGCCAAGGCTGCTACCTAGTAGCATGTGATATATTAAAACTATTTTACAAAGAAGAGGGTTAATATGGTGTTAATATTACCAATTATCAAAAAAAAAAAAAAAACAAAAACAAAAGTGCTAGTAATTTTATATTTATGACAGATTGGTCTTAGTAGGATGATACACCCACTTCACAATAGCATAAACAACCAAATATTGTCCCTCATCACCATATTCATGTGGTGAATTCATACCCAAAGATAACCTCATCAACATAAGCCGAACTGCTGAATCATTTAAACATTGTGTCTCATGGTGTGTTTACTCCTTTCCATCCTTCCTTGATTTATTTTGTTGCCACTCTGTTTGCTTCTTATTAATCAATACTTACTACACTTAATTATCTTTGGATCATGCCATCCCATTTATGAAATTCAGATTTCAAGTATCAAATAATTACTAAATATCTCTATAGACTACTGTAGGATATTCTCAAATGCAACAAATGCTAATGTTTATTCAGCTGGAATCATCCATTCAAATAGTAATCATTACTTATACATTTTTTTTTTAATAAATAAAAAACAAACGATCCAAAAATGCTAATACAGTAACATGTAATCAGAACTTATGCAAAAGAAGATATAAAAGTGAATTATGACCTTCAGATTTCCAATCATTAAATTCATAGAAAAGTGCATGCTCAAATCACAGAGAAACTTTTAAGAAACAAATCATTTGGTCCAACAGAGTAACTCCGTCCTTCACAGAAATGACATCATTCGTTCAATGATTTGACGGATAAGTACTAATAAAGAAAACCTGACTTGTACACTATAGAAAACAAATAGATAATCACACGATCTACTCAAAGCAATAAATCATTCTGGAGGATATTCACCTCATTACGTGCTTCCATGCCTTCGGGATTGTCAGCTCGGAAAAAATCTGCAGACTGCAACAAGATATTTATCATCCATCAAGAATCATTGAAGAAAGTTGAGAAAACTAATGCAATCTTCTTCAGATTCAAAAAATGTTTGAAAAAGAAACCTTGGCCTGATGACAAACTATGAAAACCCCAATATTTTAAACACAACACTTTCTCCTGCAAAAACTTGGGCTCCCTCTCTCCTAAACTACAAAAACCCTGACATTTCAGAGACATAAGACTTCCTCCTGCAAAAACTGTCATACCACTTTGATTAAAAAGGCCCCAACAATTGTTGGCCGGCCACCACAGTTATATCCCACTATTAAACCCAACTCCTCCTTGTTAGAAATCAATATATCCTAACATCAAAACAGAGTCATAGCATCCCTAGGCCCAAGCCACAACTCGGTTCTCTTTTCCCCTCCTCATTCCTCAGCAAATATTGCAAATTAGTTTGCCGAAGAGGACCAGAAACCCAATCAAATCCTATTAATACTATGTAGAAATTTTCCACACACACCTATAGCTATTTAATAAAGAATTCTTAAAATAGTCTTCCCTCTATATCTATTGCCTTGTACATCATCTCCACAAAGTTGGGCAAGAATGTGAAATTAAAAGGTTGTGAGCCTACAATCACATAAATAGTATCACAAAACACGTGTAACTGGATGCATGTGTCGCATTTCCCAATGTTTGGTGCAAAGAAAAAAAGAAAAAAGAAAAAAGAGGAAGAAGATATTCAACAGAAGTTATTTACAAAGTCAACGAAAAATAAGTGGTTTAGGGCGAAAAATGGCTTAGTCCATCTTCTGCCTGCTCATTTTAGGGCCAAAGTGCACGTATTTTTTCATGAAAATTTTCTAAGCGCTTATTTCGAAAAAAAAAAAAACATTTATAAATTAACAAAACACCAAATCTTTGTCCATAAGCATTTATACTTGGTAAAAAATTTAATTTTTATTATTTTCTTCATGAGAAATCAATCTATCCAGTCAATAGATTGATCTTCTAGTTTCTCTATGTTATATATCTTTTTTTTGATAGACAAACAAATTGCATTAAAAAAGCGTAAAAGGCGCTCCTAAGCATACAGGGAGTATACAAAAAGGACACCAAAACAAAACAAAAACAAAAAAAGAAGAAGAACACCCGAAAAACCCAAAAGACAGTAGAAAAGTTACATCAAACCCCCAACTTCTTGCCTCTAACCCTACTGGAACCCACACCCCTAGCATCGAAATTAATCGAGCATTCTAAATTCTTGACCTCTCTTTTCCCCTTTTTCCTTTTTATCTTCTTTTCCTTCTTAGGAGGGGAGTCAGAGTCATAGCGCTGATCCTCGGTCCAAGCCAAGAAGTCCAAAAAACCTTTCTCATCAGATCCCAAGACAATCTTTGCCGCAACCCTAGTTCCTGAGTCCTGAGCCGGAATCCGACAACCCAAGGCAGAGATGGTTCCTGAAGAACTCACCACCTCCGGAAACGACGGACGTCCTGTACCTTTCCCTAGCTTAACTCCCGATGGAGAACCACCAGAGGGAGGCAGACTGCTAGAAGACGAAGACCCAACCGTGGATCCCAGAAAATCCAAAATTTTGCTCAGCTCCCCAGAAACACGGCTCCACCCTCGCCCGTCCCGACCTTCAGGAAAGAGAATACGCCCTCTCCGGCCTCCGCCGTAATATGTTATATATCTTATAGTGAATAAAAACTAAAATTATATGAGATTACGTAGAAATATTAAGGATTTTCAGTACGAACCAAAAAACCAAAAATGTTTATGGGATCACTTTCAAAGTGTCAAACACACACCAGAAAATTAGTAGTTCTCGCAGAAAGTATTTTCACTCGAAAACATTTTCCGTCAGAAAATGCTTAACTTCAAAACAAATACCACCAAAATTATCGCAAATTCTTTTATTATTATTATTATTATTATTTTTTTTTTTTTATAAGATCACATATTTAGAAATATAGCAAGGCAGGTAGATGTGGAAACTGGCTATCATTTATTAACACTATGAGATCAACTATCCAAATGAGTTTTTCACACCACTATTAAACCTCTACAGATTATAATCAATTTTGCAGCCAAAAATTTGCCTGAAATTAATCATATCCAACTTAAGAAAACTTAGAAGAATGGAAAGAGAAATCTTATGTCAATGAGGGAGATATCTAAGCGGAAAACAGGAAAGAGATATACCTGATTTGCCCCATGCTTCAGCCGCCGATACTGTTGCAAAAAAAAATATTATATCAGAATAATCTTCTTCTTCATATTTTTCCCCATTAACTAGAGAAGTCTGACAGGTAAGGAGTATTCATTTAAGAAAATAAATGACCTTCCCAACATTGAAATGCTTGGTCTCATGACCCAACCAACGAAGATATCTGGTAAGTTTAGCTGCAGTGAAAGTCTTGCCTCGAGCTGGCAAACCAACCTAAAGAACAAGCAAATACTTAGAATAATTCATTCTCAACATTAGTCCTGAATTAATTTTATGAAGCAAATGGTGGGAAACTGATGATGCTGGTAATTATTGGCAACACCCAATTTCCAGTCTATTAATGGTCAAGCAATTCTACTCTCATGAAGTTTACACCTGGGAGAACAGTGATTAAAGTTATTAGCCGTTCTGACAAACAGTCATGCAGGGAAATACCAGGACAATAGCCAAATGACGATCCTCCTTTGGTCCAAGCATCTGATCAGCTACAGCTGCAGCTGCAACAGCTCCAGCAGCCGCCGGCATTGAATTCTAACGATTAAAAAGGAGACATGATTATCTAATAAAGTAACAACACTGAAGAAATTAATTTACTTGCACAATCTTCAGTGATTAGAGAAAATGTACTTTTTACAAACCTTTGTTTCTGTGTCCAGTTTGAGATCGACAGTGAAAGTACTTGCACTAGCCGATTTAACTAGCCTAGGAGATCCAACACCCCTATCCACAAGAAGACCTCTGTGACTATCTTGCTTTTGCAAAGGCGAAAATGTCCCAACTGACTTTGATTCAACTATTCCAGAACCTGAATACACCCGGGATGAATCAGGGACAACTATCTCCATCTCCTATGTAAACAATTAACATAAAACATTAGATCCAGAATAATATAGCATTTTACAGAAGGACAAGATAAATTCTGGAGGCATGTGCTATTCACACAGACATATCAAACTTCAGTGTCCTATCTAACATCTTAAACAACAATATCACACTGCTCTGAATCAGCTAGCATGCCAAAAATAAATATATGCTAGCTGTTGCATACAGTAAGTTCCATTCCATAATGGACCAAAGAACACCTGAATGTCAATTGTTATATCCTCATGCTGATACAGCTTTTACTATTACTCCAAAGCCCATAGTAAAGTACAATTTACATATTTGCAAGATGGGAAACCAAGAAAAACCTTTATAGTTGCAGGTCGATCAACAGAAAAACCACCATCCTTAAAGGAATATGAAACACTCCCTGGGCCATCCATGTTGGCAAAAACCCCAGTATGAGCTAATGACCTTGGGGTCTCTGTGTTGTTAGCTGCATAAGCCAAACCTGAATTGGCAGAAGTTAATGGAGCTGGAACAACATAATGTTCAAGATCAAGCTCCAAAGAAGAGCCATTCTGCACAGAAAATGCAACATAAATTTTTTACTTGGGCTATAGAAGACATTTCAAAATAAATGTCATAAGCTAACATTTCCAGGAAGAAAGGACCCACTGGAAGCAACTAAACTTCAAAACCAATCAGCTTAACCTCAACATTAAGACTCCATGAATATAATTAGGAGACATAGATAGCTTCTGAATTTGGCTTAGGGAAGAAAATTAAAATTATAACAATACTATATAAGATAATATATTGGAAAAGGAACAATATCTTATTTCAATTCTTTGATTGTAGTGCAACTGAGTTTGTTACTCATTGAATAAGAACATGTCTCAGATTTATTTTCCATCAGAATACCTCTTCAACAAAATAGATTAACAAAGCATTAATGGCGAAGCATTGTAAGTTAAAATGTACCTCGGCATCCATCTCCGGCACTGAATTAATACTGATATCAGGAATACCACGAACAGCTGAAGGCCGAAGGTTCTCCTGGTAAGCCCTCCAACTAGCCGCAAGATCAAACGGTGAAACCCTGTCGGCGTGAATGAAGACCCGATACTCAAGGACCTCGTCTGCATTAAGCCTGAATAGAGCCAGCCTTGCATCCCCTTGCAAGGTTCCCCCAGTGAGAAGTCGATTGGGACCCTCCTCAACTATACAAGGCGCGTTATTGTACTTGGGCTTCAAAAGGAACTTGAAGTCCAAAGTTTCTACACCCAACAAAAAAAAAAAAAAAAAAAGCCCAAAAAATTTATCACTTAATTTTTTTAATTGATATTTGGAATCTTAACATTGACTTTCTTTTAAAAAAAAAATTCTGTTCTATGAAACTTAAACAACAATCAAAACAATAAGATTGTGTAACTAATCAAATAGCCATTGCATGAGGATTGTTTACTGGTTTATTGAGTATTCTATGCTTCCAAGAGCAATAAAAGTACTGAAAAAAAAAATGCTTTAAGCAGCTGGTGCATTCAAAAATTACTGCTTAATTGTTCACGGTGATATCTGGAAATTGAAATGACCAGATTCCTTTTTCTTTTTTCACCGTTTGAAACCTTATTTTCAATAGATAGAAAACCACGCTAATCTTCTTGATTGAGTAAAATTCTTTTTTTAAACAAAAATAACAATTAAACAAAAAATATATTATGTAACTCATCAATTAGCATACTAATAAGCTTGTGTTTACTGGTTTACTGAGCATGCGTTGATGCTTTCTATGCTTTTCCAAAAGCAGTAAAAGTACTTTCAAAAAATGCTCTAAGCAGCTGGGGCAATTGAAGCGATAAAATCAACACAATTACCGTGATTAGGAGGAACAACAAAGCTCAATTCCCACATTGAAGCCGATTCCCGTTCCATCGAAAGCTAAAACAAAGCCCCAATTAAAACCCAAAAAAAAAACCATCAAAAACCAATACAACATAACCGAGAGAACACAAAGAGAAAGAGTGTTATAGAGAGAGAGATAGAGAGCAAATTGATTACGGCTTTAGAGGAGTCCCAAGAGCCGACGAGAGGGACGGAGCCGTAGACATGGGGAATGATGTCGCCCTTGCGCTTGTAGTTCTCCATCTTCAGCGACAGGTAGAGCTGCCCGCCCGGTTGGTCCAGGCTCTCCTCTCGCTCCTCCTCGCCTCCATGCGACCCGTCCCCTGTACCCTTCGACGCACCCGTCCCCATTGCTCTTGTTTTCGATTGCTCTCCCCTATGCTTTAAAGCAAAGGGACTGAATAAGATATATGTATTCTGAGTTCTTTTGTTTCTTTTGGTATTTGGATAGGGGGTAGAGAGAGAGAGATTGAGAGATGGAGATGAAAACAGATAAAATAACGATGATAAAATTTTAGAGATTTATATATTATTTATTGGCCGATATTATGATGACAAGTATTTTTTGTTTTCAAATTTAAAAATATATTAATAGCGCCACCTCCGGCCACCTCTAGGGTGACACGTGGCCACCCCGACCACCTCTAACGGTGGCGTATTTCTAATAGAATTATATTTATTTATGGGTAAGTGTCTAATAAATTTTTGAGTCAACACACGAAATTACTAATGTCAAATCCGCAACAAACTTAAGCAGTAAAACTTAATTTTTAAACAGTGAGGGACTGATTTCAAATCAAACGTTGATTCAGAGATTTATTAGACAATTATCTTTTTTTATTATGATTGACACGTATCGTCATCTTATTGGCGTTGATGTGGCGCCTAATAGAATCTATTAAAATTTTTAACAAAATTTGACTCTAAGAAGCGATTTGTAAATTAAGTCAATCACATAGATGCCTGAATTAATTTTGATACAAGAGGAAACGATTTGTAATTTAGACCAACCATAGGGATCAATTGTGTAATTTTTCTTATTATTAACTCATACCCGTCATCTTTATTAAAATATTGTTTAAATAATTAAATTTATTATTTTATAAATTTAAACTTTTAAAATAAATAATAATTTAAGGTAGCATCAAAATCAAAATTCTCAATAAATTTGAGTCAAAAATCACAAGATTGCATCCCAAAAGTGGAAGTTAATACTGTTATAAACCAATTATTGATAAATAATATAGTATAAATCATATGCATACAAGTAATTAAATCTATTAAATTTTAACAAAATAATTGATTTATCGAGAATCTTATATTCAAATTATAGCATAAAATTTATGGACTAAATTGAGATCTCCGTCAATATCCAAAAAAACATTTGGGATTCTCTGTTGATGTTAATGGCTCTTTGGCTTTTCGCTTGCCTGTGTAAAATAAAAATAATTCTGAATAAGCTTTTTCTAGTGAACACGTGGAATTCTCTTGTGTGTTGCGCATTCGACCGTTGGTTTCGCCACTACGTTAGGGATAGGGTTGGTGATGAGGAATAGGATCACCTACTTTTTCCCAAATGCCATGCCTACCTGTCATTGTCCGCCACGTCTTATGAATGTGACATTCATGTAAAACTATATTCTCACGCCCAGTTTTCTAATTTGATTATTCTAGCCTACTCATCTACTATTGGTTGAAGTCTTCTCCCTCCCGCCCTCAAAATAACAAAAAAAATATCATGTATAAAAAATACAAAAAAAAAGGTAAGAAAAAATGACTTGGATCCTCTCTGGTTCGTGTAAACTGAAAAGCATCCGGTTAGTTTTATTTGAAGGGTATAATTGTCCACAAAAATGTGAAAAATACAACTTTATCCTTAAAATAAAACTAACTTTATGCTCTCTAGTTCATTTGAGCTGGAAATGATCATTGTCCGAGCTACCTGGAGAGGATCCTTGTCCTGTTGTCCGTGTAGCAGGGACAAAGATCCTTTCCAATTCAAATGAATCGGAGGGATTCAATTAGTTTTTTTTAGGGGTAAAATTGTATTTTCATATTTTGATAGACAATTTTACCTCTCAAATAATACTAACTAAATTCCTTTAAGTTCATTTGAACCGGATAGGATCCAAATGTGTGTAGCTGTGGGTCTTAAGTGATTGTGGGTTGGTTTTTTCTTGAATTAATTTTTTATATTATTAAAACTATTATAATCATTTTTTTTCTTGCGAAAAGAGATGCATTACAACTTCAACTCCAAATCCAATGATTGATTACTAATGTAGCACATGGAGTTGCTTATGGTGGGCAACCCAAACTGCGATGTTACTCTAAGGTTTCATCTGTATGTGTAATTTATGAGTAATGTTAAAAGGAAGACTAAAATTCTTATTAAGTTTTAAAATATGAGTATTGGTAAGAATATAATAAATAAATAATTAAAAATAATATATATTTTTTAAAAAAAGTAGATAAGAGAATAAAGAATTGCTTGATTGTGTATAGAAAAAGTAGTAGCTAAAGTAAAATTACACTTTTTAATTTGGTATTTTATATAACATTGTTGGAGATGCTCTAATAGTCCATTTGAATTTGCGATTTTAAACAGTGCGTTTTTAAAAAAATTCGATTTGAAAACTTAATTTTTTAAAAATGCAGTTAAACATTTGACAAAATCACAATTTGACATTTAAAATCGTAATTTAACTTTTAAAATTGTACGTTTTCAAACAATCCCATATTGCTTGCAATTTGAAAGAACATAGTTTATGTGTTTACAAATCATAATTTCGAACAATTCATTTTATGGAATTTGGTTTAAATTATATTTGTTTGTTTACGAAATCGCAATACCAAACACACTTTTAAATAAAACTCATGTCTTTAATAGAAAACAATTTAAAATTGTAAGAATTGATTTGAAATATGGTGAAAACTGGAATATGGTCCACTTAATTTCATGATGAAGATAAATTAATTTACGGTCTAAATTTTGTTTTGTTATATTTAACGATGTACACGATGCCACGTAATTATAAAATTTTAAATGACATAACAATATATTCATCATTTGACAATATGTACATAATTAAATGTATGTAATTTAAGAGTAATACTATAAGGAGGACTCATGTTATCTTTGAATTCTTCTAAAATTGATGTGGCTTTTAAAATTACCATTAGATGTGTGATAAATCACTATTAGATTTTAATCCGATGGTGATTTTATAAGCCATATCAGTTTTATGATGACTCAAAAAATACATGGGCCCTCCTTATAGTATTACTTGTAATTTAATATGGACTATAGAATTGTTGTTTGATCCGAAAAAACTTGAAATATTAATTCAATAATTTTCTTTAATGCTCCGTTTGTTTCGACATAAAATGTTTTCCGTCGTAAAATAGTTGCAATGAAATCATTTCTCAGAAAAAATAATTTTCAGCGTTTGGCTTATACGAAAAAATCACAAATGGCGTAAAAACTGAATTCAACAACCACTGTCGGATTCCGGCCAAAATTGGCTAGAATATGACCAATACAACCGGAATCCGGACAATACGACCAGAATCCGACGACGTCTCCAAATTCCGACACGGGTGTCGAATTTCGGCAATCATCTCCGGAATCCAGCTAGTGTCGCCAGATTCTGGCAATCGGATACCAAAATTCGAGGATCTTTGGTAGAAGAGTCGGGTTACCAACAAATTCCAATGTCCGGCGATAACGAATTATCATAAACGTGTGTGCAAAAATGAATAGTTTAAATCCCTAAAACTGTAAATCGTTTTTCAAAAATTAAAGAGGTTTTTATGGTCAAATTAAAAATGATTTCTGTTGATCATAATTTTTGACCCCACCAAACACCAAAAAATGCCGAAAATAATTGCATGGAACATTTTGCGCCAAAAGAAAGATAGCATAAATTAAAACTGTAATGAAAAAAAAAAAAAAAAACATGAAAAAAGAAGAAGCGGAGATCCTTATGGGCTCGTTAACCATGGTGGCCAGGCATTGGTTTAAAATCCATTGAAGCCCGATTCACGTGGATCACACCTCCAATTGCGCTCCGTTTCAGTACCCGGCCCAGTTAAATCGTAGGGTTTGCACATAAATAACGTAAAGCCACCATCAATTCATTCGTCTAAAGCTACCTTCGTTTTTCCGCGCCTGTGCAGAGTTTCGACCCGATCGAAGGAGGCTAGGGTTTATCTCTCACTTTACCACCATGCGAGCCAAGGTAGAGAAAAAAATCAACAGTTAGAGTCTCTTTATTGGTTACAATGATTTTCACAGCGCTTGATCACAATGGGAATTCTATTTTTTTTTGTTGTTGTTGCAGTGGAAGAAGAAGAGGATGAGGAGGCTGAAGAGGAAGCGCCGAAAGATGAGGCAGAGATCCAAGTAGAAGCAGAGCAGCAGTGGGCTCGATCGAGCTCTTACGACGTCGTCTCTGGGTCTTACTCGGTTATGGCTGCCGTCTATGTTTTGTTACTTAGATCGTTTAGGTCCGCTTTTGAAACATTTGGTAGCGTTTTGCTTAGTGATTTCACTGTTTTGAGCGTTTAATTTTGTTTTATGAGATGGGGATAATGTGAATCTACTGAATTGGTCAAGTTAATCTATCATCTTTGGGTTTGATGGGTATTGTTTCTGTGAATGCGATTGATTGAATATCTGATTGTTTGAATGCGATTGTCTTATATTGATGCAACTGGGTGTTTCTATTATGGGCATGAACTGGAAAAAGAATTAGAATACAGAAAGCCCGTGTCTGCTATGTTCGTGGTGCAGTTTGCGCAAGGCTGTTATAGTTTTATGCTTGTGATTTGGGTTAGAATTCTGTTCATTATGTTGTCTGCTATAATTTTGGCATATCTAATTGCTAGAACACGTATTGCACTGGTGTTGGGCTGTACTACTTTGTATGTTAAGGTTAGGATCTAAGTAAACTTGAATGGGCTAGCATAGGTTTTCATGGGTAGTCTTCAAACACTCCTGATGTCTATCTTAGGATCTAAATAAAATGTGATTCTGTGTATAAGAATGTGAAATGGGGTATTAAGCTTTGCATAATGGGTTGTCCAAGAACAACGTTTTCCTCCAAACTGGGTTGGAGGAATTTTCTCCACCCCAATCTATTTAGCTTGTGATTCTCACATGCACCCTTGAACTGACATGTGGGATTACAGTTTAGAGGAAAACTTTGTTCTTGTCAAACCATGTAGGACACTTGGACACATTGGGCTTGCATGTTTATTATAATTGGGTCTTGGCAGCCAAAGAAGGAATGGCTCTTGTTTGTTTGGGTCATTAGTGAATAGATCCCATCTAATATGGATGGTAATAGCTGTGCAGGTATAATAAATGCACTACACAGTTAGGAAGTATTGGCTTCATATTCAATGAAACTTACCTTTGTCAAAAATATATTCAAAAATATGCAAACGATGAACTACTTATGTAAGGTTTTAGGACACTTCACATGTTGGTGCACTGATACCACACAACTTGTCAATGTCCATATTCTAACATGTGCAAGGTTTTCGCGGCAACACAATCAATTGTCAGTACCCAAGCCAACTTTCTTTAGCTTTTCAAATGCTTGTATGGTATCTGCATCAAAGCCGCCTGCAAACTGAAGGTTTTGGTGTTTAGTATGACAGATTTTAGAAAGTAGTGTTAATTGTTTTGTGTTCATTTTACCTGGTGTACTCGATATGCATATCGAACTCCCTGAAGCATAAGATTCTCTTCGCATGAGCATTCATCAGACTGCAGTTCTTTAGTAATCCTTTTCATGTGTTCCTTTGCTAGCCTCAGGGAACGTAATTTCATCTGCTAAACAATAGAAAAATTAGGATTTGCAGTTATTGAAAATGGAGAGCAGTTGTTTCCTAGAATATGGGGAACTTATGGGCTGATTTGGGACTCAGGTAGATTATTGGAATGAAGATAGAGGTTTCTTCATGGCTGCCTTGTACCAATTTTGATGCATCTCGCAAATCTAATACAAAATTTGCGAGTTAGGATTGAATAATTTGACCCGTTTAATTAAATGGGTTGAATTATGGTAGACCTAGTTTTATACTTATGTTTCAACAATACTAGAATCTGACGCACAATATTTAGGGCCGATAATTTTATATGACCTGCAAACACAACACAAACCTAATAGAAAATTAGTAAAGTTAAAGATTGAATAGGTCTAACCTGTTTAATAAAACGGGATGGGTTAGAGTTGATCTATATGGTCGTATACACGTCTCGACACAATTTGAACCTAATACGCAAATGCGAATTGCAATTCCTAGTATTTTTAGCTTGATGAACCCCAAATATTTCTAGCCTGATCATCAAGCTATGTAGTTTCAACATCTTTTGACGTAATCACTTAACGAAGTTTATCAAGTGGCCACTATGGTTTCCTATTTATCTTGCGGATGGACCATCGAAGGTTTGTACCAAAGTGTTGAAAAAGATACCGCTTTAATTTGCAATTTGGGGGTGCTTGTCAAAGTTTTTTTTATTGGTAAGCCGTTGTTTTATCTTGAACCTTAAGTTCTGGAGTAAAGATGATCAGCTGTGTGCTTCCTACCTTACCAATTAGGCCTGTGTCCAGCATCCATTCGCAAGGGATCTGGAGATCTCTGTACCTCTTGCTTGTGCTTTCCCTCATCCTCTCTATATTGTCAATGCTCTGCTCCAACCTGTAAATTGGAATATGGGAGATCATGTAATTTAATCTAACAGTCTAGAATGAAAGTATCGAGTTCTTATATATTAGTTTATACATGCTCGCCTGTCTTGCAATGCTTGAATTCTTCTTAGAGCCTGGGTTAAAGGCTCTTTGGGGTTGTCCTCAAAACTTGAAACTTCAGACTCAAGACTCTTTAGATCTCGGTAGGTGAAAGCAGCTTCCCGCAGTGCATCTGCTTTTCGTTCTGGCCATTGTGGGAAATGCTTCAGTACTGCTCTTTCATCTACCAATGAAGATAATTCCCCGTCTAGCCATTTCACAAATGCCTCCACTTCTGCAATATCTTTATAGGCGGCAGACTCCACCTCTTTGATCAAGAACTTGATGAATTCTCCTCGTCTTTCGACGTCTGATTTTATCTGTCCATGAATTTACATAGTGTCAGCAGAGGGTTTTTGTTTTTGTTTTCTGATAACTAAATGTGAAGAGTGGGCTGTAACCATACTTACAGCTGAAAGATATGCCGACCGGTTTTCAATTTCTCCAATCATGTTCTTCGTAAATGCAACTACTGGAGTTCCTGCAGGATTGCTTCTGTTCTCCTTGTGGGCATCTCTCCTAGTTAGCGAACGGTACAACTCCATCACCTCCGGCACCCGGCGCACCGCTCTTGCCCCAACTAGCGATTTTGATGGTGGTGGCGGTGGCGGCGGCGGCGGTGCCGGTGCCCGTCCTGGTGCTGGTGGAGCTTTACTTACTTTCACTTCTTTGGGCAAAGAGGGAATGACTGAACTAGGCCTGGGTGGTGGGTTCGGTATCTTCATTGGTTTTTCCACGGTTGATTCTGGGAAATCTGTTCTGGTTACTCCTGGAGATGCATCTGTATAGTTGCTATCCAGGGAGAGCTGAAACTTTTTCCAGAGCATCGTCTTCCTCTCATTGTTGTGTGCTCTGAGGGAGCTTATTTGCGCT
Organism: Alnus rubra; assembly: GCA_028654335.1. Taxonomy (NCBI): domain Eukaryota; kingdom Viridiplantae; phylum Streptophyta; class Magnoliopsida; order Fagales; family Betulaceae; genus Alnus; species Alnus rubra. The sequence continues at coordinate 24,552 of JAJPGS010000434.1, read as the reverse complement.
TTTAGACGGCTTACTTCCTGCTTTAGCTCCTGGTTTTCTTTCTCCAATGAATCAACTTTTGCCAGAGAGACTCCAAGTTCTTTCTTGAGCAGGTTGATCTCTGGTTCATCATCCTCTTCAGGCATTCTCTCGTGCTCTGCTTTCATCGGATGACACAACGACAAGCACAGCAGTTGCACAGAAAGGTTCGATCGATCTTTTCCCTTTTATGTATGATCTTGCTTTTGAAATAAGGTTGTCATATTTTACCTAAGCCTCAGGAGTGATGTTCAAGAAAATGCCCTTGGATAGTCTAGCAATGGCGCTTTGGCGCATACAGTGTACACTAATCTAGGCAAGGATGCTTTCGACATTTGTGAATTTTTGGTCCGTTGAATATAGAGAATTGTTTTAGGTGAGAGATTACTTTGGCTTGCTAGCATGTGATAATTTCTTTAGGAAATCAAGTTAGGTACAACATTAAATTCTTGTTGTACTTGATAAAAAAAAAACAAAAAAAAAACTTATTTTGTTGTTTGAGCGGTATTAGGGTATTGCAATGCAATTTTTACTACAATTATCTTACAAACTAAAGTGATAGTTCACGCGACACTTACCACGTTATCCACTAAATAATTAAATTTAATAGTCATATTTTTTTTTAGTTGTTTTTTTTTTTTGTTAAATGCTAAAGACCCCGTTATACTCCCTAACGTGGTAATGCAATGTGACACTCTAACACCACCCTCAAAAAAATTTATTGTTGAGGCAATGCGACACGGCACTACCACATCAACCAAAAAAAATTTCTCTAGCTTCTCCCATGGACAGTTCTCCCCCTAAAAAAAACTAAATTTTTTGGGAGTGATGCAACTACCCTCTGAGTCATAGGGAGTGGTTGCGACCACCAGACCGTGTGTTCGGGGGTGGCGATAACCAAGAGACGGGAAGGGCAATTTTTTTTTGTCTGGCGTGTGCTACGTTAGGGAGTAGAGAAGGGGGAGTAGAATCTGAGTGTCCGTATCATTACTCATTTTTTCACCCATACACATAACATAACATGATACACGTGGACTATCAAGTAAGTTTGTAAGAAAATTATAGTAGAAGCTATTATATCTCAAGAATTTTCCTTTGTCCTTCCTTTTTCTTTTTTCTTTTCAATGTGTTTTATTATCAATTGAAATCTTGGTACAAACTCATAAGCCTAGTTGCTTCATATTTTACACGAGTCTTTGAAAAGATGGCCCGATCGAATGGCAAATGAAATATGACTACTGATTGCAATCTTCCAACTTCCCTTGTATGAAACTCTCAATTCCTCGTAGCCCAAGTGTCAATCCTACACTGGAACGTTAAAATCATTCGGTCAAACTAGTTTATATTTCTAATATCGTAGGCCTACTATGGGAATCGATCTATTCTTTGCGTGTGAAGCAATGGAGAAAAAAAAAATGAAAAGGGGACTGGGAAATGAGTTATATTGAAGGATGCTGACAGTGAAAAGTTAAAGAAAAAGTAAAAGCATTGATCATTACAGCCCACCGTATTCCAGAATGAGATCCTCCTGATATATACTCGCTATTTTTTTGATCTTTTTTTTTTAATTTTTTTTTATTATTATTAGTTTATAACTGTGTGTAAAGCTGACAATTTTTTACACGACCAGCGAAACCGATAAGAATTCAACACGAAATTAGCTGTCCTCTGCGCACGTGTTGTTATATCAGTAATTGAAGATGCGTGAAACTCCCGACTTGTGTCTTGTATGCACAAGAACTGAACCGGACACAAACCACAGCAGTAACTAGTAAGCATGGACGTCACTGCTACCTTTTACACGACAAGTTTAATGGTGGTATTGGTGGGATTACATTAAGAAAATATGTTGAGGAGGCTAATTATGCGAGTGTGGTAGGAGAAAATAAGTTGATGGCGAAATTTTGCTTTCTGTGGTAGTTGAATCTGAGACATAATATTCCAGCAGCACTATAATTGTGATGAAGAAGATTAAACCAATTACAATGAGAGGTTGCACAATGACCCTCAACCATAGGGTCTAGAGAGAACTAGCTAGATCTATCTTTACATCCTCGAAGGATGAAAGGATTATATTCTTACCAATTCTCAAAGACAAAAAGCAAAAGAGTACCTTAAATGCAGCAGTGGCTGATACAGGTTTGGGATTTGGCCTTTACTTTCCTTGGGGGCCCCTGGTCATGTCCATCTTTCTAGCCCTAAATATGACTTCCCTATTGGCAAGGGAACCTTGTAGAGTTGTAGGGTAATAGGTTAACAACTTGCTGACGGCTCAAAATCTTATAATCACTATAATCCCGTTATAAAATGGCGTGACAGTTCACGTAGCACTGCTATATCAATCACACTCAAAATTTAATTGTTTAGTGATTGGCGTAGTGACACGTGAACTTACAAACTGAATTGATAGTTCATGTGGTACTGACTCATCAGCCATACTCAAATTTAGTTATAAGCTTAGGGTAAGTGTCATGTAGACTACCAAGTTAATGTTGAGAGCAAATAATTTTAGGATTTTTAATCAAAGAAAAATGCATCATTGCCATAGCGAGACAAAGAAAAAGTGAGTGACGAGAAAAAATTGTGGTAGGTTTTCTATTTAGAGTAATACTCTTCACACCTATTTATTACCGATTGACGTGCCGTGTTCCAAGTAGCTCACGTTAGAAGCCACTTAAAGTACACAACATCAACCGGTGTAAAATGGGTATGAAGAGTAGTATTACTTTTCTATATATGATTGAGATCTATGCCCCGAGATGAAGGGAAATATTGTCTATCACACTTTAATCAACGAATAATCATAATCATACTAGTCTTGGGGGGTCGTTTTCCTTTTGAAGTTTCAACAATGCAAGGCTGTGATATTTATTGAGGTTGTTGCCGTCCATGCAGAACCTTGCCTAGTTCTTTGACCAGTCTAAATTTCAAGCATCTTTAGCGAACTGTCCTTAATTATAAGAGTGCAAATTTTGGCATTCCCGACATGTTTCCTGCCCAATATGGCAGCAAAAGAAGTACAAAGAAAATGAAAGCTTGAATATAAAGTATATTTTCATGTAGTCTGTGCAGAACAGAGAGAATTTATTTCTATATACAGGGGCAGAGGGAAGGGGGTTCCAGAGGGGGCTAATTAATGGGTTCTGGATGCCCAATTGTGTGCTAGGAAGTTCAAGTGCTTACATTGGACTCCAACATAGCAGACTAATATTCCACCACCCTTATCTGCACCTCTATGCAGAAGGCTAAAGCCTCTTTTTGTTGGCTGCAGGTAGAATTGACAATTTTTGACAATACTTACGAACTCAACATAAATCCAACATGAAATTAAAAGGTTAAGGTTGGAAATTCTGACCCGTTTAATTAAATCAGTCGGGTTAGGGTTAACTTAGATAGTCTTATACTTGTGCTTCGATACGACCTGAACCCGACACTCGAACACGAACTATCACCCCTAGCTGCAGGTCAAGAAAAGACTTTCACCTCACTATCTTACTCTCGAATCCAAGGAAGAGAAAAATTAAGGTATTCACATTGTTGTTATTAGGGTAACTGGAGACATTTTCTTTTACCTATCTTTGGCAGGGCCTAGTGAAAAACTTGACTCCATATGGCCATGAGAACTTGGCCCCGCAGGATAACAGAACTTGGAGTTATTGATCCATTACTACAGGAAAGCCTGCAGATATATATAAAATAGTTTGAACTTCATAAGCCTGCTTATTCTAGGAGTGGCAATTCATGTTTGCCTATTGGATTTGAGTTGTGTCGAGGTATGAGTATATAAGATTATGTAGGCCAATCTTAATAAGATCCATTTAATTAAACAAGTCAGATCCTCAATTCTAACTCGCTAATTTCATGTTAAGTTCGTATTAGATTCGCGAGTCGTATTAAAAATTGTATGTCATACTCGAGTCTCATGACAATCTCAAATGTAACTCTGTCTAGTCGAGAACTGCTATTTTTTTTTTCCAACATCTTGTGGTTAAATTCTCAACACAGACTGAATAAAAGAATGGAGATCAGTTTCGCACAGAACACATGCAAACTGTTCCCACACAGAATATTGAAACGGCTCAAAAAATGTACAGAATGAACAGCAAACTATCTCATGCATGCATTCAGCTGGAATGTTTCATAAAAAATCCTTAACCAACAATAAAATGAGAACTCAACTCATATTAAGAAAGTCATTTAAGACAAAACTCTAACATATCTAACATGCTCTTATTCTAAGTTCATACTTAGGACAATTAAGCTGGAAGACAGCTCTCTCGATCATTGAGGATTTGGGGGACGGCTATTGGCTGAAGAGACCCTGGACCCCCATTCAAGCAACTCTTTGCTGGTATCATCCTTGTGTACAATCACTTCTATGAAGCAGAAGCAGTCTTTCTTCTCCCCTGTAGCTGTTTCAATTGCCTCAATTAGCTCCTCTTCGCAATGAACCTGATGATCATGAGTTAAAGATTGTCAGATCAAGCAACTAATTAGCCCAAACTTTTAAGCAATATTGCAAACACATAACTGACCTTTGTTGTCCAGCACTTTCCTTGCCCATTGTGGATTGAATCCACTAACCCAGTGTAGTTCCAGTTCTTGATCACGTTGTACGGGCCATCATGGATCTCAACTTCAATGGTGTATCCACCATTGTTTATGAGGAAGATGATGCTCTTTTGCCCACAACGTAACATCGTTGAGACTTCTTGTGCAGTCATCTGCCAGCCCAAAAACATCATCAGTTTAATTTGGAACCAATCAACAACATCATCATAGAATCATCATTAATTAAGCTGCTGAGAGTCTGATGATCAAGACATCTGCTTGAGGATTACTTATGAAGTGTCTGTTTGGAAAACGCGATTTTTAAAAATGCAGTTAAACATTTGGTAAAATCGCAAGATTGTAATTTCGTAAACAAAAAGTGCGATTTTAAACCAAATCGTAGAAAATGAATCGCTGAGAATTATGATTTGAAAACACAGAAAATCAGCATTTTCAAATCGTAGGCAATATGATGTTTTTTTTAGAACACAGAATTTTAAAATGCTAAACTGTGATTTTAAAGACCAAACTGCGATTTTGCCAAACGTTTAACTGAGTTTTTAAAAATCATTTTTTTCAAATTGCAAACTTTAAAATTACTATTTTTAAATCATATTTTTTAAAATTGCAAATTCAAACGAACCCTAAAATCGCAAGTTTTAAAATACTCACCATGGTGAAATAAAAACACAGATTTTTCTAAGCAATCTTTTAAAAACGAACTCTCAAACCATACAAAACTGTGCTAACCTGGAAGCTCCCATCACCAATGCAAGCGATGACACGCTTATTTGGTACCGACTGAGCATAGCCGAGGGTTGCACCAACAGACCACCCGATCGAGCCATATTGCATCTGGAATTCATATCTGCAACACCAACTTTTGACTTTTCATGTTCCTAAATTTTGACAAACACAAAAACAAGGTTAATGCTAGAGTTTTTGTTGCTTACCCACATCCTTGAGGCAACTTCAGTTTCTGGCAGTTAAACCAGGAATCTCCTGTCTCAGCAATCACGGCAGTGTCGCTTGAGAGCATGTTCTGTATATGCTTAAAGAGAACATTGACCCTCAATGGCTCGTTAGGCTCACATTTAAGAGGAAGCCCGTCGGGGATGTAGATGCGGTGGTAATTTTCATAAGCAGTCGTGTTGCGGTTGAGCCTTTTCGCGAGTGCCTGAAGGAAGTCCTTCATTAGGATACACCCGAAAGCAGGGCCATTGGCGACTATCACGCGATCAGGCTGTACAATGATCGCCTTCTCCTTCTTGAGGAGGAGGGAGTAGCCGACAGAGCTGTAGTCGTTAAAGATTGGCCCGGCAAAAAGGTATGCGTCAGCAGATTCAACAATCTCAGCACAGAAGCCAGTGCTCACTGCGCCCCAATATGTCCCAATGAAGTGGGGGTGGTTCTCCGGCAGCAACCCTTTTGCTGATGGCATGACAGAAAGGGCATAGCCACAAGCATCAGCCAGTTCAACAAAGGCGTCACAAGCCTTTGCAACTCGGAGTTTTGGCCCGCCCACCATCACGGGCTTCACCGCCTTGTTCAAAAAGGCTGCTGTTGCCTCTACGGCGGCTTCTAGCCCCATCTTGTTGCTCATCAATCTGTATCAAGAAATCCCAATAAAACCCGAAATCAAATTTCTATCCATATATTTGAGAGAAATGCTATTCGGCAGAATGTTATACGATACTCATTCTTCTTATTCAAATGCTGATTTTCATTGCCACATCATCACGGTTATATTGCTATTAATATAGTAGCTTACCAAATAGCATTACTTTATATTTAATTCTCAAACCAAGAAACAAGTTTGGGAGGAATATAGCAGAAGGAATGACCTGGGTGTCAGAGAAAATGGAATGGGCTCCCTGCTGAAAGTTGGATGAGGGATGGCAGGCAAATTGCAACTGATACTGATATAGACAGGCTTGCTTTCTTTCAAAGCAGTTGATATGGCTGTATCAATCAGTTCGTGCGCCTCGTCCAAGTTATTCACTACAGCCTATAAATACAGAATATAACAATCACCACATTGCCAAAACAACAGGGTAATTTTTATCAATCGAGAATTCAGAAACAACAAATCTCAACTTTGACATTCAAATTGTACTAAAACAAAACTATTTTGCATCAGTTCAATACTTTTAATCCAAAAGTATGTTGCAAATATTCAAGGAAGGTCGATATGTAAGTCTTGCTCACCTGAAAGCAAGTAACAGGCTTGAAGCATTGAAGTTCTTGGCTGAAATCCGGTAATCCAATGGTATGGTGAAGAATTCGGTTTGTGCCAAAATCGTTCGTATTTGGCCCTCCAACAATACAGATAACGGGAAGGTTCTCACTGTAAGCCCCAGCAATGGCGTTGAGAACGCTGAGGCCGCCCACAGTGAAGGTGACAACGCATGCGCCAACCCCACGAGCCCTGGCGTAGCCGTCAGCAGCATAGCCAGCGTTGAGTTCATTGCAGCACCCGATGTTGTTGAGACCAGGCTCAGCAATGAGGTGGTCGAGAAGAGTAAGGTTGAAGTCACCCGGCACGGAGAACACATCGCTGACGCCGATCTGGACAAGCCGGTGGGCGAGGTGGCGGCCGAGCGTGGCGTCGGGGGATGATGCAATGGCAGGAGGAGTAGGGTGAGAGCTTTGGATTGAGGTTGTGCCATTCTGGGGAGGGCTGCCCACGTCGCTGTTGCAGGGTTTGCATGAGTCTAGCATTCCCATTGCGGTTTCCATATGCGAAACAAGAACACAAGAAGCAAAAACAGAGGTTTAGAGCAGAGGTTTTAAAGGGAGAGAGATGGGATTTTTGATGCCAAGTAGAGAAGGAAGTGACCATATTTATACGTGTGGTTAAGCGTTAAACCAGGCAAGTCGATCTCTATGGGGGTTTCTTGGGGAAGACGCATAAGCCAATTATGGTATTGAAGTGGGGTTCAAGGCATTTACAAGGCCGATTTAATTTGATTCTGTGTGCATGCTCTATATATGTTGCACTGATGATCCTTGCTTTAATCTCTTAGATTTTTTTTTTTATTTTTTTATTTTTTCTGTGTCGTCCACATCGATGTTTGCAATTGTTTCGTATCCCTTGTCTGTTCATTAATATCTATTTTTTTTTCTCATATTCACAAGTAACCCGTGAGATTAATTTCAGTTACTTTTGCTCCATATATATATATATATATATTTGCTGGCAGAAAAATGATAGAAATACAACACTTTTACAACAAGTGTACAACAGCCCTCTCACATGGGGTGGACCCCACACACTGTGGAGCCCACCCCATGTGAGAAGGCTGTTGTACACTTGTTGTAAAAGTGTTGTACGGGAATCAGTTCTCTTGCTGGCAACCCTTATACAGAATGCATGCACGGGATTCAACCCTAGAAGGCTAGAATTTGACAAAACATAAGAGAGAGAGAGAAAGGGTGACGGCCAAGCCACGACGGACCAGGTTGATTTGGCCACCTCAAATTAATAGCCATTTTCAGAGTGGTTAAAGAGGATGATTCAGCCACTTCTAATAACCCCTCATATTATGGCTTGCACGACATTCATTTTCTCTCTTTTATATGTTGTCATGTTTTGGACTATTCATTTAAAATGAACGCCCGGATTAGATATTGCAAAGATCTTAATCCTTCATGTGTCTCCACATTTTTTTTCCCATGTGTCTCCATATTGTTTGCATGGTATAAAAATGTTTTAATTTGACTTTTTTATTATCTTTCCATTTTATTCTTCTAATCCCGGTAGAATTTTTTATTAACCTTTTCTTTCCCTTCTAAACTATTATTTTAAGAAAAGATGTAAAGGATGTAATTTACATTACTTCTCTTGCACTTTTTAGTTTTTAGGGGTAATTACTTTTTTCTCCTATGAACTACCAAAAAATGCGCGATGCCCCCATGACCTACCAACTAGACCAAAATAGGGAATTCAACTACCAAAGACAACCATTTTCCCCTCTTCCGTCAGTTAGAAGGGTTAAAAGAAACAGTCAATGGGTCATGTGCCATTTTACATGGGGGTATGTTGGAAGATGGTGGTAGTTCATGGGGGGAAAAGAGAAAGATGGTGGTAGTTCATGGGGGAAAAGAGGAAGAAAATGAGGGTAAAACGGCGTGTGACGGTCACGTGACCCGTTGACTGTTTGTTTTAACCCCTTTGACTGACGTAAGGAGGGAAAATGGTTGTCTTTGGTAGTTGAATGCTCTATTTTGGTCGAGTTGGTAGTTCATAGGGGCATCGCGCATTTTTTGGTAATTCATGGGGGGAAAAGGTAATTACCCCTAGTTTTTACAAAGGATTCCTGGAGCCGCTTATAAGAGGCCCATGGGTTCTACCAAAGAAGTCCGACCTCCCTGTGATAACCGATGGCAATGATACTTTTGCTGCATGATGTTTGGATCGGAATTAATGGTATTAATAAATGGAGCTACTTACTTAAAGTTTGTAATTGAAGGGAGAGCATATGAGAAATTTATTAGGGTCATTATATACTATGTTTCCGCATAAAAAAAAAAAAAAAAAAAAAAAAAAAAAAAAAGAAAAAAGAAAAAAGAAAAAGGATTGATATATAGCTAGAATTAGGGGTTTGCAACTTGTGTTGGTGTATCATGTTTGGCTGGTGTCAAAACAGGAGTATAATATTGTATAGGTCAACCCTAATCGGCTAACTGGACTCATTTAATTAAATGGATGACACCCATCAAACCTAATTCACTAATTTCGTGTCGGGTTTGGATCGTGTCGAAACATGTATACAGTGTATAAGATTAGTTATATAAGTAAACCTTAACCCGATCCATTTATTTAAACAAGTTAGACCCCTCAACCCTAACTTTCTAATTTTGTGTTGGGTTCGTGTCCGGTTTGCGGGTTGTGTAAAAAAATTTGTTAACCTAGCTAGAATTGTTCTTCATTTTTTGCATAAGTTTAACACTATAAGTTGTATGTAAAATATTGAGCGAGTTAAAATACCGGCATTTTTGTCTTTTGTTTTTTCTCAAAACAAAAATATTAACAAACAATCCAAATACAAAACACTCCTAAAACAAAAAAAATAGTTTTCACTTATGTCCCATCAAAACATTCTTTCAAAGAAAAAATAAAAAAAATACATATAACCTTCTCAAATTATCAATTGTGCCAATGTCTCCCCCTTAAACTACCCAAAAATGTTAATGTCCCCCCTAATGACAAAAATATCATTCACAATTTTTTTTTTTAAAAAAAAATTATTAAAAAAATATAAAATAACAATAAATTGTACCAAAAAATAAAAACTGGTCTTTAATTTTATTTTTTTTGAAATTTCGTTTTTTTAAAAAATAATTTTCAGTTATTTTTTCGTTTGTTTTATTTATTTATTTATTTTGTTATTTTTTAATTTATTTTTAGTTTTTTCTTTAATTTCTTATTATGTTTTTTAATTATTATTATGTTTTTAGTTTTAGTTTTTTTTTTCAAATTTATAAGGACATTTGTGTCTTATTGAAAAAAATTTAGGGTTGTTTTTGTCTTCTTCTTCTTCTTCTTCTTTTTTTTTTTTTTTTTTTTTTTTTGTTTTTGTTTTTGTTTTAAGGTGGACATTGACACAAATGACAGTTTGAGGGGCATGGACAATTAAGTAGTAATTTGAGGAGGATATATGTATTTTTTTCAAAAAAAAAAAACTATAACCACACCTCAAAACACATTAACAAACAGATAGCCACAATTTTTATTAGAGACCATTTAGTGTTTTGGACCCATGGGTTCAATCAATATTGATATAAATTTTTGGAGAGCAAAACACTTGGTAGTCTTCTAATTAAACTTTGATATAAAAAACATGTTAGACATACAACTCTTTTATAACTTACTGACACGTGTCGGTACGTGATTGAAAAATGTTAAAAAAAATTTAATGACTAATAAGACTTCAATCATATTCTGACACATGTCAACAAATTATAAAAGAGTTGAAGATCTAATGTTACTCATGATATAAAATATTTGACATTAACTAAATTCAAATGACTTTAATCTTATTTTGACACGTGTCAACAAATTATAAAAGAGTTAAAAATATACGCGTGATATAAAATATCGGACATCAAATAAATTCAAAAAGCTTAAGTTATGCCTTTTAGACTCAACAATAATATAGTAGCCTATTTTTTTTAAAAAAAATAAAAAATAAAAAATAAAATAAAAGTAAAATCCAAGTACACTTTTCATGCCCCACTATAAAGGTGCACCATTCCTGAGTCTGAGTTCCATACCAAAAGCCAAGCGAGGAAATTGAGTGCAAATAAAGCTATCCTCATCTAGATATAATTCAGTAATTGTTAAAATAGTTTTAAAATTTAATATATATATATATATATATATATATATATATATATATATATATATATATATATATATATATAATTCGTGGTTTGTGAATGTTTAAAATAGAAGGTTTTTAAAAAGCCTAAAAGAGAAATTAAAGTGTATTTATAAAATGCAATTCATACCAAGTATTTGCTTTAAAGCAATACTTAGGTGTATGCACTTGTGTGTATGTTTTAGAACGGTGCAAAGTACTGGATACACGTGCGTGTGCGTGTGCGTGGCAATGGATTGTAGGGCACTAATGACGCCTTGATGGTGCACTTGGCATAAAGCATTAGAGCTCGAAGTGATCAGATCATTGCCATTAATTTTAGGACGATTATGATCATACGATCTGATGAATTGATCTAAATCATATGATACTTCTAAGGTAGATCCAATGATTAAATTAGTTGACTGTTAGTAAAGTCAACTATAAGATTAAATTAAGTTTGATCTAATGGTTGTGATTAAATAATTGTCACTAAAAATTACGATCGAACGGTAATAATCAAATAACCATTAATAATAATTTTAATATAACTGTCAAGATTAAGTGTCTGTTAATATCTGATGGTCAAATTTTAATGACTGTTAGATTTGCAGTTATTTACTATTAATTACAAAATTAAATGTATGTTAGTAAACATAAATTAAAACTGCTAATGTGATACTATAAATAGTCCAATGTAGACCAATTTAAGATACAAAAAAAGTTATTTCTTCTGTCTCTCTCAAAACTTTATGTAGTTTTAAAATTCAAGTCTCTCTCTTTTTTTTTTGATAAGTAAGTAGAAATTTTTATTAGAAAAACGCAAAGCGCAATCAAGTATACAGGGGGTATACAAGAGAGACAATTAGGAAGAAGAAGAAGAAAGCAATACAAGGAAATCGTTATAACTAATCTCTAGAGGAGCTAAATACGCAGCCGTCCAGGAGTACAAAGAATGAAGAAAAAAGGAAATGAGCTCCTCTATGGTTCTTTCTTTGTCCTCAAACTGTCTATCGTTACGTTCCGTCCACAAGCACCACATAAGACAGCAAGGAGCCATCTTCCACACGACCGCACTACGGGATCGTCCCCCCGACCACCAACATGCAAATAAGTCTATCACCCGAGAAGGCATCACCCAATACAGACCGAACCGGCTAAGGATGACATACCAAAGAGCGCGTGCAACCTCGCAATGAAGGAGAAGATGATCCACCGTCTCCCCGGTTATTTTACACATGCAGCATCTATCAATCACAATGACACGCTTCTTTCTGAGATTGTCCAAGGTGAGGATTTTCCCTAACGCTGCCGTCCAAGCGAAGAAGGCCACTTTCAATGGGGCCTTGGTCCGCCAAATACTTTTCCAGGGGAAAAAAGGAGCTTCTTTGCAGGCAAGAGCCTTATAGTATGATCTAACATCAAAAGACCCTTGGCGAGAGAGGGTCCACCAAAGCCGGTCCCCCCCATCTTGAGCCACCTTGGATGAATACAGTAAGGAGAAAAAGGAAGCCATAACGTCCACCTCCCAATCGTGAACATCACGGAAAAATCTGACATCCCACTGATAGAAACCACTTACCACTGCCAAATGGTCTTCTACCAAAGAATCCTTGACACAGGCTATATCATATAGAACTGGAAAGGCTTCCTTGAGGGACGTCTCTCCACACCAAACATCATCCCAAAATCGAATCCTCGAACCATTGCCCAAGATAAGTCTGGTATATCTACCAAACCAGCTCCACCCCTTCCTAATGTTCTTCCAAATCCCCACACCGTGAGACCCAAGGGGATCTAAGGAACACCAACCAGCCCTAGTAGAGCCATACTTCGCATCTACCACTGATTTCCACAGAGCTTCTCTCTCATAAGCATAACGCCACAACCACTTCCCTAACAGCGCCTTGTTGAAAATTCTCAAGTTTCGTATGCCCAAACCACCTTCAGAAATAGGATGGCAAACCTTGGACCAACTGACCAAGTGATATTTGAATTCGTCACCTATGCCACCCCACAAAAAGTCACGATGCAGCTTCTCAATACGACTAGCAACACTTGAGGGAATAGGGAATAGAGAGAGAAAATATGTAGGAAGGTTGGAGAGAGTACTCTTTATAAGGGTAACCCTACCCCCCTTCGACAAATACACCCGCTTCCAACTAGCCAACCGCCTCTCAATCTTCCCTACAACTTCATCCCAACAAGACTTAGCCTTGAAAGGAGCTCCCAACGGAAGACCAAGATACTTTATAGGAAGAGAGGACACTCCACAGCCCAAAATGTTAGCCAGACCGTCCATATTATCCACCTCACCCACAGGAACCATAACAGATTTGGCCAGATTAATCTTCAATCCTGACACAGCTTCAAAAGAAATAAGAAGCATACGAAGATAATGCAGATGATCAGAATTAGCCCCACAAAAGACTAAAGTATCGTCTGCGAACAATAGGTGAGAAATGTTGATAGCTTCGCTGTTGCCAAAACCCACAGAAAACCCTGAAAGGTAGCCCTTTTGAACAGTAGCGGAGAAGAACTTACTAAGAGCCTCCATCACAATGACGAACAATAGTGGTGACAGTGGGTCACCCTGTCTAAGGCCACGAGAGCTACTGAAAAAACCGGTTGGGGAACCATTCACCAGCACAGAGAACCGCACCGTAGATATACAGTGCGCTATCCAGGAGCACCATCTCTCCCCAAAGCCACATCTTCTCAACATATACAATAAGAAATCCCAGTTAACGTGGTCGTAGGCCTTCTCAACATCCAACTTACAAAGTAACCCTGGTTCGCCGGATTTGATTCGGCTATCCAAGCACTCATTGGCAATAAGAACTGAATCAAGAATTTGCCTGCCTTTCACAAAAGCATTTTGAGGGGATGATATAATCTTCTCCACCACCTTTTTAAGTCTATTTGCAAGGACTTTTGCAATGATCTTGAACACACTGCTAACAAGACTGATAGGACGAAAGTCCTTTAGATCCACAGCCCCAGCCTTCTTCGGAATTAAGGCAATAAAAGTGGCGTTAACACTTTTGACAAACTTGCTATGAGAGTGAAAGTCCGAGAAAACTCTCATAAGATCTGTCTTGATCACATCCCAGCAGTCTTGGAAAAACGCAAGAGAAAACCCATCTGGACCAGGTGCCTTGTCTCGATTCATGCTTTTCACCACCTCTAAGACCTCCATCTCCTCGAAAGGAAGTTCTAAAGAAGAGGCCTCAGCTGCATCCAAGGTGTCAAAAGCAATATTATCCATTCTAGGTCTCCATGGGAAAGGTTCTGTAAAGAGAGACTCATAGAATTGAGCCACATGATCTCTGATAACCTGCTGGTCGGAAGAAACAGAGCCATTGATAGAGAGCGACTCTATGGAATTAGACCTCCTGTTCGAGTTAGCAATTCGGTGAAAGAATTTAGTGCATTTATCACCCTCTTTCAGCCACAGAACCCTAGACTTCTGTCTCCAACTAATCTCTTCCTGCAAGATAGAGTTCTCCAGGTCTCTGATGACCGCACATTTCCTCTCCTTTTCTTCAGAAGATAGACCTTGTTGTTCCTCCAGCCTATCAAGAGTACATAACTCTTCCATGTGCAATTTTTTGCGAAACTCCACATTGCCAAACTCCTGTTCATTCCATCTCTTGAGATCAACCTTTAAGGCCTTAAGTTTTTGAGTGAAGATGAAGCTAGGAGAACCCTGGAAGCTATAAGACTCCCACCAAAGCCGAACCCTATCCACAAACCCTTCAGCCTTCAGCCACATATTCTCAAACTTGAACGGTCTGGAACCCCATTGAATGCCACCACAATCCAGGAGGATAGGGAAATGATCAGAACACAATCTAGGAAGCCTTTTCTGAATAGATCCTGGAAACTTGACCTCCCAATCTGGAGAGACAAGAAATCTGTCAATACGAGACCAGGATGGGTTCTCCTGATTATTGGACCACGTGAAAGTCCCTCCAGCGAGAGGAAAGTCCATGAGGCCCTGCTCGAAAATAAAGTCTGAGAACTCCATCATAGCAGCGTTAAGGCGACCTTCCCTAGACCTTTCAGCAGGAAAACGAATGACATTGAAATCGCCCCCAATACACCAAGGCATCTCCCACCAAGAAGCAAGGCCAGCCAGCTCGTCCCAGAGCAATCTTCTTAAAGAGTCAAGGTTGGGACCATATACCCCGCGAAGGCCCAAGTAAAGTCATCGGCAACGCTCCTAAAAGAACAAGCAACAACAAACTCCCCCACATACACATCTAACTTCTCAACAACCCTTCTATCCCACATGATAAGGATACCACCAGAGGCCCCACAAGAGGGTAAGTAACACCAATCAACGAAGTGACATCCCCAAAGGCTCCTCACTATGCTGTTGGAGATGAACTCCAATTTGGTTTCTTGCAAGCAAATAATGTCTGCCTTCCATTGTTTAATTAGGTTTTTAACTTTCAACCGATTGCTACCCTCATTTAAGCCCCTGACATTCCACGAGAGAATTTTTGGCTTCATAAAATACCTCCAATCGCCCTCCCTTTACACCTACTCTGAGAACTGCTTCCGCTTCTCGCATCATAATTAATAGAACAAGATAATCTATTAAGTTCTCTATTGAACTTGTTGCCCGCTTTCAGAGAAGAGCCCGTGTCCTTCTTGTCATTTTCAGCAAGGATAGCCTCAAACACGGCTGAAAGCTGACCTTCATAGCCTTCACACGTGACCCCAACCGACTGACTATACTCCAAAATCGCCTTCAAGAAGTCCAATGGAGATTTTTTACCGGAAAAACCCCTGAAATTATCACCCGGACAGCAACACAGAGGAGCCGGCTCTTCCTCCGGGGCTCTATAAGCTTCATTCCATTCGTGGACCCCAAACCAGAAGGGGAGAAGAGAGTAATAGAGGCATCTTCAACTTCTAACTCCGAGGGAAAAGAGCCCGAAGAGATCAAAGGATCCAACGAACTCCGACCAGCCCAGACAACCATCACTGAGTCTGAACCCATTCGAACTGTGGCAGGGGCTTCCGGAATTTTGGTTACAACCTCCCATCTAGAACCGGGTAGCTCAGACCCATTACTAGGAGCCGGCTGGGAAGTTAAATTTTCCAAGGCAGGGACAACAGTCTGCCCTCCGGCGCAGAGCAGAGGTGGGCACATTCTGGTATCCCCCACGTTGATGAGTGGCCCGGGACCAAGCTCCAACAGCTTGGGGTTACATACCGGAGCTTGGATTTCGAGAGGAGCAGAAACACCACCGTTAGCCTCTGTGCATCCCGCAGGCTGAACCTCACTCCTGGCTATACCCATCTCTTCCGTTTCTTCCCTTGTATCCGCTTCTATGGTGTCAGGACGAGACCCCCGCTCTGGCCTGGAGGCAGACTCGACGCGTGTGGACTCCGGGGACGTGATCGTCGTAACAGGATGACAGAACCCATCAGAAGTCGACGCTCTCTCCGGAACACTCTCCTGTCCATCGGAACCGGACACTGCCAACGGTTCTGTTACTGTATGCGTTACTTTAGGCGTAGCCGGATCAGCCGTTGAAACACTTGGGTTGGGCTTAGATATCGGAACCCAACAAGTCCTCTGTTTTTTCTTCTTCCTGTTCTTCTTTCTCTTCCGCCTGTCACCATTGGGCTTGAAGCCCGGCCCAACCAGCAGCAGTCCTTCACGCACACTACTCAGTGCTCGGTCCACCTCATTTTTCAACTTCTCCAGCTGGCTCTGCCAGAGCAGCAGGGAGGGTAACGTGTCTTTCCCTCCAAACTTCTGAAATCCGTCGCTTTTTTCACCAAAGGAGTAGTCTGTCTTGCCTCGGAAAACAGCAAGGGACTTTGCTTCCGTTTTGGGAAATCTCCTGACCCCCTGCTCAGTATCGTAACGGTCATGATGGTCTTTACCCAAGAGGTGCTCCGGCTGAACCTGCTTCAACCCTTCCTCCTCCGGTCGGCGAGGACCTGTGCATAGCACTTCAGCATAAGATGGTGCTTTGTCTGAGGTTGATCCAATAGCAGCATCAGTGCCGGCTCCATTATCGTGAACCCGCTCCATCGCAGGCGGAAGTCCAGTCCGTACCAGAACTTTCCCTACTGAGACTGAGAGAAAGTCCCTGGTCTTACCCAGCTCAGCCAGAAACCTGCTCCATCCCCACCCATTCCGTCCTTCAGGAATGTAAATAATCCCTTTCAGACCACCCAAAGCATAGGCTGCTACTTCAATAAAACTTCCAGCTGTGTTGCCTCCTCTCCTAACAATGAAGACCTTGGACCCCTCCCTAAAGGACCTTACAAAATCCTTCCCTGTAAAACTTATCACACACTCCAGGGTCGAGAGCAACCATCCACAGCTCTGGGCACCAAGCAGTACTAGCCCTGAAAATCTCCTCCTCCTTTCCTCCACTCTTACCACTGAAGCACCTTCTAACACCGAGAAGACAAACGTCTTAGATTCTACACAGCACCACCTCTCCATTTGTTTTACCCGTCAAAACTCACTCCAAAAGCTTCAGAATTCTGATTCTACTCCACCGCCAATACCCTCACGCACCACCCCCACACTCACGCGCTACCCCTCGTATAAGAACTCTGAGGCTGTTTTGGTTTCGTTTCATTTTGTGCAAACGCAACCAAACTACTGAGGACTTCTGAGCTCTAGGCTCCATTGTATCCTGGATAAATATTTGTTGTGAGCTTGTAACCCAATGCATACTAATTTGTCAGAATTGGTGGGGACAAATAATTTCTTAAGAAAAGCAACTCAATAACACACCTTAAGAGCATTTTATTTTCTATTCTTACTATAATTAGCTTTTATAACAATAATACAACAAAAGAGGAATCCTTATCCTCATGTTACAACTCATGAAGCCCGGTTGCATTATATATTACTTAAAACTATCATTATGGGACTGCCTCACTTCTGTTTCCATCCTTATAAGAATCAGGGATTCAAGACAAAATGTATATGTACAAATTTCAGTGAAGTGCTGCTAGTTCGATCTACAGTGTTCATTTGTCAAAAAGATAACCTAAAGATCAGTGACAAATAATCTAACTGAAAGGGAGAAGTAACACCTGTGGGGAGGATCTGATGACCAGCAGGGAACCCCTTTCTTTAGCCCTTAGATTTTAGACATAGTAAATCATACCAACTTCCAGGGAAGATGTAGGAGGCACGTTCAAAAGAGTATTAGGATCTCTACAGTTCTTGCTCAGAAAAGCATATACTACATCAATAGCAAATTTCTTGAAAATGGAAGACGACTTCTTTGCCTTTGCATAGGAATGCCCGAAGACATAAGTGACACCGGATTCTTTAGCTGTTAGAATTTGCAGAGACTCATCCTTAAGAAGAAAACTTTCCACATGCTCGATTCCAGATTTCGTCACTTGAATATCGCGTGAAGGCCTCACTCTGTCCTCTTTATGATTTGGATTTGTGATGGCGCGCGCCGGAGAATCAAAGACTTCAACATGCGAGTTCCCAAACTCCCCACATAAATCAGCTGTTGCTTTTGATGCACTTTCTTCCTCAGTTTCTACAAATTGTACCAGTCCAGACACCAGTCTGTTTTCTAAATTATAATTTTCTTGTTGCAGATCCTTGTAACCATATCTCAAGATGCACCTGAACATTCTGCACTCCGTTGGGCCTACTCTACTAATGAGAAGTCGTTCCTTTTCACAAACATAGGGAACTTGGACAGACTTTATGCAAACGAAAACAAGCACCTGATGAAATGCAGGTAAATTAGTCACAAAGTGTCCAAAAACAGCTGGGACCCCAGTTACCAGATTAGTGTATACAAGTCCAATTCCAGGGACCCGGACCATGCCTAGGCTTGGCCCTAAAGAAACTATCCTATTCATTGAAACCTTGTTCTCCACATCAAACTGGTGTTTCTTCATTGTTCCATAGTTCCATACATACATTACAGCCATAAAGACAGAAGACATTGCAAGTGCAATCCATGCCCCCTCAGGTACCTTGAAAATGCAAGCAGAGATGTAAAGCAGTTCCATTGAGCCAAACAACAAAAGAAATGCAAGGGCACTAATTATCTTCTGCTTCCATACTATTATCATCACCAGTGCCATCAAGCAAGTTGTCACAAACATAACAGTGGTGACTGCTAGCCCTGCATATTCAGCAAAACAACCGAGTTCAGTCATGGACACAAAAGGCCTAAAGATGCATTAGAAATTGGCAGATTTATTCAATTGTTTATGTTGATACCATATGCATGACCCATCATGTTTGTGTCCCTCAGTCCGATTGTCACAGCTATGGAAAGGCACATTAACAACCAATTGACCTCAGGAATGTATATTTGCCCACATATTTTACTGGATGTATGGACGATTCTAACACGGGGAAAGCAATTCAATGCACAGCACTGGCTTATAATGGAAAAGGTAGCTGATATTACAGCCTGACTTCCTACCATGGCTGCAAAAGTGGCCACTATGAAGACTGGCCAAAATACAGCTTCTGCACAATAGCTAATGGCATTAACACAAGAGATGGGGAAAGAATGATATATACCAATTGGCACTTTAATATGTTCTTGCCTGGTATGGCTTTGTAGAAGCTTCTCTCAATATCTTCGTGGTGCTTAGAGAGGAATGCAGCCTCACCCATATATGTAAGAAGCAAAGAGGGATATACCAGAAATGTGAAGGCTATCTGGGATTTGAAGACCAAGTATTATGACAATAAGTTTGATAATTAGCAAAGGTATTAATGTCCCATGCATTCACAAGAGTTTGGATTTACCTTAATTGAGAGTGGAGAGAAATGGCCCAAATTAGCAAACATCGCCTCCACACCTGAGACAATTCCCGAGCAAAGCCAGTTCCAGTAGCTCTTTCTAGCAACAAATAAATGACAAATATCCATATTGGAAGTGTGAAGAGTTACCTGTGATTGAAAGAACCACTCCTCCTAATGACACCCATCCTTCGACGCTCGCGCTTCTAATGAACTTTAACATATAAATCGGAGAAAGTGCACGATATATACGAGAATTCCACCGAAATATGTTGTATGCTCCAATGCCAGTAAGACACACAAGCCATGTCGTGGCAATTGGAGCAAACATGAAAGCAACTCTGTGTGTTCCATGGTGCTGAAGGGAGAAAAGCCCCACTAGAATGATGCATGAGATAATAACAACATAATCTGAAAGAAAAGTGAATCCAATAAAATTAATATATGGTATGGTTTTTCAGAGGGGACAGGAAGATAGCAACGTAATAAGTTGGACTTACTCTCATGGAGTCCTGTGATCTTCAATTTGACGCCCGATACTGCTGAAAGAACTGAAAGGGGACACATGCAAATCTCGGTAAGAGCATTTTTGGAGGGTAAAGTACAAATTAAATTCAAGGTCCAGCAGATACTAATATATAAATGTGCACTTTGAACATGTAGGATCCAGACCAAAGGGAAAATGCAGGATCCTTCCTCCCCACCTTTACCTCAACCAAAAGAATATTACCCATTTGGTATTCATTCATGTTTTACACCACTTTGCCTTTACATTGCCGAGTCATCTTCAAACAAGATTCTTTTTAGTAGGCTTATGAATGATCAAATCTTCGCTTTCCCAAATTCATTTTGAAAATTTATGCTTTGCAGTTTAAAATCAGTGATAAGACCATTCATGGCTGGCCCCTGTTTTTCTGATTGTAATAAGTGCAGAAACTACAAATATCACACATAAACGTAATGCTCAGTTCTACGACAGCTACATGACATGTTTTAGTAAAAAGTATGTGGTTAAGAGCTGGATTCATTAATATTATACACGTACATATATGTATATTTGCATTTAAAACAAAAGAACACATTCCTATAAATTTCAATGTTGATACACAATGAAGATATCATGTAATTTAAATATAAAGCAACAATAAACTTGTGAAATGAAATGCTAGGAACTATAGCACTGAAATCCAGCTACCTGATATTGCAGGAGTGAGTACCCCATCAGCAATAGCCATACAGGTTCCAAGCAGTACAAAAATCAAAAGCCCTTTGCGAAATCTTTGGTGCTTCTTGAAGAATGACTTCATAGAAGAACTCTGCCATGTGTCTGCGGATCCTTCTCTTACATACGCAGACAACTTCTCATCTGCGTCTTGTTGATTGGGCAGAATGCTTAGCCCTGCATGGCGGCAGAGAAGGGAGTACAATGCAAAGGTGCCACCTGCATCATACGTGAAAAGTTGGCATTGATAAAGTTTCATTTTTGACAAAATCTGCAGTCATGAAGTTTCAAACAATAATACCTCACATAACTGAT
Source organism: Alnus rubra (assembly GCA_028654335.1). Classification (NCBI taxonomy): domain Eukaryota; kingdom Viridiplantae; phylum Streptophyta; class Magnoliopsida; order Fagales; family Betulaceae; genus Alnus; species Alnus rubra. The sequence continues at coordinate 3,308 of JAJPGS010000434.1, read as the reverse complement.
TAGAGGTTTACTTTCTGAAGTTTAAGTCTACCGTACAAAAGGAAATTCTCAGCCACACGGTTTTTTAAATCAGCAGCACACAGTGCTTCTATTCAGTGATGAGAAGGCTATTTTATAGTAAGGAGTGCTTAGCCTACTGGCATGCCATTTGAACAGCATGGTATGACCATGCCCCAATTTGTAAGAAGAGAAAACAGTAAAAGAAAAACTAGAAGATTTTAGTAAATCACTTGTTTTCAGTTTGCAATGCAACATGCGTGTTCTCCATACATCAGCCATGCACCAGATTTGGAGCCAGAAATGGCCCTTGCCTACATAATGGTGTTATAACATTTTTCATATCCTTCTCAACTATAGTGGGTATGGGAGAGAAAGTTGAGGGACTAGGAGTACGTTTGAGTCATGAGTTCAATCATGCTGGAAACTAAGTAACTAGTTATTGAAAGGAATGACAAAGTTATACCTTCACCATTGTCATCAGCCAACATCACTATGAATACGTATTAAGGAGAGCAATGAGAGTAATTGTCCAGAAGATAAAGGAAAGCACCCCATAAATCTCTTCATCATTCTCATGGAGGCTCAACTTCCCAGAGAAGGTGGTCTTGTAAACATAGAGAGGGGAGATACTGAGGTCGCCATATACCACTCCTAGACTTTGATAAGCCAATGTGAGCACTGTTGTATAGGACACCCTTTTCAAGTTCTGGTTCAAGACACTAAATTTATTAACATATATGTGATGAGCTTAGTTGGAAGAAAGAAAAGGAACAGGCATTAGTGGTTGCTTCAAAAAATTTCACGGTGGATCACCATTGTCAGAGATTCACGACCCCACTTTGGCTCAGGATTCAAGCCTGACTCAGATTATATCATTTTCTTTCTTCCTATTTTCTCTTGTCCAATTTCTTTCTAATGGTTGCACTCTCTGAGTGAGGTTCGACATGGTTCAGGCAGCAAGCTGACAGTAAAGGCTCTAAAGCCATTACACTCATCCCTTTCCATTAAGATTGAAACTTGAAATGCCTTCAGGGAGGCACGGGATGAAGCATATATGAAACAGCCATGTACTTACACACACAATTATGTCCTAATTAAACTGAAATAGCCAACAACATCCTAAAATCCTGAACTAAGTTTAGTTAAGGAGCATACACTCTTCCGCCTGGTTCATCATACATTCATACTATATCTCACCAATTAATCTCTTGTTAGAACTCCATTTAATGTGGAACCCAATTAACAATCTGAATATGATAATCCCCAGTAACCCATGTCATTACTTTTCAAAAGCACATTATTTATAAACTTCATTTTACAGAACCCCATTAATTCTAATAGACCCAGAAACTCGTTAGGAGAAAAATGACGAGAGAAAAAATGACACTAACATGGAAATATCATAAATGCTTAATTCAGAGGGCAAGACACTAAGCATACCTCTTGAGATATTCCCTGTTCTACAAACTCTTCAGAGGGATTCATGGCTTTGAGACAGAGGGAGACAGAGAGGAGACTGGGAAGTGGGAAACAAGCAGGCTGGGAATTAGAATATAAAGAGAGAGAGAGAGAGAGGGAAGTAGAGAATGTAGGAAGTGAGCGGCAGTAAGTAGTCAAGAAGCAAGTGGGGTGTGTGTCCAAAGAAGTTGCAAAACGCTTTCAATGCTCTTCACCTCTCTAGGAAATTGCACTGCGTATTCAAAAGCCGTGAAAATTAGTTCCATTTTTCTTTTTCCTGAGCAGAAAATTAGTTATTAATTTATTAGGCCAAAATCTTGGATAAATTATTACATAAAAATGCTAGATTTTGTGCTATTTTACAATTTTTGACATGTGGCAACATGTGATTGAAGGGTTTTAAATCTTTTTTAATAGCTAACATAACTTTAATCACATGCTAACATTTGGCTTCCTCTCAATTAGTGATTAGATAAAAATATTAATTAAATAGATTATTTTTTATTAGTTTAATTTTATTTTGAGAAAAATGATGAATTAGCATCATATGAGAGTTGGGGTCACGAATTTAGACTGTAACTCTACAGTTTATTCTATATTTTAATTAAATAGAGTGTTAAAATATTAATTAAAAAATTAAATTTATCATTTTATATAAACTTAACTTTTGAGATAAATGATAAATTTACGTATTGAGTCTTACATTTAACATATTTGTCAATTTATTTGATAAAATTTCCCTTACAACTTTCTCTTAACACATTGAGTGAGAAACAATAATGTAAGAACAGTGATCTCATAGTACTGAACTTCTAAATCATAAATTATAAGCATATAAAGCTTGAATGTAGACAAATAATGTTAAAGTAAAGTATTAATTAAATAATTAAAAAATTTACGATTATATCAGTTTATATTTTTTTGAATAATTAGTGGTTTAACATAGTACATAACAGAGGTTATAAATTTGAATTTTGAATCTACGGTGTATCCTTTATTTTAGGTAAATATTTCATATACTGAGCCTCACTTGTTGACAGGGTTTGAACCACACGTGAATGAGAGTGTTAAAGTGTGGATTGAATGATTCACCATTTCTTTTCAGCTTAAGCTTTTGAAATAGTTTGTGATTTAATAAATAAAAACTAGATCGGTAATTTCCTGCTTCATTTATATAATAGAACAATGCAGCTCTTGTCGAGAATGTGGATTTGGGGGCTGATATGATAAAGTCCAAGCCACGGCCATGACCGGCCACAAAAGCAACTGTGCCAACACAACGGTTGCTTAGAGGACATTGGGAGTGTGGCGAATAAAATAACTATCCTTTGATTTTGTTCTAACTACCTGCAAGCGCAGAATCCAACACAACATCAGATTACAACCATAACCTGCTAGTAGACCGGTGCCATGCCTGGCCAGGGCTAGTAATTTAGCACTACGCCACCCACCATCCGGCAACACTTGGAGAAGTTCAAACCCCGTTAGTGGGCGCGCTCCATAAGGAGAGAACATGCGACCATTTCGGGTACAATTGCATAACCACTTCTTCTCATAAACACTCTACCTCTCATTCTCACATCAATTCATCCATTTGTCTTTACTAACTTAAACATCAGATAATTTTTTTTCTCCGGTACCCTCGACAAGTCTCCGATAATTTATATCCCTTTTTGCATGCATGTATTGACTGAATCTGACCGGGCGATCACTGCATCTCTACATGATTTTCATCTAATTATTATGGAGACAGAATTATTTTTAGTTCAAGTTTTGTGTTCCATTCATGAGTTTAGGAAGCCTAGTTAAATTTGACTGACCAAGCTGTATTTCTTCTGCACTAGGCGTCC
>JAJPGS010000433.1:0-29545 GCA_028654335.1 Alnus rubra | reverse complement strand
TTTGAATAGTGGAATTCTGGGTTTGGCTGCCCCGGAGTGGTTTTTCTCTTAACTGATTTCCTTCGTCAACTAAAATCTTTGTGTCATTTACTTTCCGCTGTGCTTATTTTTGTTGACACTTTGTGCACACACTTGTTGTTTATCTTTTAGAAGTCAATTAGTTTTTCATGCTTTATGCCTTGCCTCTATGCAAGTAAATTTACGTTGTCCTTCATGGTACACTTAGGTGTGCATCTCAGGGGGAGTGTATCAGATGAGGCTGGCTAGGCCCTAGTAAGGTTTGACTTTTAGCTTATTTCCATTTATTTTCTCTCTGTCTAAGAAAATCTGGTTGCTATTGGTCAAATATTGAAAGTCATACCTTATGGGTAAAGGTCTTGCACACCCACACATTGCATGAGCAAATAGTGCTACTTTCGTCGAGTTACAAGGGAATCTGTGCCTATCTTATTCTTGTCTATCAACTGTTTGTTTGAATAATTTTGACATGCTTTGTGTCTAATTTTCAAGACGAGGGATACATGCGCGTGCTTTTATACTTCTGAAGGACTATCCATGCTGCTCCTTTTTCTTCCATTCAGCTTGATGTTTTTCCTTCCTCTTGTCTGTAAAACTGTTTGACTTATATTACTCTGTTTCCCGGGTCCTTTTGAGACCGTTAGGGGGAGTAATTTCTATTTCAGTTGGTTTTTATTACTCTAGTTTACCCTTGTCCCTTTGTGACAAAAAAGGGGAGTATTTTTGGACCGAGAATGTATTTCCAAACCGGTCAAGTGATTTTTGTCCCAGAATGGCCAAATGGGGAGTTTGTTAGTATTTTGGCCTCATTATGTGTTTGGACAAAATCACTTATGTGTAAAGATGCTGTAAACATGGATTCCACTTGTCAGAGCATTTTCAGAAGACTCTACACTGCGAAAAAGATAGAAGATTTCAGATTCCCTGTCAGCCGTCCGGACGAAGTGTCATCTCGTCCGGACGCCCATCTGTCCACTGTTCCATCTGTCTGGACGACGTGTCATCCCATCCAGACTCCAGACAAACCAACATCATCCTTCCGGACGATGTATCTTTCCGTCTGGACCATCCATTATATCGAGAAGCTTCTGTCTAGCTAGCATCCATCCAGATGTTTCAATAGCACGTCCGGACGCCCAACAGTGATCGACCAGCTTCAGATTCTTTCCAAGTTCAGAATATGGGAAGATTGATACACCATCCGGACGATGTGGTTTCCCGTCCGGACGCGCTCATAAATAAGGCAAGAATTGCAATTCAAAAATCACCGTCTAGACGTCAGTCAGCATTGGTCTGGACGCGCGCTCATCAGTTAAGGAAATTGCCGATTCGACTTCAACTGTCTGGACATCTGCCTCTCATGGTCCGGATGCGCTCATAGCAGATATGGAAATTGCGTGTTGAAGTTCAGCCGTCTGGACGTTCTTCCCCCTTGGTTCGGACGCGCGAAGCCTTATATGGAAATTACTTGCAGCGGACGTGCGACCGTCCGGACGTCAGTGTCTCACCGTCCGGACGCGGCTCTTAAACAAGAATGATTTTCAGCAAAATTTTTGGAAAATCCTGTCGCACAGTTGTCTATCCGGACGGCTCAGGTACACCGTCCGGACGGAGTCCGTACATATTATAGCAGTCGCCCATTCTACACCTCAGCCTATAAATAGAGGCCCCTGGGCATTGAGAACTGCAAGAATTCGGTATTGAATTCCACAAGAGCTCAGAGAAGTTCAAGATCCCTCTGAAGCCGTTACAAGTGTGCTGCGCTACATCTGAAGTCTATCTTAGGGGTTGGCCCTAAGGTAAAGGATTCCATTGAAGACCCCTTCCTGTAGGAGACCTGGTTGGGAAGCGTTCGTGTTGGGTTACACTTCAGAGAGCAAGGTACGACCACTGCATCGGGTTAATGTGAGTGTTACTATCTTGTATCTAGCTTTGTCTTCTGAATAGTGGAATTCCTGGGTTTGGCTGCCCCGGAGTGGTTTTTCTCTTGATTGAGTTTCCACTTCATCAACAAAAATCTGTGTGTTGTTTACTTTCCGCATTGATATTTTTGTTGCACACTTTACACACACTTGTCTTATTTTAGAAGTCAGATTCGATTTTCAAAAACCAAGCAAAAAATAAATCATGATGCCTCAGCCATAGGTGCATCATCCTCATCATCACTGCTAGACGGATGATGGTGCTTGAAAGACTCTTGGATGTCCAGCTGGCTCTGCTCCACGCAGAGGTTGACAGAGTGAACCTTTTGCTGCATGATAGAAATGGACTGCTGCATAGATGACATAGTCAGCTGCATGGAACTCATGCCTCTCTGAAGTGCAGCTAAGGTTTCTAGGATCCGAGGATATCCCGCATCCTGCTGAGGAGGCGGAGGAGCAGTCTGAGAGGAGGATGCCATATCAGGAACTACTACATGAACAGGAGGGGGCTGTGGATCATCATCCTGATCGTCTCGCCTTAGTTGCTGATGGGGTTCTGGATCTTCATCTTAGGCTTGCTAGCTACACCGATGCTTGACTACAAAATGATTTGAGTAAGTAAGCAGCCAAAGGGGAGACCTGTATTAATCTCATCACGAGCCTCCAGCATCACTCCCAAAATATGCTTGCATAAGCAGAAGGGCAAGCGCAGGCAAATGAAATAGACAAATTATGCCTTCTTCAGAATGAGGTCACTGCGCCTAGTAATAGGCCAGAGATTGTGCAGGACGATCTTGGTAAGCATGCGGAGCGGGGCAGACAGGGCACCGATCCTGATGGTAGTGGCACGCTCCTCACCTTGAGGGACAGCATGGAAAAATTCTCTGAGATCATCCACAGAAGGAGGCAAAACTACCTCATTGTATGGACTGGTAGAAATCTGGAGCACAGGCACCCCGATGAACTAATTGATGATCTGAGGATCAACAGTGATACCATGCCCTTCCACAGAGGACTGAAGAACCATCCCACGGTCATCATCTTGTACAACCTCGTGATTAGCATAGAATAGTTTGACTAGCCTGGTGAGCACAACACAGGCACAATTGTGAAGATATCCCTAGTAGTAGGTCTGGATAATCTCATGGATACTGTCCAGAGGCGCCACCATGATGTCCGCACGATCAACATTCCACTCGGCAATGACGATTTTGTCCATAATTTTGGCTATGAGGGCTACCAAATCTCCTTCTGTCCTCTGACGAATTCTGCGTTGTGGACTATCAACAGACATGTTTCTGCAAAAATAACCAACAAGATTTGCCAAAAATAATCTAAAAAAGATTAGATTCTTGTTAGTTCCAAAAGAAAATCTGGCATTATAACGGCAGTAAAATGGACTTTTCCAAAAATTACATCTAGTAAAAATCACAATAAAGTCCAAGATAATATTGAAACATATAGTCCCAACACAGCAGATATCACAAATATGCAATTTATAATCTCAAAAACATTCCCTTAAAGGTTCAATATTCTAACAGTTAGCAAAAAACTGAAAAGAATAAAGAGAACTTGAAAAAGTACCTGAAATGGAGAAAAATATGCACAAAGGGACAAAATAAGCCGAGATAATGCTCTAACCCACGAGAAAAATGCAATAGAAAACAGAAAGAATTGAAAAACAAGTGAAAACAAAAAGGGAGATGCGGCGGCCAGGTTTAAGCATTGAAATATAACATATGGGGTCCCGTCTGGAAAGATCACTAACTCGTCTGGATACGCGTTGCCACATCCGGACGTGTAACCTTACCGTCGGGATGCCTGAGCGGCATTCGTCCGGCGTAGGGAGAGACCGTCCGGACGCTTCACACTAAAAAATAGAAAACAGAAGCAAAATTTGCAAAAAAACATTTTCCCTAATGTCAGCTTTAGAACACGCATGTATAATTAACTGATACAGCAGTCAAATAACATCTCAAACTATGCAGAGATATAAAAGAGAGTTTTAGAGTTCAATTAGCACAAAAGCTTCCTATAGGCAGAAAAATCAACTAGATTACTCAACTCATGTAATGTGTGTTTGTGTGAAGACTTTCTCAATATGGTATGAAGTTCACTGCTTGACAAAAAGCAACTGAATTTTCTAGACAAAAGAGAAAATTAATGAAAGATCAGTCAAAAGTCAAACCTTTTTATTTACTAGGGCCTAGCAATCCTCATCTAATACACTACCCCTAAGATGCAGCACCTAATCGTTTTTACTTGTACCATGAAGGACAAGGTAAAAAATTTTACTTGCACCATGAAGGACAAGATATAAAGCTAATTCAGCACAGAAGCAGTGAATATAAGCATATAACACATAATTCAGAAGAATAACTTCTTGGTTCTTGTTTGTGCTGCAACTTAGAGAGAATGCTAGAATTTTTTGCTCCAGGTTCAACTAGCATGTTGTCAATTTGACCATCTTATCAAAAACATCTCTCTTATTTAGAATTTCCAGAAGCAATAAGTCAGAGAGGAGAAGATGTACCTTAGGGGAGTCTTGGATAGTGCACATTTTCATCGCATGAGGAAAGTAACTATCCAGCTTTTACATATACAGGAAAAACTTTGAAAAATTGAAATGACTTCTAAAAGTAAAGTGTGTGCAAAAGTGTCAACAAAAATTAAAGCACAGCGGAAAGTATATGACACAGATATTTTTGTTGACGAAGTGGAAACTCAGTTAAGAGAAAAACCACTCCGGGGCAGCCAAACCCAGGAATTCCACTATTCAGAAGACAAAGCTAGATACAAGATAGTAACACTCACATGTACCGATGCAGTGGTCATACCTTGATCTCTGAGGTGTAACCCAACACGAACGCTTCCCAACCAGGTTCACCTACCTGAAGGGTCTTCAATGGAACTCCTTACCTTAGAGCCGACCTCTAAGATAGACTTCAGTTTACAGCACAACACACTTGAAAAACGGCTTCAGAGGAGATATCACGTCTCTGAGCTCTAATGGAATTCACACCGAATTCTTGTAGCTCTAAGTGCCCAGAGGCCCTATTTATAGGCTGGGGTTCAGGCAAAATAAGCCTGTGAGCCGTCCAGACAATGGACCATGACCGTCCGGACGGACAACAATGCGACAGGATTTTCTGAAATTTTCGTGGAGAAATCTTTCCTGTATAAGAACATCGTCCGGATGGGATGGCTCGATCGTTCGGACAGACGCACGTCCGCTGCAAGTAATTTCCATAACAGGCTTCGCGCGTCATGACAAGGGCAGGAGCGTCCGGACGGCTAAACTTCAACACGCAATTTCCATATCTGATACGCGTGCGTCCGGACCATATGGGGGAGACGTCCGGACGGTTGAAGTCGAATCGTTAGTTACCATATATGATGCACCAGCATCCGGACCACAGCTGTCAGATGTCCGGACGGTTCATTTTGAACTGCGATTCTTGCCTTACGGAGATACGCGTCCGGACGGGATACCACATCGTCCGGACGGTTGATTGATCTTCCCTTTCTTGAACTTGGAAAGAATCAGTGAACCGTTCGAGAACTGATAGGCGTCTGGATGTGTAACGACCCGCTTTTTACAAAAACGTAAGTAATTATATCTGGATAATTACGTGTCATTAACCATTCAGAGATGATAAATCTAGCAGCGGAAAATACGAATATCTTTTTTTTTCTTTACAAACGTCAGGGACAATTCCCTTACAACACATTCAGAGCTTTAACTGACATTCCTCTAGAAATACATTAAAAGTCTTTACACTATTTACAAAGAAACATATGTCACATATGACACTGGACTTAATAAATACAAGTAAATGTCTAAACATGTTACACGCAAATGATACAAACATTTATAAGTACAAAGTACTGAAATCCTAACTACACAGCTTTAAATCTCTTAAGCTAGCAGTTAATCCAATCCATAATCTTCAGAACCTGCGCAAACATCTATGAGAAGGTGGTTACTGCCACAATCCCATAGTTCCATAAGTGAGCTAACTGTCATTCAACAACATCATGATTTATGCGTTATTTAAGGAACAGAGATATGACATAATGATGTAGTGATAGTTTTCATGCAAAGTTTAACAGTTCAATATAGTCATTGCACTCCTCTCTTATAAGGGTCGTCCCCCCGGTCAACGTCTTTCTCGAGGCCGTCCCCTCTACATTACATTTTAATTAACTTATTTTCGCACTATCGGAGACCTCCCTCCTCTAGTACTTTGAAAGACGTCCCAATCAATATGATTATTATGGTTTCCGGTTTCAGGCACATTTACCATCCTGAACCTTTGGGAGACGTCGCGCCCAATATTAATAGGTTGATTATTAACAGTATGCAATAATCAGTCATGCGCATCCAATTAAAATAAAACATAAACACAACGCTATTGAAATCCAGTACTACCCTCAGTAAGTAATTTATACTTACAGCCCTTTTGTGCAGTCACAGTTCATCATCTGCAACAAATACATTTACATGTGCATAGAAGGTCAATATCATTACTTCTAGGAACTCATGCCTAAACATGAACTCCAAAGTCATATACATACATAAATACATAGGAGCAATCATCATGACTGGAATTCAACATGTTAATTTTTAAACATTAATACTATAATCTATATTCCTATCATAAAAAGGAACACAGCCAAAATACCAAACTTTATTTCTAAATCATAGATCAATCAGCCATAAAGAAAACCTATGCATATTTCTACTAAGATATTAATATTACATTGTTAACTTTAAAAGCTCTCAACCATAATACACAACCAAACAGAAAAGATGTTTGAACATAATTATAATCAAAGAGAACTCAACTTATGAACATGTTTTCATATTTAAACCATATAACAACTCAATAACAAATCATATATTTTCCTTAGATTATGAAATTTATTAACATAATGTTCAACCCCATTAAACACCACAAATCAATTATATTTGACAAGTGAACCAAAACACCAATATCACTTGCATATATCCAATTCTAGAAATTACAAGCACTCAAGTAAAATATCATATATTAATTATCGACAATTAAACGTAATCCCTAATACATTTAGCTTTAATCGAAACAGGGAAAACATGACCAATATTGGTTTAACTAAACAGTACCAACACTTTCTATAATCCCTAGAATCTCCAAATGGCATTCCAATATCTATCCAACAATAAGTGAACCGGTCCAACCACAAAACAGAAAATGCTAAACATAAAATCATGGTTCAACCAATCCAACATCTCTACACTTAACACATAGTTCAATAACCCAAGTCTACAAATCAAATAAACCAAACTATAGGATTCCCTCTAACAAATACTATAAATCACCAAATTAGCACAAAACCACAACAGTAGACAATCCAAACATTTCCAACAATAATATCTCCCATGTCAATTCATAGCAAAATAGCATACCTAATTTTTAGAACATAGACCAATCACCGCAATTACACAAATATTTCCAACAGCTCCAAATTAGTAAACTGCCCCCACAAGACCAACATATCCAAAAGTTACACCCACAGCCACTGTTTCACAAATCACCACAAGCAGGGAACACTAATACTTAAAACATGAACATAGCCAACCCTAAAGCTCACAATCCTTAATTTAAGCATTAAATCAACCAACAATAAAACTCATCAATTGATTTGGTTAGAACAACCCAAATACCAACACCTATCTCTCAAATATACCATAACTGAAATAGACACCAAAACAACCAGCAAAAACCCTCATTACAATACACATATCTCTACTGACCGAATCCTTAGAACACCCAACATCCAATTTCAATTAGCCATAGCCACTGCCGACACCCAACCAGCCGGAACAGGAACACAAGACAGGGAAATCAACATACAAAAATACCCCATCATTAATTAATAAAATCCACTAATCAATCCATAGAAAACCCCAAAATCATAAAACCCTAATTTCACAATAATCCAACCAATCCTTAAAATTAATCATCATAGGTTGTTAGAAATTACCCCAAGGATTTCTCATAGCAAATCCACCAGAGAAAGCCACTGGAACCGCAAGAAAAGCCGCCGGAAAACACAAAGGAAGAACCGGATCTTCCTCTCGGGTCTGACGGGTCACGGGTCGGGTTTTCGGGTCAGAGGCTTCGGGCTTCGTGATCGGCCGAAAATCGCCGTTGAACCGCCGGACATGGAGGATCTTACCTCCGGAAGGATCGAGTCACTCGGATTCTCCCGGATCCGTCGGGTTTGGGTCGCGGGTTGCGGCTGGGTTTTAGCCCACGGGTGCGTCGGAACTCCTTGATCGCCGGATTTCCTGGTCTCCCCGGCGACCACAGAGGATCGGGTCCCCTGGGTTCCGGTTCGTCGGTCCTCTTCCGGGTCTCCAACTCACGGATCCACCGGGTCCCCTCTCGGTCTCTCGGTCTCATCTCTCTAATCTCTCGCATCTCCCTCTCACTCAATCTCTCATCTCAGTCTCACTCTCTCCCTCTCGCTGTCTCTATTTCGGAAGGAACAAGGAAGAACAGATCGAAGAAGAAGGAAGAAAGAAATAATAGGAAAGAGGAGAGTAGTGTTCGAGTGTCTTATAAAAAAAATAGGATATTTATTTATTTTTCTTAATCATTAAGTTTTGTAAATATCTTCCATATAAAAATATCACCTATAAAAATATCTTATAAAAATCTCTCTCAAAAAATATTTCTTCCAAAAATATCTTGAGATGTTTTATCCGCGGATATTTTTACATTGGTCTTTACCATTATGAAATATTCATTAAAATTATAATCTATATCCGTTTCGTGTCTAGTTCGTTTCATCGGTAATATTATTATCTCAATAATATTATAACACCATCAATATATACATTGCAAACATATATATATATATATATATATATATATATATATATATATATCATACAGTAAATATTACACATTAATATTATTTGATAATATTATCTCATCAATTAATTCACTGATTAATTCAATCTGTCCATTAATTAGTCCCATAATATTATTAGAGTATAATAATATTATCCTTCATTTATAAAATTACAGTTTATAAATAATAAGACCAAGGAATATTTATTTTCATAAATATTCATATATTCCTCGGAGATTAATATATCGTGTTTAAAGCCACGTATTTTATTAACTGACCGATGTGAATATTGTTTCCAACAATATTAAGCCGTTCGAGCGTCGAGCCTCTAGAATTGAACGTCAATTCTAGAGTTCTCTATTTTATTCGGTCTTAAATTCTAATTTAAGACATTTTATTTAATTACTTAAAATCTGGGACGCTACATCCCTCCCCCCTTAAAAGAATTTCGTCCTCGAAATTCGTAAACTATGCAATGCATACGTTTACACTAAAGGAAGATTTAGATCTTTAAATCGAGCGATTCAGATTTTAAGGCAACACTCGATGCTAAAACATGAACTATATAGTACTTCTAGACTTAGCAATATTCTACAAAAGAGCATAAGCCAATAATGCACACTCCCATCTGTACATCATGACACCATACTATAACCTATATGGCTAACATCTAACTTTCACCATCCATATCGTTTCCATTTCTCTGCTTTAACGTAAAGGTCTGCTCTTATCATAGACCTCGTCTACTTTGTTCGTCCGTGTTAGCAGTACATGATTAGATCGTTGTATCTCTAAATACCTCAAGTAAAACACTGGAATTTAATCTTATCTTTTATTGTTAAAATTCCATCTTATGTTATTGAAATCCCAGCTCCCAACTCTAGGGAAAGAACTAATTCAAATTCCAACGCCTCCGATTAGCGTACGTCCTTAGTCATCAATAGGGGTCGAAGTTTCCTTCCATTAGGAAATTCTTTAACATAAGTCTAAGTCTAACCATTCTTATCTTCCAGTAGACGATAGTCATTCATTCCTTAGACCTCAAACACGTAAATCACATAAGGGGAAATCACACTAAGCATTGAAATAAAAATCAAGATATGGTTTACCTCAATCATTCTCAAATGCAGCTTAGTGGAAGACTAAAATAAATTCCTCAAGTAGTTTCTTAGTCTATAGAATTCTCCAACGTTCAAATAGGTAGCCATCTCCTCTAATCAATTTGATTGATCTCTTCTAGCTCAGAAATTTGATTCTGATTGTAACTTGTATTACATCAAAAGCATAATCATAATGACATCATCAACTGGGGTACAAGGCTTAAATCAAATCTTACAAATGAACCTTACCTAAAAAAAAAATCTTGTTTCTCTTATCCTCAAAAAGGGTGCAAGAAAATAATATCTCTTAACTTTATCTTTAATTTAGTCCATAGACTTCAATTCATAATTCAGACATTATCCTCGTATTCCATTACAAGGTTTAACCTCAAATACGTTCAGCTAGGAATCAGACATTCACTTAATATCTACTTCATTAAATCAGTCATCTCCCAAAATCAATGGGGTATCAACATCGATTATCACAATCAGCTACCTTGATCATGGAATCCGATTTAGGAGCAACTTTCTTTCGTCTATCACATAGCATTTCTCACTTTCCAAAAAAAAAATTCAACTAGGCATCGATATAAGTGGTATATCATAATCTATTCTCCATAACCATTCATCGTGTCTTCAATTGAACTTAACATAATTAATCTGTAAACTTGATTTTACTCCAAGTGAACTCGAAGATAGATTTTAATTTCACACATTGTTTTCCAACAATGAACATTCAAAAGGTTATCAATATCCTCACATCATATCTTTCGAATTTAACATCAGATAGTTACATAAAAGATAAATACCTATCATTAGAATTCCAATCATTGGCTAACATTATAAAATCAGTATGTAACCATTTAAATACCTCAGGTTCAGCCAATACAAAATTATTAGCAAACCTCAATGAACACTTGTTAGTTCATCATATCAGATTATCTAAAACGATATCATGGGACCATCAATTCTTTTGGCTAAGATTAAAAATTATCATAATCATCATAACTCTATAGCCAAAGCAATATAAATTCACCATCAAGGTTAATCATCAACTCAAAAGTATTATCAACCATTATTAACTCATCCTCAATATATCAATGCTATCATATTCTCAGATAATTGAAATCGAAGCATAAGTCAAAACAAACAGAAGAACTTAGGCTTCCAAAGCTAACTAATTCTATCACGTTCTTCTTAGGAAAGCCTGGTGATAAAATCTTAGTCTTAAGAGTTGAGTACAAATTTTACTAAAAAGTAACGTAACTATTACGTACACCTAATTTTAATGGAAGTCATACTCGACACCAGTTCGGTCACATATCTTATTAAAGATTACTCATACTGAGACGAGCTTATGTTTCCATCAGCGTCGTTCCCTCTGTCACCGTTGTTCGATTGAGACGAAGGACAATCAGTCAATCATTAAACTAATCAATCAAACAAACATTAATATCGAGGACAATCAATTAATGATAATCATATCATAAAACTTATCATCCAGACAAAGGATTTAGATCAGATCAATCCTAAACATTTAATGCCAAAGAATCAATCTATACCTCAATACAAAGTTCAAAGATATAATCATTTTATGCAGTGATCAATACTTTGGTCGTCAAACTTAAATCTCCAAATTTTAATTGGTAATACCATTGCTTATATAACCTCAAGGTTCCAATGGTCAAATCATTCTCTTGAATATCATATATCATCATTATTCTAAATCATAACAATATGAATCAAATCACTTACAGGATTATCAGTACATACCTCGAGCATTGCAGTCCTCTTTGTGAGTCCAAATTTCTCCAATCACAAATAATCAATCTTATAGAAGAGAATGCAAGAAAATAACATTTATATATGTAACGCCCAGTAAATCCAAGCTCTTAAGAAATCATTGATATTGTTGAGGAGACAATATTCACATGTTTTTATAAGCAAACCTAAAGTTGATTCGAAAAATTAAAAAAATCAAAACCTAAAAACCCTTAAAAACCTAAAAGTTACATTTAAGCTTTAAACTTTGATTGAACCAAAAATAGGTCAAACGAACTCAGATTTAGATGATTCAAAAACCGTTGTGCTTACAAAAGAAAGATCTATCATATGGAAAAAGTTAGTAAAAAGTCCACCAGTTGACTTTTTGACCCGAGCCTAAATAACCCAACTGTCGATATTAAACGAAAAACTGTCAAGAATAATATCTCCATGCTTCTAGAAACATTTATGTATAAAAAACAAGATTAATGATGAAAGGATAGGATATCTTAAAAGTAATCATGAAAAGGAGGAAAAATCAATAAAGTAAGTATGAACGCAGAAAGTGGATAAAAGATATTTTGGCTTTATAGACAGAAACTTTGACTTGATTGGAACTAAGTCAAAACGAACTCGAAATGAGGCGAACCAAAAAGGGAAAATGTTTGTCTTGAAGTCTTCTATCTACCCTCAAAATTTCACGTTAATCGGAGTCAGTTTGACCATCGAAAAAATTCTCGGAGCAAGCTGCCCCCATTTGGACGAAAATCCCAAAATGCAATTAGATAATAAAGCAAGGACTTATTTGCAAGAACTTATCCAATAGGGTAATTCTTTTATTACATTTTGCACCTCAATACCCCTACCTTCCTCCTATAAATAAGCATGCAAGGCTCCTTGTTTTCCACACAAAATCCTAGACAACTTTCTTGAAAGCTTTGTGCTTTGGTTTTCTCTCCCTTTTTCTCTCCTTCTACCACACAACCACTTTGGTGTTCTTGAAGTTATTTTTCTCTCCAAATCAAATTGGTGAGTAAATCTTGACACCTCTTCCTTACTATTTGATTTCATTTGTATTTAATACTACGGAGTTGGTTTAAACAACCCCCGTATTTATTTACTTGTTTATTTATTACGTTACTACGGAGTTGGTTTAAACAACCCCCGTATTTATTTACTTGTTTATTTGTTTCGTTACTACGGCGTTGGTTTAACAACCCCCGTATTCATTTACTTTAAAATACAATCCTACAAAGTGGCTATGCCGCTAATTTCCCTATCCCTTTACAGCATAATATTATCTTGTTAGGATTCATGTTTAAGTGTTATGTCACCAAGAGCACTATGCTGTGTTTCGGTGCTTACACATGAATCGTTGTAGTATTTATATTCTTATATTATTGTCTTGTTTTACACTTACAATTCTTGTGGGTAAACATAATTACTTTAAAATGCAATCCTACAAAGTGGCTATGCCGCTAATTTCCCTATCCCTTTACAGCATAATATTATCTTGTTAGGATTCATGTTTAAGTGTTATGTCACCAAGAGCACTATGCTGTGTTTCGGTGCTTACACATGAATCGTTGTAGTATTTATATTCTTATATTATTGTCTTGTTTTACACTTACAATTCTTGTGGGTAAACATAATTGCTTTAAAATACTTATTAAGTTCTTTGACTAAAAGACTTATGTTTAAACATTATGTCACTACGTTTCAATGTTTGAACATAAAGCTTAAACTGTCAAAAACTTATAAGTAATCACCTTTTAATATTAATGACTAAAAACGATTAATGAATGGATATAAAAATAAACAGTTTTAATATTTGAAAAAGGACTGATGAATATAATATCTTCTTTGTATATATATTTATTTATGACAGAAAAGGAGCTAAGAAACTACACCAAGGAGTGTAAGTATGAAGTTACTTACTGAGGAATGATTCTATGTTTCATTAGGACTGTGTGGTGTGTGTTTATTGCATGTGGTTGTTCATGCATTGCATGTTGTGTCCAATTAATATAACGGCTGATGAGATAGCCATCAACAAGCTGATGTAGTAGCAAGGGGAAGGAAGGCTAGTCAGTGGATCCAGGGGGTTCATAGTGACCCAGGGGTATCCGAAGGCCTAATATATAACTAATGCTGGGACCGGTAGGATTCCAGTGCAAACAGGTAAGACTTTAAGTGTGAGGCAAAGGACGTGAACGGGTTCAGATAACCTAAGAACGAGAGGTCTGAAGAAAGATGATCATAAAACACAAACTAAATGGTTACTACGATGCATATTCATACAACTCTTGCATTTATATTATTTATGAATTGTTATTAATCTGATGGTAACTTAGTTATGAAAATGGATGACTCACTTGTTTGTCTATGTAAATATGATAACGTCATATTTGCATAGTTACTGATGCAGATCTGGAGAATGAAAGCATGGACCCATATGCCAGTTTTGATGGTTTTTGAAACCATCAACGAACTATCATGTGCTAGCTTAGAATTTACTAGTTGCGCTTTTATGTGTTTTGTTTTATGGCATGTAAATATTTATAACAATGTCATGTTCGATATGTTTTATGTTATATGCTTATGTGCCGCCTATGGCACTAATTTTGATGCACCTAGTGTGCATATAGGATGTAAAGATAAACATAAGTAACTTTTAATAAACGTATCGAGGTATTTCAGTCAGCTCTAAATGTGTTATGCTATCAATTCCTAAGGCTTTAGAAGAAAAAAAAATATATATTCCGCTGCGAGAGTTTATCTCTGATGTAGTAATGTCACTTGGAAACCGGAGGTTTCTGCTTACGAATTTGCAGGCTCAAATTCGGGGCGTTACAATATAGTACCATGATCTTTTCCATATTTCTGCATAATTACTATTACCACCCTCATAGGTCCACAAATTCAATCTTAACATTAATCCAATATAATCATGCATTTGCTCAATCCTCAGATCTGATGGTTAGAATGCTTATTCTCAAAATTAAGATTTGCCCAAGAGATTCGTCTTTTGTGCATCACATAACAAATCAGTTATATCAATTATCTTAAGCTCTAGAAAATCTCAACAATTTATCGATTAATAAATTCTAGCTTCTCTAGAGTTATCAGATGCATAAGAAGACAACATCTCCAAGTGTCATCAAATTATTTAATCAATTCTCTTCCTTATAGATCATCGAATATATATATATTCAGACGAATTAGCAATCTATAATTTATGCACCTATCTCCAAAAGATATCATATACAAGATGACAGATATTTGTTACTCATATCATGTCTTAAAGACATACATATACATCCTCAAAATTCATATTATCCGTCAATCTACCATTTATATATCTATCCTCAAAGATATTATTGATGCTCATTTCTAAGCATATCATTAAAGTGCTATATCAATCTATCAACTTAATATCCACCAGTTTATAAAGATATCAAGCATCAAAATTGTGTAATCTATATCTCCAAAGAGCATTTCAAGATTATGTCTCACAATAATACTAGGTATCAATCATCCTAATCATGAGATCAATTATACTTTCATACCTCAAATCTTTTGTTTATCATAGGCACGCTGCCGCCTAATGCCAAAACCAAGAATCTTATCATCATAATGCCGAGATCATAGTCGTGGTGAAATTCTTCTGTACTTAAAAACATCCTAGTTTGTTAATCTCAAATGGGGCATATCTATTCAATTCTATACTAAAAAGATGATAGTTCAAACATTTATCTAATAGCTTTACAGTTAGAGCGAATAAATATTTAGCGTTATTAAGCTAACTCAGCGCTCATGCAACTAAAGGCATACATTTGAAGGCATGATCGAATTATTGATAGTAACGCTATGTACTATTTTATCAAGTATATATCACTACCAACATGCATATTTTAGCATATACATTATTAGTAGGTATTTTCTAAAGTCTTTTGTTTCTTTGCAAAGAAATCTTATTGTTTTCCACAACCTTTGAAAAACATTTTAGTAACACCCAAACGAGTATTAATTCTCATTCCAGAATAAGAGTTTAGTTTCTGCTTATGCAGTGAATTGTAAACATTAGAGTTTCAAACATGAATACAATTTAAATACATTTGTCATTTTTACAACACTTTATCTTTAAGATGTTTTCATCACATCTAAACATTTATTTTATAAACATTACACTTATGTTGAAAGCTCATATTTAATTCTGTTCAAAATTATTCTTTAATCAAAAATGGTTTCATATTACCTATTTTGTAATATAGTTCTGACTTAGCATATAAATCATGTCAACATGTTATCTAACATGCAATAAAACTATATTATGCCTATGGTTATAATTCATCAAGGATCCGTAGCATGTACAAGCATACATCATTCAATATCTATAGAGGCATAAGTCATCATGCTACACAAGTCCTAACTGTACGCAGTGGTTAATAATATTATTCCTATGCATATTCATAGTACATTCTTTATTTGGCATGAAATTTTTAATAGATCATATCAATATGTTTCCTAAGTTGCATAGCAATGAAAACATATATTCATATGAATCATACAATGCATACATTTACATAGGTATGGAAATCCTAACTGTAAGTGACAGTTACTATTCTCTTATGCCACTTAACTTCATACAAAAGCTTTTAAGGAGTTTATAAAAAGTTCATTTCCCTATAGCTCTTGTGTTAACACTTAGACTTCTATGGTCAAGTCTAATAGTCCTCAGAGCAAACTGCTCTGATACCATACTGTAACGACCCGCTTTTTACAAAAACGTAAGTAATTATATCTGGATAATTACGTGTCATTAACCATTCAGAGATGATAAATCTAGCAGCGGAAAATACGAATATCTTTTTTTTTTCTTTACAAACGTCAAGGACAATTCCCTTACAACACATTCAGAGCTTTAACTGACATTCCTCTAGAAATACATTAAAAGTCTTTACACTATTTACAAAGAAACATGTGTCACATATGACACTGGGACTTAATAAATACAAGTAAATGTCTAAACATGTTACACGCAAATGATACAAACATTTATAAGTACAAAGTACTGAAATCCTAACTACACAGCTTTAAATCTCTTAAGCTAGCAGTTAATCCAATCCATAATCTTCAGAACCTGCGCAAACATCTATGAGAAGGTGGTTACCGCCACAATCCCATAGTTCCATAAGTGAGCTAACTGTCATTCAACAACATCATGATTTATGTGTTATTTAAGGAACAGAGATATGACATAATGATGTAGTGATAGTTTTCATGCAAAGTTTAACAGTTCAATATAGTCATTGCACTCCTCTCTTATAAGGGTCGTCCCCCCGGTCAACGTCTTTCTCGAGGCCGTCCCCTCTACATTACATTTTAATTAACTTATTTTCGCACTATCGGAGACCTCCTTCCTCTAGTACTTTGAAAGACGTCCCAATCAATATGATTATTATGGTTTCCGGTTTCAGGCACATTTACCATCCTGAACCTTTGGGAGACGTCGCGCCCAATATTAATAGGTTGATTATTAACAGTATGCAATAATCAGTCATGCGCATCCAATTAAAATAAAACATAAACACAACGCTATTGAAATCCAGTACTACCCTCAGTAAGTAATTTATACTTACAGCCCTTTTGTGCAGTCACAGTTCATCATCTGCAACAAATACATTTACATGTGCATAGAAGGTCAATATCATTACTTCTAGGAACTCATGCCTAAACATGAACTCCAAAGTCATATACATACATAAATACATAGGAGCAATCATCATGACTGGAATTCAACATGTTAATTTTTAAACATTAATACTATAATCTATATTCCTATCATAAAAAGGAACACAGCCAAAATACCAAACTTTATTTCTAAATCATAGATCAATCAGCCATAAAGAAAACCTATGCATATTTCTACTAAGATATTAATATTACATTGTTAACTTTAAAAGCTCTCAACCATAATACACAACCAAACAGAAAAGATGTTTGAACATAATTATAATCAAAGAGAACTCAACTTATGAACATGTTTTCATATTTAAACCATATAACAACTCAATAACAAATCATATATTTTCCTTAGATTATGAAACTTATTAACATAATGTTCAACCCCATTAAACACCACAAATCAATTATATTTGACAAGTGAACCAAAAAACCAATATCACTTGCATATATCCAATTCTAGAAATTACAAGCACTCAAGTAAAATATCATATATTAATTATCGACAATTAAACGTAATCCCTAATACATTTAGCTTTAATCGAAACAGGGAAAACATGACCAATATTGGTTTAACTAAACAGTACCAACACTTTCTATAATCCCTAGAATCTCCAAATGGCATTCCAATATCTATCCAACAATAAGTGAACCGGTCCAACCACAAAACAGAAAATGCTAAACATAAAATCATGGTTCAACCAATCCAACATCTCTACACTTAACACATAGTTCAATAACCCAAGTCTACAAATCAAATAAACCAAACTATAGGATTCCCTCTAACAAATACTATAAATCACCAAATTAGCACAAAACCACAACAGTAGACAATCCAAACATTTCCAACAATAATATCTCCCATGTCAATTCATAGCAAAATAGCATACCTAATTTTTAGAACATAGACCAATCACCGCAATTACACAAATATTTCCAACAGCTCTAAATCAGTAAACTGCCCCCACAAGACCAACATATCCAAAAGTTACACCCACAGCCACTGTTTCACAAATCACCACAAGCAGGGAACACTAATACTTAAAACATGAACATAGCCAACCCTAAAGCTCACAATCCTTAATTTAAGCATTAAATCAACCAACAATAAAACTCATCAATTGATTTGGTTAGAACAACCCAAATACCAACACCTATCTCTCAAATATACCATAACTGAAATAGACACCAAAACAACCAGCAAAAACCCTCATTACAATACACATATCTCTACTGACCGAATCCTTAGAACACCCAACATCCAATTTCAATTAGCCATAGCCACTGCCGACACCCAACCAGCCGGAACAGGAACACAAGACAGGGAAATCAACATACAAAAATACCCCATCATTAATTAATAAAATCCCCTAATCAATCCATAGAAAACCCCCAAAATCATAAAACCCTAATTTCACAATAATCCAACCAATCCTTAAAATTAATCATCATAGGTTGTTAGAAATTACCCCAAGGATTTCTCATAGCAAATCCACCGGAGAAAGCCACTGGAACCGCCGGAAAAGCCGCCGGAAAACACAAAGGAAGAACCAGATCTTCCTCTCGGGTCTGACGGGTCACGGGTCAGAGGCTTCGGGCTTCGTGGATCGACCGGAAATCGCCGTTGGAACCGCCGGACATGGAGGATCTTACCTCCGGAAGGATCGGGTCACTCGGATTCTCCCGGATCCGTCGGGTTTGGGTCGCGGGTTGCGGCTGGGTTTTAGCCCACGGGTGCGTCGGAACTCCTCGATCGTCGGATTTCCTGGTCTCGCCGGCGACCACAGAGGATCGGGTCCCCTGGGTTCCGGTTCGTCGGTCCTCTTCCGGGTCTCCAACTCACGGATCCACCGGGTCCCCTCTCGGTCTCTCGGTCTCATCTCTCTAATCTCTCGCATCTCCCTCTCACTCAATCTCTCATCTCAGTCTCACTCTCTCCCTCTCGCTGTCTCTGTTTCGGAAGGAACAAGGAAGAACAGATCGAAGAAGAAGGAAGAAGGAAGAAGGAAGAAAGAAATAATAGGAAAGAGGAGAGTAGTGTTCGAGTGTCTTATTAAAAAAATAGGATATTTATTTATTTTTCTTAATCATTAAGTTTTGTAAATATCTTCCATATAAAAATATCACCTATAAAAATATCTTATAAAAATCTCTCTCAAAAAATATTTCTTCCAAAAATATCTTGAGATGTTTTATCCGCGGATATTTTTACATTGGTCTTTACCATTATGAAATATTCATTAAAATTATAATCTATATCCGTTTCGTGTCTAGTTCGTTTCATCGGTAATATTATTATCTCAATAATATTATAACACCATCAATATATACATTGCAAACATATATATATATATATATATATATATATATATATATATATATATATATATATATATATATATATATATATATCATACAGTAAATATTACACATTAATATTATTTGATAATATTATCTCATCAATTAATTCACTGATTAATTCAATCTGTCCATTAATTAGTCCCATAATATTATTAGAGTATAATAATATTATCCTTCATTTATAAAATTACAGTTTATAAATAATAAGACCAAGGAATATTTATTTTCATAAATATTCATATATTCCTCATTATTCCTCGAAGATTAATATATCGTGTTTAAAGCCACGTATTTTATTAACTGACCGATGTGAATATTGTTTCCAACAATATTAACCCGTTCGAGCGTCGAGCCTCTAGAATTGAACGTCAATTCTAGAGTTCTCTATTTTATTCGGTCTTAAATTCTAATTTAAGACATTTTATTTAATTACTTAAAATCTGGGACGCTACAGGATGTGCTGCTGAAACGTCCGGACGGAGCAAGCTGGCACAGAAGCTTCTCGATACGATGTAGGTGTCCGGACGGAAGAAACAAGTTGTCCGGACGGAAAGACACGTCGTCTGGACTGATGGAACAGTAGACAGATGGGCGTCCGGACGGGATGACACATCGTCCGGACGGCTGACAGGGAACTTTGAAATTCTTCTGACTTCACTTTGAACAGTGGAATCCCTGTTTGCAGCATCCTTACATATAAGTGATTTTGTCCAAACACAGAATGAGGCCAAAATACTAACAAACTTGACAGATATAAAGTCATAAACTCTCAATCATATCTAAGCAAAGTCAATTAATGCACAATGAACTGAGATATCAGGCAAAAATACAAGCAGTATCTGACATGCCAAGAAAAGAAAAGAAAAGAAAAATTCCCAGCATTTTCTCACCAATTTTTATTTATTTATTTATTTTTTAAATAACAACATGCGAAAGATCAAAGTTGCCAATACATAAAAACAGTCGCCCGACATGCTTTTTCTGTCTTCCCCAAATAGTACCTGCAAGATTCTCTTAAGAGAAATAGGGGTCAAATAACAGTGGTTCCAAGATTGCACAGCAAACACAAGATATAACAAGTAAAAGATCATGTAATGCAATCAAACCTGATGCCTTAGGATTAGGAACCAAACCCTAGGCATGATAATTCTCACCAGCTAGGGGAGCCTATTCCTCCTTAAGGGGTGAATGTCTTCCTTTTTCCTGAACCATGTCTGCCTTCCTGTCGGTGGTTGTTGGTAGGTTCTCATCTGATGATCGACCTACTGTATCATGCTTTGCATCCAAATGGGTAGCTCCTTGCAGTTTTGATCATCATCCACCTTCTACGGCTTTTTGAAGTGCTTGGATTTGTTAGTCTTTGATTTGCCATTTTGCTTGGAAGGAACAAATCTCTACTGAGGCTGCTGATGCTGAGGAGCCTGGGGCAGTGGGGCATGATGCCTTGGGTCTTGATGCCATGGAGCCTGATGCCTTGGAGCTTGATTCCATGGAGCCTGATAAAGAGCCTGATAAGGGGCCTGATGCCATGGAGTCTGATACTGGGCCAGAGGTCTTGTGCCGTAATTTGCTTGTCTGGGCACTTCTTTCTTGACCTTTGCTCTCTAAGCTTTGAGAAGGGAGCACTGGGGTCGGACATGCCCACTTAATCCACAGTGATGTTATATGTGTTAGTATTTTAGCCTCATTCTGTGTTTTGGACAAAATCACTTGTATGTGAAAAGATGTTGTAAACAGGGATTTCACTATTCAGAGCTCTCTTAGAAGACTTTGCACTGTGAAGATTTCGGTTCCCTGTTAGCCGTCCGGACGATCGAGCCATCCCGTCCGGACGCTCATTTGACAACTGTTACATCCCATCCGGACACTCATCTGACAACTGTTCCATCTGTCCGGACAATGTGCCATACCGTCCGAACGCCAGTCAGACCAAGCATCATCCGTCCGGACGACGTGCACTTCCGTCCAGACCCTCCACTGTGTCGAGAAGGTTCTATCCAGCTTGCATCCATCCGGACGTTTCAGCAGCACGTCCGGACGCCTCTCGGTACTCGACCAGTCTCAGATTCTTTCCAAGTTCCTATAAAGGAAAGATCGTTCGACCGTCTGGACGATGTGGTATCCTGTCCGGACGCGCGTCTACGTAAGGCAAGAATCGCAATTCAAATATCCCCGTCCGGACGTCTGTTAGTCTTGGTTCGGACGCGCGTGCAACTAATATGGAAATTGCCGATTCGACTTCAACCGTCCGGACGACTGCTTCTCATGGTCCGGATGCGCGCATAGCAGATATGGAAATTGCGTGTTGAAGTTTAGCCGTCCGGACGCTCATCCCCCATGGTCTGGACGTGCGAAGCCTTATAAGGAAATTACTTGCAGCGGACGTGCGACCGTCCGGACGATGTGCCATCCCGTCCGAACGCGGCTCTTAAACAGGAAAGATTTCTCAGCGAAATTTTTGAAAAATCCTGTCGTACAGTTGTCCGTTCCGACGGCCCATGTCCACCGTCCTGACGGCATCCAGATTTATTTTGTCTGACGCTCATTTGAGCTCCCAGCCTATAAATAGAGGCCCCTGGGCATTGAGAACTGCAAGAATTCGGTATTGAATTCCACAACTGCTCAGAGACGTGATATTTCCTCTGAAGCTATTTCAAGTGTGCTGTTGCTGCGCTACATCTGAAGTCTATCTTAGGGGTTAGCCCTAAGGTAAAGGATTCCATTGAAGACCCCTTCAGGTAGGAGACTTGGTTGGGAAGCGTTCGTGTTGGGTTACATGTCAGCGAGCAAGGTACGACCACTACATCGGGTATATGTGAGTGTTACTATCTTGTATCTAGCTATGTCTTTTGAATAGTGGAATTACTGGGTTTGGCTGCCCCGGAGTGGTTTTTCTCTTGATTGAGTTTCCACTTCATCAACAAAAATCTCTGTGTCATTTACTTTCCGCTGTGTTTATTTTTGTTGACACTTTGCGCACACACTTGTCGTTTTATTTAGAAGTCAAATTTCAATTTTCAATATGGGAGATATTTTTATGGTAGGTACCTTCTGAGTAACCAGAGTATCTCCATTGATTTTGTCCTTCCCTTTATCCTCAACTGTGGGTGGAGGCTTGGGGACTGTAGGCTTGACAAAGATAGTCCTGGAAGTAGAGGGAATATCAGAGGGAGGAGCTACATACCCGAGTCTAGTCTTATCAGTTGGGCTCTTCTGGATTGATAGCATGTGAGTTAGCTTTTCATCGGTGACCCTCTCCAATTGTAGCTGTGTCTCCAGCAGCTTCTCTCCTCTAGCTCATGTATCTTGAGCAACAACGAACTCTTCTCAGTCTGTAAACTATTCAGATCATGAATGTGCTGCTTGCAAGCTTCCCTCAGCTTCTCGAACTCTACATAGAGGGTTTTATAAGCCTCTTTGAGTTCTTCCCCATCTTCATCACTGTGCTCTGAGTAAGAATCTTCTTCGTCTACATGCGGAGCCACAAAGGCTAGAAATTTCTCTTGCTCAGGAGCTTCTTCTACTTCTTTAGACTCATCATTGAGAGTCGCATTGTAAGCCTTCCCTTTTCCCTGCTTGAGGTTCCCACAGTCAACCCGTATATGCCCAAACCCTGAGCATTCAAAACATCTCGGGCCTCTGGGACATTTCTTCTTAGCTTCCTCAGGTTTAGATTCTCTGGGGCCCTTCTTTATTTTTTCAAAAAACTTCTTCTTGAACAGCCCATTTCTCATTAATCTTCCGAAATTTTTGGCCAGGATAGCCACAACTTTTTCTTCATCCTCAAAGTCTTCTCCATATGAGACTTCGACCTTCTTCTTGGAAGCTTTCAGGGCAATAGTTTTCATCTTTTTGACTGGGGCCAAGGACAGCTCATAAGTTTGAAGAGAACCCACCAACTCTTCAATCTTCATTTTTTCCAAGTCTTTGCTTTCTTCAATTGTAGTCACATTTATTTTGAAACGTTCAAGCAAAGATCTTAGAATTTTACGGTTGAGTTTTACATCCGAGACGGTTTTCCCAAGACTCACCATTGACTTTCTTAGGTCGCTCATTTTGGAGTAAAACTCTCCGAATTTCTCATCTTCCAACATCTTAATTTCTTCAAATCTAGAAACCAACATTTGAAGTTTGGCAGATTTAACAAGTTTAGTGCCTTCATATGTTGTTTCTAAGATTTGCCATGCTTCTTGAGCAGATTCACTGTTTGAGATTCTTGCAAATTTAGACAGTGAAAACACTTGACATAGAGCATGGGGGGCTTTATTATTAGAAAGTCGTGCATTTTTCTTAGTGACTAGTTCGAGAGTTGCATCTGCTGGTTTAGTCCAACCAGTTTCAACAATATTCCAACAGTCAATAGATTTTAAAAAGAACCGCATATGAGCTTTCCAATAGCCATAGTTCGTACCATCAAAGGCATGAACAATATTAAGATTTTGAGACATTGAAATAAAACTAGAAGTCAAAAGGAAAGATAACACTCAAGAATTGAATCTAAACAGAGTACCAAGCTTTGATACCAAATGAAAATTAAAAGACTTCTAATTTTAACAAGTGTGCAAAAGTGTGCAACAAAATATCATAATGCGGAAAATAAAGAGACATATTTTGTTGATGAAGTGCAAACTCAATTAAGAGAAAAACCACTACGAGGCAGCCAAACCCAGGATATCCATTCAGAAGACAAAGCTAGTTACAAAGCAGTAGCACTCACATACCCTTATGCAGTGGTCGTACCTTGAACTTTGACGGACAACTGTGCGATTGGCTTTCCAAATTTCACAGAAATTCTTTCCAGAATAGAGCCGCGTCTGGACGGTGTTGCCCTAGCGTCCGGACGGTCATACTTTAGCTGCACGCAATTTCCATATCAAGGCTTGGCACGTCCAGACCAAAAGAGCTGTCGTCCGGACGGTTGATCTGATGTACACAATTTCCATATATGAAGCTTGAGCATCTGGACCATGAATACTGTTGTTCCGACGGTTGAACTTTGAATGCCTGACTTGCCTTATAAATGAGCGCGTCCGAATGGGAATCCATATCGTCCAGACGGTTGCAGCTGTCTTCCCATATTTGTGTTTCGGAAAGAAATCCCATAGCTAATCGAACACTGAACAACGTCCAGACGTGCTGCTGAGACGTTTTGACGGATTCAAGTTGGAACAGTTCGAAGCTTCTCGACACAGAGGAAGGTTCAGACGGAAAGTTCTCGTCGTCCAGACGGATGATGCTTGGATAGTTGAGCGTCCGGACGGTATAACACGTTGTCCAGACTGTCGCAAGAGAACTGATCAACACGTTGAATTCTGCATAGAGTCTTCTTGATGCTCATAACTGAAGAGTAGACTTTGAATAAAACAGCATCCCTGTATAATAAGCATCATTACATAGAAGTGATTTTGTCCAACAGAATGTAGCCAATTACAAACCAACACAGTACCGAATTTTGTAAATAATACAAGCCTAGAGACCTCTATTTATAGACTTTAGAAAGACCTATTACAATACTAATTCGAAGTTCTCTAGGTAGCGTCTGGACTTAGACAGAGGGCATCCGGACGGCAAGCAGCAATCGACATCCATAACGCGCTTCACGCGTTTCTTCATTAATCTTCAGTCTCCGTGTTCGGACGGTTGCATGCTGTCTTCATCAACTGTATTTGCTGAGCTGTTTAAAATCTTTTCGAACATTGATGAGTGTCCGGACATTTCTCTGGGCCATCCGGACAGCAACTAGGGAACTGACTTTTGTTGAGTTGTAAACTTCGCAGAATCTTCCTGGAATCCGGAAATTGCCTTTTTGATGCTTGTGACACTGATACTTGTCATATTAAGGCCTTTCCATAGTTGAGAAAATATGCTTTGAATATTTTGTAAGACTCTAAAAATTACGGTGTCCCTGTTTCAGCAGTACACTGATATGGCAGTGATTTTGTCAACAGAATGTAGCCAATAAAACTAACAAATTTCATTGTGCTTAGAGAGGGTGTTTAGCTAGAAATTGTGAGATTTGCTAGCTCTCTAAGAGTTTTTCTTTGTGTGATTTGATCATTTAAAGTATAGCTTAGGGAGAAGCCCTAAGCTAAATGAGTCTATTGAAGACCCTTCAATAGGAGACCTAGTTGGGAGGCGTTCACGTATAGGTACATGTCAGAGTTAGAGGTACGACTACTACATCGGGTTATGTGAGTATTACTGCCTTGTAATTAGCTTTGTCTTCTGAATATTGAATTTTGTGGGTTTGGCTGCTCCAGAGTGGTTTTTTTCTTAATTGAGTTTCCACTTCGTTAATTAAATATCTATCTTCTTTTAATTCCACATTTAGATATTTTGTTACAGAAATTGATCACACACACATTAAAATTAGGAGTCTATTTATTTTCATTAGAGAATAATTACTCTAAGTAGCACTTTCAATCGCTCAAGGGCTACATTATTAAATTACCCATGAAATTCTAAGGGTTATAGACAGTTACCCATAACTTCTAATCACTAACTCAACCACAACAATGTTAACCCATAAGTATTTCTTAGGGTTAAACTTACAAAACAACACTTAAACAAAATACCCATACGTTAGGGTTTGAGAGGAAACTCACCAAAAGTTCACCAAACTAACACCCAAGGTTTGGGTAGCCTCTAGCAAGCTCCAAACAGCTAAATACCTAAAGAATATTGAGGATTAAACTCACATTTACAAGATTTCACCCAAAAATCTCCAAAACATGAGTTTAGTGATTTACCTCAAAAAGATTGATCAAAACTTAGATCCTCTCGCGTAGATCACGTTTTTTAGGTTGGATTTGAAGAATAGGGCTTAGAGAAAACCCTAAAAGAAAATCGTGTTTGGGGAAGAAATCCGACAGAAATGAGTCCAAAAAGACTCATTCTCGCATTTATCTTAGGTGCCATTTGGATGGGTTAAGTGAAGATCCGTACGCTCGTGCATTAAGTCTCAGATTTACTCTCTGTGGCTACCGTTCGGATGGGTGTTATGGCCGTCCGGACTCCTACCCCAAAGAGCAAAACATTGCTCTCTATGGCTCTCATTCCGTCACCTGTTCGGTGGCCGTCCGGACAAGATGTCCGGGAACTCAATTTTTAGTACTTCTAAGTGTTTTTTTTTCATTTTCATGACATCTACTTAACTCTAATCATTTAACCACTCAATTATTATACTTTAAACAATAAATAGTGTCTTGACATTACATCCCTCCCTCCTTATAGAAATTTCGTGCTTGAAATTTGGAATCTAAAACGCTTTATGATTATGCGAATAGGCATTTTACATAAAGATCGACGTAGAAATGGTATGAATCAAGTGATCATACCCGGGTTCACTCAAACAAGTGGGGATACTTATCTTGCATCTGCTACTTAAGCTCTCATGAGGCCTCCTCAACACCGTGATTTCACCACAAGATCTTCACAAGAGGAATGGTTTTGGTTCTCAACTGTTGTTCCTTGTGATCCAACACTTGCACGAGTAACTCTTCATATATCAGATTAGGCTGAAATCAAGAGGCTCGTAGCTAATCACATGTGAAGGATCATGAACACACTTTCGAAGCTAAGAGACGTGAAAAACACCGTGAACGCCTGCCAAATTAGGAGGCATCTCGATCTTGTATGCTAATGGGCTCGCTCATTTCAACACTTGGAACGGTCCAATGTACCTTGGACTGAGCTTACCTTTTTACCAAAATGCCAAACATTCCGCATTGGTGACACCTTGAGGTACACAAGGTCTCCAACTACGAACTCGAGCTTGCAACGATGCTTATCCGCATAACGTTATGTCGGCTTTGAACGGTGAGCATACGCTTTCGGATTAGTGCAATCTTTTCCTTCGTGTCTGATGTGTGTTTAATGAGTACTCGCAAGCGTACGAATCGTTTGCAATATAGTGTGTGCAAGTGCGAGGTCGAATCCACAGGAAAATGGTCAAATATTAGTGTCTTGTTAATCAACCTCATTTTAACCTAGTTCCAAAGGTTGGAGGATTGATTCAAGAGTAAAAGACTAAACAAAGAGATGAAATGAAATATGCAAATTAAAAGGAACTAAGGCTAAGGCATCCATCAAACCAAATCCAACAACTCACACTCTTGGTTTCTACTTGAACACCCAAAGAACATTAAGCTTAGGGTATCATTCAAGTTTCTCAACCACATACTCTAGAACCATTAAATGAATCCAACTCAAAGATAAATCACAAAGAGTACCTATTTGAAATCAAATCATCCAATGTATCCATTCAATGAACAAATCACAATGGATATCATCATTCAAACCGATAAAACAATGTATCCATCGTTGAAACACATTAAATGTCCTATATCTACCAACAACCACATTCATTGCAAAAGATAAAGCATTTAAATGAATGGAACTTGAATAACAAATATGATATATCATCAAATGTGCAAGTATTATAACAAGAGTGTGAGTGTCATCAATGGAAAGGTTTCATCCTCAACCTTAGTTGAGGTTACTAGCCTTCCATGACTAAGAACACCACGAGAAAATGAAGAACAACCATGGAAATAAAAGGAAAGCTTTACAAAAAGAAAGTGTATAAGAACAAAAGCTACTGGAATACACTACAAAATGCACGAAATTAAAACCTATCTATTGTTCTCTGGACTCTCCCAACAAGGAGGTATGGCTATGGCTTTTATAGAAGGAAATTAGGGCTAGAAACCCATGTAAAATGACTCCTCTAACCCCCTCTAGGGTTCCTCTCTTGCTAGAGACAACCAAGGTCATGCAACCAGCATGTTCTGCTACGAAAATCAGAGGGAGAACTGCTTTTTGTCATGGAGAAGCTCCTGATTGGGTGTTCTGGCGCGCTTCTGCAAAAGTAAGTTCTGGGAAATTTCGATCGATCGACTTCGGGCAAAATCGATCGATCGATTTTAAGTTCGATCGATCGAGTTCTTCAGAACTTCTGAATTTTCCAAGCAATTCCACATGAATTTTTCCATTCCTCACTTATTAACCTACAAAACATAAAAACACAAAAACTAACCAAAGCATCAGAAAATAACAAGGCTAAAGGTCTAACTAATGTAAATCAAGGGGTCCAAATACACAATATTTGGCACTCATCAGTGTCTTGCACTAATTCTGGCCCTAACAGCTGTCTCTCGCCAACTTCATCCCAATACAATGGTGATTGACACTTCCGCCCATACAATGCTACGTACGGTGCCATGCCAATAGTGGCCTGAAAACTGTTGTTGTAGGCAAATTCTACTAAAGGTAAGTAGCGTATCCAATTTCCCTTGAAGTCCAACACGCACAACCTAAGCATATCCTCGAGTGTCTAAATAGTCCATTGGATTGGCTGTCGATTTACGGATGGTAAGCTATGCTAAAATTTAGCTTAATAGCGCTGCTCTGCAATCTTTCCCAAAACTTCGAGGTGAACTGTGGATGACGATCTGACACAATAGAGATAGGCACTCCATCCAGTCTCACAATCTCCCACACATACAACTCTATTAGCTTGTCCATTGAGTCTGTGATTTTGATGGGGAGGAAATTGGCACTCTTTTTCAATCTGTCAATAACCACCCGTATGACATCTTGTCCACTTGTTGCTTTTGGAAGACCAACGATAAAATCCATAGCAATTTGATCCCTTTTCCACATAGGCACTTCAAGTGGCTTGAGTAGCCCTGCAGGCTTCTGATGTTTAGCTTTCACAAGCTGGCAAGAATG
>JAJPGS010000432.1:0-18536 GCA_028654335.1 Alnus rubra | reverse complement strand
GAATCTCCTCCACTGCCGAGACATCTTCCTCAACATCCGTAGATGAAACCGCCTCGGCCACGCTCGCATAACCTTTGGGACAAAACCCATTAAACCCAAAACTTGGCCTCCCATAAAGTCCTCATGAGACGAAACTTCGCCATTTCGACGAAAGCCCATTTCCGGAAACCGGTAATTCGAGCAAGAGCTAAGCTCGGAGGGCCTAAATTTGAATTTATCATTGAAAATCGGGTCCTGGGTAAGACCCAGAAAACTATGAGCCCGTCTGATGGAGTGGGAGTTGAGGCCGAATCTCTGGGGCTTCAAAATGACCCGCTTGGCAATGTTGCTCCACATGGCTGCGGAAATCCTGGAAGGGTTTAGTGGAAAAATTGTGGATTTGCGAAAGAGAAGAAAATGATCGATTTTGCTGCTGAGAATCGCAGAGGATATTGGGGTTTTACTGATGGACATCAGTTTGCATCAAATTTTGAGGAAAATGAAATCGATGGGATCGATGGGATTGTGATACTAATGGGATTAGAGGAAATGGGTTGTAAAAGAATTTGGAAAAATGAATTGAATTCATAGAGAGATAAGAGAGTAATATTTGTAGTAGTAGTAGTAGTAGTAGTAGCCGCCTCGAAGCTAAACCCTTCTTAAACCTTTGTTTGGCCTTTCTCTCACTCTCTCTTGCTTTCTCTGTTTAATATATACGGCCTTTAGCATTACTCTGTTTAATATATATTTTGTTTGTTTTCCTGTACTTGGGTGGAGAGGGTGATTCTACAAATTATTAATTCTTAGGGGTCAAATAAGGAATTAAGGATAGATGACCTGTCTAGACTGTAAAGTGGCTTCAATTTTGCTGATGTGGACCAATAAAAGATTAGGGTGAGTTTGGACTGTGAATGACTCCCACTCTGCTCATGCGGATTAAGTATGGCTTGCCAATTGAAAAAAAATTAAAAAAAAAATTAAAAAAAAAAAAAAAAAAAGGTGAGAATTCATTTGGCTTGCCAATTGAAATTTTTTTTAAAAAAAAAAATTACACTTTAAAAACGTTGTTTTTTAATTATAAGTAATTGACTTTTTTAAAAAAAATTATACTATTTTCAATGATAAACTGTGATTTTAATAATGAAACTACTATTTTACTAAACGCTAACTGCGTTTTTAAAAAATCACATTCTCATCAACTGCATTTTGAAATCGTTGTTTATTCAAAATACATGTTTTGAAACCGCTAAACCAATAGACTCTAAATGGCTTAGAATTTTTCTTCCGATATCGGTTTTGTGCACAAGACGTCTACATAGATTCCTGAATAGGGAAAAATTGCTTACAAATTGCTTTAAGAGTAAGTTGATATGAATAGGGAAAAAAGAGTGGAGATCTCTGAATATTTGATACCTAATAGGCATTTTCATAGTTGTATATCCTATGACTTAACATGATAGCTTATTTCAAAATTTTATACAAATAACACTTTTCAATTCATCCCCAAGAAGAGCAAGAATTTTAATTTTTTTTTAAAAAAAAAAAAAATAAAATAAAATAATAATAATTGCTACAAACAAAAGAGGAATTTCAAGAGAAGTTTTTGTAACAAATTGGATTTGGGACAGAAGGTGTCTAAATTTTTTGCCAAAATGGGTCAGGTGCTTGGTTGGGTTGGTATGGGCCCATCACTTTCAGTTGACCTGTTGTCGTGTTTGACTCATTTTGAGAGCGGGGGAGATGAAGCGAAGTGTACCCTGTAAAAGTAATCGGCAACTCCTTGATGTTGTAATTTGGGTGGGATTTCGTGTTTATACGTAGGGTTATATATAAGAATCAATTCTACTTCGACCCACTTTATTAAATGGGTCAAACTATTTAACTTTAATTTATTAATTTCGTGTTGTGTTTAGATTGTATCAAATATTGTAAATCATAAATATCGCGAGTCGAGTTCGAGTCGTATCGAAACATAGATGTATAAGACTATATAGTCAACCCAACATATATATATATATACATATGTTAATTACAGAGAAATAATTCATTTTCTTCCCTGGTCATTTCATCCTCCCACTTTTTCAAAATTAATTTTGGATCTGTGAAGCCTATGTGTGTTCCATAGATGGGCTCCACAGATCCAATGGTAATTTTGAAAAAATTGAGGATAAGAGAGGAACTATGGAAAGATGTATAGCACGTTTCTTTTCTAAAAAGAAATGATTCATTTTCTTCTCTGGACTTTCCATTCTTTTACTTTTTCAAAATCACTATTGAATCTGTAAGGTCTATGTGTGTCCCACAGATGGACCCCACATTCAATGGTGATTTTGAAAAATTTTAGAATGAGAAAAGGCTCAGGAAAATATGTATAACACGTCTCTTTCCTAAAAAGAAATGATTCATTTTCTGCATGGTCCTATACTCCCACTTTTCAAAATCACCATTGGATCTGTGAGGCCTATGTGTGTCCTACACATAGGCACCACATAATCATTGAGGCCTATGTGTGTCCTACACATAGGCTCCACATAATCATTGATGATTTTGAAAAGTTGAAATATGAGAGAATGAACAAAGAATAATGTATTCCTAAATCGTGACAAAATGTTATCAAAAAAATCAAATAACATCATATGATACTTGGTACTTACACCATGACATAAGCCCTAATAAGAAGTCTCACATTAATTATTTTTTATTTTAGAGTGATAACATTGACGTAGTTAACACTTTTCTTGAGTCGTGACATGTAATAAGTTGAAACTACTCATTTGGAAAATCGCATGGAATATCTTCCCAATGGAAAAGAAAAAAATTGGCCAACTTCCTCCTCCAATGGCGAAGATGCTTCGCAACCTAGAAGAGAAAAACTTGGACCATCTTTTTCTAAAATGTCAACATTCAGCTGAAGGAAAAAAAGCATGAAGACCAGTCTAAAGAATAATTGAAAGAAAATATACTTTCAATGAAAAAATTATTAAAGAAAAAGTACATAGCCAAAATGGAGAAAATCTTTATTGCCCATTTTGGGTTTGGGGCGGAGGGCTGAAGGGGGGACTCTTGTCAAAGTTCAAGTTACAATGGAACCAATTATTGAGTCCGCTTGAAGAACATACCTTGCGCAACGCTTGCAAGTAAATTAGACATATATATGTGTGTGTGTGTGTGTGTGTGTGTGTGTGTGTGTGTGTGATAATACTAACAATATGGATATAACATACATATCATACAAGAATCAATTAGTCTTTAAGTCCGGTTGAGAAAGATAAAGCACATTTACCCTCTCCAGCAAAATTAAATTCTGGACCTCAAACCAAAATAGAACAGAAAATTTGCTTTCCACTTTCATCTGATTTTGAAACATTAATAGACAGAAAGATGGCTGCAAAATAATCTGATATAGAAACTTCACTGACAGAAAACACTTCCCATATTGCAATATAGTTGATGAACAACAAAAAGCCACATGCGCATGAAGAGAGAGAGAGAGGGAGGCAACCAAGATTTATTAAAGCTGGAGTGAAAATCATGAGATGTATGATTTTCCTGGTTAAATTAATTTTATATTTTTCCTCTAGAAAATGGATAAGAAACAACATAATTATACCACCAAAACAACCCCATTGACCAATCAAATAAATAAAAATAAGAGCAAAATACAACCTTCAATATGTGGACTGATCTATTCTCTTCTTCAAACACTTGTAGCTGTGGGTTTGAAACAATCAATATTGCATAATCTGACTGATCTCACCATCTCCCCAAAACTGCGACCACAACCCAAATCCAACAGTCAGGAAAATCAGATATCTCATATGTAGACATGCCACATTGAGCAAGCATAGTTCGAAAAAAGAAACATAAATGGATTAAAAGAATTGTAGCGAGTCTAAAGTATAGCTGACCGGTCAATGCTGTTTCTCGCTTTCTCTGGCTGGTCTGTGACGTTTCTCACTTTCTCTGGCTGGTCTGTGACATTACTTGCTTTCTCAGGCCGATCGATACTCTTTCTTGATTTCTCTCTCTTATCAGTACTGGCTCTCAACTTCTCTTTTCGGTCTGTGCTTAGCCTTGGCTTTTCTCTCTGATCAGTACTCGGTCGAGACTTTTCTCTATGATCTGTGCTGGGTCTGGATTTCTCTCTACAATCTGTGCTGTTCCTGGGATTTTCTTGTTGATCTGTAATTGGCCCAAATCCATTTCTCCTATGTGGTGATTTCTCAATGGCTGATATGAATTTCTTGAGATGCTTAATGTATTGTGGGAAAAGCTCCAAGTTACAATGATTCCCGTCTTTAATCCATAACGGTTCATACTTCTCTTTACATTGCTCCCAAAGTTGCTTACCATGGGACCAACCAACAACATCATCAGCGGTTCCCTGCAGGCAAACACAGAGCAAAACAGCTTGGTAAATAAGCATGCTTCCAAACACTGGCCATATCTTGCAAGTTACCATATTTGCAGGTTACATGCCATAACAGTGATTTCAGTTAATAAGGAGCCTAACCAACCAGTATGGTGGCAGGTACCGGCCAATTACAAAATGGGTATGTGAAATTATATTAATCAGGCACACCTATTTCGATCATACTAAGATATCCAAAGCAAATCAAACCAGCACAGTTGAACCACATTATGGTCTTTATACCCACAATAAAGCACAAGCTATTCATCTGAGAACATTTTGATGCTAATATAAAGTCTATGCCTGAATATGAACGTTAAATGCACCGACATAAGTGTTTCACAAAAGGGGGATCTGAAATACACAAACCATAGCATTCAGGGACAGATTGCCCTCTTATGAACAAATTGGAGGTTTGGAGCATTATAGGGATGAATATGTGATTGACCTGGTCAAAACAGATTTAACATGGTACAGGGCAGATATCATATCTTCTACAATTTCAAAAAAAAAAAACACAGGAACTCTATTTCGACCAAGATTTGAACTCTCGCCAAGAACTCGAATTTCAACTTGTAAACCAATATAATTTACGTGTCACAGCAGTGGTTATGTTATATTTAATGCTTTTTGTACACGTTAAGTTGCAAACCTACATGTGTTATTCTTATACATAGAGTCACACATGCATTGGTTGTCTCCTCGTAAAATACTAGAGAAAGGAGCGGAAGCGAGAGTCAGAGCAAGATCAAGAGTTCAAGAATTTAAATTTGGTAACCATCCTTAATTTGTCCTGGTATTCTTGTGGCAGTTGCAAAAAAATTTCAAAACATGAATTTAAGTTAATCAATCATAGTACAGTTAGGGGTTTTAGCAGCAAAAAGGAGAAAGAGAAAGGATTCATCAGATATAGCATGAAATCAATGTAATACATGCATGCAGTGACCAATAAACCATTTTCCTATATTAAAAGATCCAGAACTGGAAATGCCAGAATTAGAAAAATAACCATATATAAGGTTGTAATTAGTGCATAGAAACTCAATTCTGCAATCTGTTTCGCAATCAAATTATTATAAACTTGGATCCTATATTTAGGTTTACAAACATCTTACTAAAATAAACATCCCTTAAAATCCGGATAAATACTCACATGAATTACCAGAACTGGACAATTGACAAACGGTATTTTATCAATATTCTGCACAAAAACACACAAATAATCATTATTACTTGGTTAATTTCCAAAAATTGTAAACAATTGAACATTAAGATTCTCAACCCTGCATACTTATCAAAAAAAGATTCTCCAACCCTGCATAAAAAAGTAAACCTTATAAATGTCGAACCAGTATGTTTTCTTCACCGGATACATGACCCGGAGGCCAGACAATATTAGACTGTGGAGAATTACAGCCCTCAAATACGGTAACCGGGTAGCCAAATCTAATGTGGGTCCGCTACCAACCGATTGCCCATACAAGATAATATCTTCCTCTTTCGTGCCATACTTCTCTACAAGGCATCTGTATGCGGCTTCTATGTCTGCATAAGTGTTCTGCTCACTCGGCTGCCAAAATAAAACATATAATCAGCATTATCCTATTTTATTTTAACTTATTCTCAATTAATCTATTTCCCTATATTATTTCTTGGAGAAAATGTGAAACTAATTAAAATTCAAAGCCTGGCTATGCCAATAGGAATAGGTGCACTAGGCTCAGCCGCTCAGTAGAGCAAGGCTTTCAACCTTTTTGGGGTCCCATATAACAAAAACAAACTAAAGATCTGTTTGGTGGACAAGAAAATGCCGGGGGAAAAAAAAAACAGCCATAAAGTATAAAATCTCAAATTAGAAGCAAACTGGGACGACAAAAGGAAACATCTCAGCCAAGAGCCCGATAGACTTGTTCAACTTACTTAACTCAAGTTTTATACCTTTCGGAAAGCAAAAAAACTTAAAAATGAATCAATAAATCTAAACCAAAGATCAAAATTTTCCCTTCTTTTTTAAGCTACAGTAGCATGAAAGATCCGAACCTACAACACAAACACACACAAAAACTCCCAACATTTTTCGCAGCATCCAAACAAAAACATTAATCTCATACCTTCCCAGTAGACTGCCCGTACCCCGAGTAATCATACCTACAATACAAAACACCCAAAAAAATATTACAAAAAAAAATAAATAAATAAAACCTCTTGTGTGTATGCATGTAAAGGTAGCTTAGTGAATGAAAGTTTTGGGATTTACAAACGGACCCCATAAAGTTGACTCGGAGGTGGAGACTGAGTTCACAGAACAACCCGTACATCTGACCCAGATCGGCCGCGTTGCCGTGCGAGTACAGCATCGTCAAAGACGCCAAGGGGTTGCTAATGTACATCGCCACGACGTCGCTCCCCTCTTGGTTCTCAACCTCAAAACGTCAACGTTTTCCCTAGTTTCCACCCCCGTCATTATCAGCTTCCCACCATCCCCCTCCTCCTCCTCCACCCCATACGACGGCGGGTTCGGCGGAAAGAACGCGAACTTCGCCGCCATGGAAGACGTCACCGCCCCCATATCCAAAATCCTCCAAAAAAATTAAATAATAAATAAATTCCACGAAGTTTGATTAAAATCTATTTGGTGCGCACGGCGGAGGTGATATTTACTGCGGATTTTAAGATTGACCCAGTTGGAGTTTTGCGGGGATATGCTAGTATTTTGATTCAATTTTAAGTTTCGGTGCTTGGGGTGGTGTTTGCCTGGTGGGAAAGTGACGGGAAAACAGGGTTTTCTAGGGTTTCAAATTGACCTGTTGTGGGCGGTGGGGGGGGGGGGTGAAGGGAGAAGTGGGAAAGGAGCGCAGGATTTTCCAGCGTGGAAAGGGCGAGTGGCACGTGTGGAATGATCCAGCCGGTGGGGACAGCGGCTGTCTGTGATGGTGATGTTTTAGAGAATAAAACGGGGAAAGGTGACTGTGGGGCGACACGTGTCCTTGTAGGGCAAACTTGGTGGGTGGGTGAGTACTGGAAATAGCTGTGTAGATACTAGATTTCACTATGTGCCAGCTTGGATCGGACCAGTGTGGTTCTATTATTTGTTTTTGAGACCGGGTTTTTGTTTGTCCTGTTTCGGGTGGTTTTACACCATCGGGTGGACAAAGGTTGGGATTTGTCTGTATGCATGTGTTTTTTACGGCACTTTTTTTTTTTAACTGTTTTAAGCACTTTCTCAAGTTCGTTTTAAACGTGTAATCACTTCTCTCGGAAGAAAGATAAACTCCTTATAATTCTCATGATTATAACATTTTCTATAACTATTTTGCAATTTGTTGATACGCGTTAATATATGATTAAAGTTATATTAGTTAGTGTCAACGAGTTAGCAATTCAAACACCTCAAAGCGAAGAGAACTGTAAAATTCACCTGATCCAGGTGGACCTGCACCTCAAAGACTTAATCTTAATTATGAATGACATAGTATAGAACGTGGACATTAACCGAATTGAACTCAATCAGTTGTTTCTATCTTCAAATGAGAGATTGGGGTTTCACTTTGAACATTAAAAGCGGTGAAGATAATGGTTTTTTTATCAATCTTGAATACTCACCTATAAAAGTCCATAATATAGATAGGTTGATGGCTATTTAGAATGGTACTCCGGGTTGGTGCATTAATTTTAAAATCCGATCTAATGCATTTATAATTTTGGACCTATACGTTTGTTAGAGTAATTGGGTAAGTGTTTTTTTTTTATTATTATTATTTTAAAAAAAAAATGTTTTGATGAGATATATATATATAGGTTAAAAGTTTGATGGGATCACGTATAGTTGCTTATTTGAAAAGCTACAAACAAATTGATGTGAATCAACTGAAACAAAATGCGGGAAAAGATAAATTGGCTATTTCGAATGAGTCAGGAATTCCCAAAAACACAGAAGACTATATTTGACTTAATAATATTCAACATATTTTATTGCAAATGTCTTTAAATAATACAACTAATATAAAGAAGTAAAAAACAAACAGATGTCTGAAAACAACTAGATAGCATCCTATTACTTGAACAATCACTATATCTACTACGTACTTTTGAGAGTCTTACTCTAATACTGTATATTATACTTTTCTCATATAAATAAGAGTCTTATTTCAATGTTACCACTACTACCTTATCTAGATATATAGTATCCCTTAATAATAAGAATACATCATTAAACTTAAAGACTACTAAAGAAGTCTCTTAATTAATGAAAGTCCAACTCCATGGTTCAGGAACGTATCACAGAATACCTAACTTCTCAAGTATAGTTTGCTTTCTTTATTGAAGATAATTTGCTTTCTTTCATTGAAGTTGACAGATTTTTATATGTCCAGAACGTACGTAGTTAGGCTACAATCTGGGTCTTGGAGTAGGTTTGATAATGGTTCGAGTAAAGGAAGATATTGAATTCAACTTCCTTTAAAATTGAGGATGCATGCCTAGCTAGCCTGTAACATGTCCTCAAGTATTTGAATGGTCTTTTCTCTGACATGACCATTTGCCTGTGTAGTGTGAAAGGTAGTGCTAAACTTCAATTGCATCCCAACAACTTCTACAAAAACTTCACCAAAATCTCGATTTCATACATGGCGATTAGCTAGCACTTAACATATGTTTTGGGCATATAAATCTGCCGAACTTCAAACATTTACGTCACATCTTGTCATTTTTTCAAACCAAAACTTCAAACAAAAGTACTTTTTCAAAAGTATTATCAAACCTACCATCTTCCTAACATTGAAAAAACTATAATGACCAGCCACTGAAAATCCTGGCGTTTCAACTTTCGTATGCTCGTGGGAGGCCACTCACGTACAGCAGCATCCCATTCGATAGAGTTTCAACTGCACATACAAATGAGATGGCATTTAATAGTGGTCGGATTTAAAATTTGATTATATATATGAAAATGTATAAAAATTTGTGCATCATTTCGATCTCCGATCATATTTAACTTTGGGGTTGATCAATGATCGCAACCACTCTCCCAGAAGGTGCTACTGTGTTGGCAGTATGAACTTATTGCTTTTGATTTGATTACTAACTTCAATATATTATATTCACGATGAAAAGTTTCCTCTTTTTTGTCTTTTTCCACTAAAATCTATTCCCTATTTTGAGCTTGCGGATTTGGATCAAAAGGCTACTAACTTTGAGATATGTTTGTTGCACTTCAAGTGCACATCAGTTGTACACTAACTCTCACGTGGACCAATATTTTTTATTGTTTATTTTTTAATTTTAAAAAAATCACTAAAGCACTGGTGTACAACTGATGTACACTTGAAGTGCAACAAACATATCTCACTAACTTTTCTCTCCTTTAGAAGTACTTTTTATATATCTTTGCTGAAAAGGTTTGAGTTGACATGTGTGAGTTCTGTACTCTCAACAAATTTGGGTAGAAATGTGATTTGATGTTCGAAACGTACATTAGTGTAATTGTGCATGATTGGGTAAATATGTCTGTCCAAAACCTAAATTCAAGACCATATATACACTTTGCAAAGCACTCAAAAGTCAAGAGTGGGGTCTTGACAATCTGGAAAGGAATAAGGCCATAAGGGCTGGTTCAGGCCAGGGGTGATAGAAAATGGAAACACCTTTTGAATCTATTCCAATTGGATGCCTCCACATTTTGACCCATAGTGAAGGTTTTAAGAATTTCTTGTCAATGGAGGGCTCCATGATAATCATGAAATTTTGATATCATATTTACCCCTAAATTATATTTTCTAGTTGCCAAGTGTGTTCAATTAAGATATAATCATAGTTTTATTTTTATTTAATATGCACGGGAGATTGAAGATGCAAACTATTCATTCAAAATAAACGGTTTGGATCTAGCCACGTAATCCTTAAAAAACAAAACAAAAAAATTAAAATTAAAATAATTACCTCTTGAGAACTTGAGGTGGTTGGCCACCCAACGAAGGATGGACGACCGCCGTTTCCTTTTTACTCTTCGAGGGATGGTCCGATCACCTGGTCTAACCACCTCTTTAGACAGTTGACTACTCTCTCAAAGGTTAAAATGGTAGATCTAGACTCCTCTTCACCTCAAAGATGATGCCCATATTTATACGCATCT
Organism: Alnus rubra; assembly: GCA_028654335.1. Classification (NCBI taxonomy): domain Eukaryota; kingdom Viridiplantae; phylum Streptophyta; class Magnoliopsida; order Fagales; family Betulaceae; genus Alnus; species Alnus rubra. The sequence goes on along the minus strand of JAJPGS010000432.1, from coordinate 8,016 downwards.
TAATTACCATCATAAATATCATTTTTATATGTGTTCTCGACAAATATGTTTTGATCCTTTCACTGTTTAACCACATAATTTAAAGAAGATGGAAAAAGTTGCTCTCTAATCGTACTGATCAACAATCAATTAGTTATCCTTTCCTGTGCATTGGTGGCTATTGTCTTGTAATTGCTAAAGCTTTAAAAGCTCAATTAGCAGTACTCGATCTCACCAAATAAACATGTCAAATGCTTGTGTTTGATAATTAATAATCATTTTTCTTTGATTGTTAAGGAATAATAATTTAATGATAGAGATGTTGTTTTTATATTTCAAGCACCGTTCTTTGGTTTGTCTTCAAGATTTTCTAATTTCTAAAATATAGCCAAATATTTCAAGTACGTGATTTTTACATATCAGGGAACATCTCTGGCATTTTTATAAATTGAGTTATAAGAAATTTCCCTAACATATTTTAAGAAAACTTTGTCCGATTTGATTTTATTATGCCAAAAGTTATCGCCGAGGTATAATGATCAAAGTTAGAGATGTTTATTCGAAACAAGGTAGTAGTTAGACATATTTAACGGAAAACAATTTTACTTCAAAATTATGGGGAAAATATATTTATTCCCTCAAACTATCTGGAACATCATAAATGCTTATAAAGGAGTACATAAGTGATTTTGGGGGACCAAAAACTGTCCCCCGACAGGCATATCAAATGACATTTTTGATTATATTTGATTTTTTTTTTTTTTTTTTTTTCAAAAGAACCTGCAAGAGGATGGTTTCCGTCCCTAGTATATCAAAAGCAATTCCAATGTGACGTGACTGCAGGGGTGCAACCAGGCTTTACCTCGTTCAAAATTTTAAAAATTCTTTCTAAAAATATATATAATTTTAATAATTTTGACTCCCAAAAATTACCCCCCCCTTTTCCCATATATATATATATATATATATATATATAATATATATATAAATACACAAAAAAAAAAAAAAACGTCATGGGGGTATAATAGGTAATTTCAGTCAAATTATTTCTTGTGACACACGGACGTGGCCCCTCCTAATAGAAGGGAGACATTGCAATCTCAATGATAGTCAATAGATTGAGAAGACATTAAAAAAAATTGAAATTTTAAATGAAGCTTGCAAATAAGGTTGTAAATAGAATAAGATAGACACAATTTATCTTTTTTATTTATTTATTTCTTATTTACACAAAAGGGATAAGGAGAGGCAACAACAAGAGATTGGAACTCTCCACCTAAGCCTTAGCCAACCCTTCGCTTTTATAATCTAATTGGTTTATAAGCCAAGTTTATAGAATTGCTAGCGTAGAAAAATAAAATTAGATATAGAATGCTAATTTGGGTTAGTCAATCCGTACGTGAACCTAAAAAGTTTTCAATTGCTTGTAGACTTGTAGTATTCTGTTTTGGGCTATTTGAAGCACCAAGGGCCCAAGTCCCATTAAAATCAAGTTTTTTTTTTTTTTTTTTTTTTTTTTTTCTTCTCCTAATCTAGTTTTGCTTCTTTTGATTTTAAACTGCAAGGTTTATATTCTGTTACTTTTTGTCACAAAGTAAATGTAATAAAATAAATAGAAAGTTTATGGCAATAGGCTAACAAAAGTTGCCATTCCGCAATCTCTAAAGCAAATTTGAATAGAAGATTACTCCGTTTTTATTCATGATATTGTATTTACTGCAAAAATTACGTTATTTTGATATTAAGGAAAGCCTAAAATGTATTTCTCTTGGGTTTTAGATGATGTAAATCTTACTTTTCAAATCAATTATTTTTTGGCCATTTTGTTCATTCTTTTTAAATTATTATGTTGAAACGGTTAATTGATTTTTTTTTCTTCCCACTATTACGATGTTAAAAAACATATTGTACCTCGCTCTCATTGGCTCTAGGTTTTTTACTTTAAACTTTGATCCTGAATGCAATAAAAAATTTAAAACCTGTTTATTATAATATATTGGTTAACATCATACATTGAAGAGCCAACAGCCAAGCTTTTTAGTTTGAATGTACTAATTTTTGGAAGTAGGAGTTTTAACTTTGTGCAACAAGAGGGATGCACCATGTTGAGGGCAAAATATGGAGATTAGGTTAGAAAAGTGCATGTGTTATGCACGTGATCGAGATTTCGACTTATTTATTTATTTGTTAAGAAATAGTAGTTTAAAAAAATTGAGTGTGACCGGCGACGATTTGTAAAAATAATATGTAGATAAATGATAGTTGAAAGGGTAAAAGTAATTAATCATATAAAAATGAAGCGTCGAAAATAACATCATCCTTTTATATCTTATATCCACTTTTAGTACGCCACTCTCTCCTCGGTAAATAAGAATTGAATTTAGGTTAAAATACATAGTAGACTTTGAATCTAAGCCTTAGAATTTACATAATTAAGTTTAAGTTGAGATACATTTATTATACCTCAAATTAGACTTGGATTTATCATCTTAAATTTTAAGACTATCAGTGAGCAAAGGCATTTAGTCAAACTGAGAAACACAAATTAACTGGCAAACTAGAAAATTGACCACTAACTGACAAACTTCCGTTTACTGATGTGGCATAATTTCATTGGATAATAAACTTAAAACATCATGCTTTGCAGAAGAATGTAACCTCAAATACTTTTTTTTTCTTTCTTATTTTTCTTGTCGATTTTGTCAAATAGTAACAAAGTAAATCAAACACGACGTGAAGACAGCTTTAAGGTTAGGTTCTTCCCACATTTCTATGCCGGGATTTTACTTCTTCGAGCTCTGACAAGTTTTCTCACCAAGCAAACCAGATGGTTCTTGAGCCAAAGGTACTTCACCTCAAACCCAGAGCTTCGATTCTGTATTCTCAGTTTGATCTGTGCTTAAATATTTCGTCTTAAATCATATCGTTGCATAAAAGATTGTTTCTTCATAGTCTGACTGGAGATTGGGGGTTTCGATCTGAACTGTAATGCCTGGTTCTAATCAATGATTCTTTGAGCTCCCAGTATTTTTTGTTAATGGGTTTTCTCATTTGATGCTAGAGATCAATATTTAGATTTTGAAATTTGGATCTTTTGGTGTGGGAGCCATGATTTAGGGTTGGCATTGGGTATTTGGACGAGCCTTAACATTGGGTTAATTGGGATTTGCCAGAATTTAGCACCATGGATGGTATTGGGGAATCTTCTGAATCGGCGCCTGGAGTACCTAGTTCTCAATTGAAGAGCAATGGGTCTTTTCGTGAAGGTGATAGGTCTCCTAAGCAAGTGTCACCTCTTAGGGGTGGTGGGTCGAGGAATACGAGTCCATTGGGTCGGGTAGGATCAAGGAACACTAGCCCTTCAAGGCAGAAGGTGATTAAGACCAAACCACGTGGATTTGATGAGGAAAGGGTTGCTACATTTGTTAAAGCTGCTCACCCTGATGTTCAAATGGAAGATAGTATATGGGCAATGTTGCCTGAAGACTTGCTGAATGAGATTTTAGCGAGGGTTCCTCCGTTTATGATCTTTCGCCTACACTCTGTTTGTAAAAGGTGGAATTCGATTCTTCAAGATATTAGCTTTCTTAAATTCCACTCACAAGTGTCATCTCATGGGCCTTGTCTTCTTACATTTTGGAAGAACTCTCAGATCCCACAATGCTCGGTCTTCAGCTTGCCTTTGAAAACGTGGTATAAGATTCCATTCACATTTTTGCCACAGTGGGCGTTCTGGTTGGTTGGTTCTTCAGGTGGTCTTGTTTGCTTTTCTGGGCTCGATGGGCTAGCTTTCAAAACTTTAGTTTGTAATCCCCTCACACAAACTTGGAGGACGTTGCCAAGCATGCATTATAATCAGCAGAGGCAACTGATCATGGTCGTTGATAGGACAGACCGATCATTTAAGGTAATAGCCACTAGTGATATTTACGGTGACAGATCATTGCCCACAGAAGTATATGATTCGAAGCTTAACAGTTGGTCACTTCACCAGGTAATGCCTGCAGTTAATCTTTGCTCCTCGAAGATGGCATATTGCGACTCTAAATTGTACTTGGAAACCCTTTCACCGCTTGGTCTGATGATGTATCGGATGGATGCGAGTTACTGGGAACACATTCCAGCTAAGTTCCCACGTTCTTTGTTGGATGGTTATTTGGTTGCTGGAACCCAGAAGCGTCTGTTTCTAGTTGGCAGGATTGGTCTTTATAGTACGCTTCAGAGTATGAGAATTTGGGAATTGGACCATGCAAAAGTTATCTGGGTGGAGATTAGCAGGATGCCACCAAAGCATTTTCGAGCTTTGTTGAGGTTATCAGCTGAGAGGTTTGAGTGCTTTGGTCAGGATAATTTGATCTGTTTCACATCTTGGAACCAAGGAAGGGTCTTCTGTATGATGTGGATAAGAAGGTTTGGTCCTGGATTGCTGGCTGTGCTCTTCAGTCATACAACAGCCAGGTTTGTTTCTATGAGCCAAGATTTGATGCTTCCATCTACTGAGGAAATTTTGCTTTGCGGTGTCCATTTTTATCTATTATATGAGGTTTAAGAGGAATTAACATCCTCATTTTGCTTCTTCTCTCATATCCTTTTTCTGCACATCCATGAGAAAGGTTCTTCACACTAAGCTAGTCACTTCATCATTCAATTCCTTTGAGCTCTCATGCTATATCAGCAATAAAGTTGCATCAGAAAAGAGCCTTGTTGAAGATTTTGGTCATGCAAGGGTGATATCACCTTGTACGAGGGCTCTGTAATGCACAATGATTGAGAAAGGTTGTAGTTTAGACAAGGGCTGTGCTTGTTAAGGATGTACGTGGATGATGACTAGGGAAGGAACGCCAGAAGGCAATTTTCTTTCCAACTTTTGTAAAATATTTGGAAGTTATTTGTACATGCCAGCTACATATCTCTAACTTTTACTGCTATCTTGGTTATTTATTAAATATTAGAATGAGTTGTTTCTAATTATGTGGTCATCCTGGTTTCTGTATTGCATTTATGTTACAAAATGGTGAATTTGTCTGTGTTTGCCACTTTGATTTGCTTTTGTATGTGATTAGAAATTCTTGTATATCAGTAAATATGGGTTTGGTATGGTTAAGTTTCACTTTTTTTCTTCCTTGTTCCTACCGTGCCTTCTATACTTGTTATGTGGACAGCCATTTGTCTTTTGCTATTGATGAGGCAGTAAACTTATGTGCTCTTGCTTTTGGGATCACTGACCTTACGAATTTTTATGTTCATCCCAATTCACTTGTGTATTTACTTTTCTGTCATTGACTGTACGGGAAAGGATTCCACAGTTTCTGATGCTTATTTCATTTTCAGAATTAACCCACTAATTCTGTAGCAAATGGACTTTTTGACTCCTGTGGTTAACTGAAGTCTGATAAACTTGGGTTTCAATAGTGCCTTATGACATTATTCAAGGGGGTCATTGTTCCAAACAAGATCAGCTTCTACTTGATGACAAAGGTCTTTTAAGTACTTGATCACATGCCCATCCGCATCAGGGGCATTGGGGATATCAGCTAAAGCTCTTAGTGTAATCATAGTTGGATGCATTATTGCTCAAAACCATCTAAAGTTGTTTGTTTTTATTTACTCTGTTTACTGAAGTTGCGGATATATAAGGTTTCTTTTTATGGGAGGGACTGGCTATACATGAAGATCAAAGCTGTATTGAGAAGTTACAACTGGGCTTTAGTTACTGTTTTCTGAGGATACTCTGGGTTCTACCTTCCAAATTTTGTTTCTTATTTGATTGATATATTTCAGACTGTTCCACGTATTTTCAGTTGTACAGAAAGGGGTACTTCATAGCTACAACCTTGACATCTCTTCAGGTTGGTGCCAGCCTCTAAATGGCTGTTTCTTATCCTGCATGTCTAGGTACCCAACAGGTTGGATTTATAGCTTTTTTGAGTTGATTCTAATTTCATACCTAAAAGGATTATGGCTGCCGTCATCGCTAATTATTAGAACAATAACCTATTGTTGGACTCATTCATTGTCGAGTCTTGATCTTCGGCATGCCAGCCACATTACACCGTATACATGGTGCTTGAAGAGGTCTAAACAGTCTTTAAGTTGAATTTTCTTCTTTACTTAACCAAATACCAATATTAGATGGTAGCTTATAATCCTCACTGCTTTTCTCGAGATCTTGTTGGGAAAGCTTGCCTAGATTATTGATGGGGTTATATTGGAAAGTAGTTGTCTAGCCATGTAAGCATGACAGTAACTTGATATTTGTATGACCATTTTTCTTCAAGTATGTACGGTAGATTGCATCCCACTTTTCTCATCGGTTTTGCCTACAATTTTCTTCATATTGAAATGATCATTGAAAACATGTAATAAGTATCCTTTTTGTGAGTTCCTAGCACGGCATCATAAGAACTGCACATGGACGGTGTGAAAACATGCTTTCCTTGTTCCCCTATAAACTGTGATAGGGCAAATCAACTTGAAATGTAATTTCAGGCTAAAGTTCTGCATCATGGACTATGGTGCAATCTGAAGTAACTGACCCCACTTCAGTTTTCTACTGAAATCGATTCTCCAAGTATTGCAACCTGTTTTTATCTTTGGTTGCTTAAGCTGTTGGTTTAGCCGTTTAGTCTTTGTTGTATAATAAGGTTATGTATAATGGTGCATTTTGTTGTTGGTATATAGTTACCTTCTCTCTATTAGTTCCTTTATTTTATGGATGATCTTAGATATTACCTATACCAACTTTTTTCTTTTGACAGTAAATCAATCTCATTAGACATGCACATAGGGGCACATTCTTAGTACACACTACACAGAAAGTATACAAGAGAACCTCTTATTCAAGAGAAAACGAATAACAAAAGTTCAAAAAATCAGAAAATCTAGAGAGAAGCAAACTATTATATGCTGCTATCCATGTGAAAAAGGGAGTTGAATGTATTATTTTTCAGCTCTTCCTCCAAAGTCTCTCTATCTTCAAAGGTCCATGCATTCCGTTATCTTCAAATACACCATATTAAACATAAAGGAACCAACCTCTAAACTAGTAGGTGTGTGCTTGGACCTTAGTATTATACTATTATAGTATACTTGGTGCTTGGTAATGGGGGGGGCATCCCCATACGAAAATGAATTTCCTGAGTAGAAATAGATGTTCATTCCACAACGGACCTCGTTTTATTTTTCAATAATTATTAGGTGGTAGATTCTGATAGGGTAGCAGATACTCGCAGACAAGCAGAAGCAGCTGTTAGTTATGATGACATTGAAGGGAAGGACAGGTAACTCACCTCCTTTCCTCCCGTGGTCACTAGACTATACAAAAGCAATGAAAACGCCGGCAGCTTGTTTGCATGGAAATGAAAACTCAGATTGCGTCAACCAACCAAAACATATTAAAAAGATGAGGTAACAAATTGAAGATTCACTTGAATGCGTTGGGATAACAAGTGAAGAAGATTCGTGTTATTTGTTATTTCTGTGAAGAATGAATGATTTGATTGTCGTGAACTCAAGCCAGATAAAACAGTTTCACCTGGAAAAAGATAAAACAAAACTTTGAACTTGACAAAAATCTTTTCTGATTAATCGTGAACTGTAGAAATCTCTTAAAAATATTTTTATGGATCCCCACAATTCACCTGGGCAATTATTCTCACGAGTAAGCCTAGAAAATAGACAAAATGTTAAACGTGAGTTTAGGCACAATAAGAACATTTGGAAGATTGAGACGAGAGCGATACGTAGAAGAAAGCAGTAGAGCCAGTAGGAGAATCGGTAAACGCATAATGATAAATCAATCTGTCCTATGCGCGTAGGCTTCAGTTTCACAACTAAACGTGAGTCCCATACCGGAAGCGAGTGAAAGCATATCACGGAGGCTCTTGTATATAAAGGAATAGAAGTGCCTTTAAACTTACTTACCTGGACGGGTCTATGGGTGATCAATAAGGCCCATTGCCTAGATCAGTAACCTCCATTGCACTACGGAGGGGTGCTGCCCTAAGGTCTGTCCAACGTGGCAGAGCCTACGTCATA
>JAJPGS010000431.1:0-85946 GCA_028654335.1 Alnus rubra | reverse complement strand
CCTTAGTATTAATGGGTTTAGCAGTTATTTTATTTAGTTGTATTTAAACCAGATTAAACTATTGAATAGATCATCAAATTACTCAAATTACTCAAAATCTTAAAGTACGAGGAATTGGCCCTTGAAGTGTTGAAACAAAACTTTCAATCACAAAATCCAATCTCTAAGAAGTAGGCACATAACACCAAATCACTCTCGTGGTCCATGAGAGTGATTCGGCCACCCTCACAAGGCCAAAGAGAGATAAAAAAAAAAAAAAAAAAGGATTAGAGTTTGGCCTCTGGGAGTGGTTCAGCCACCCCAGACTGGCCGGTTTGGGGTCGCTGAACCCACCCCTAGGCCAAACGGGGTTGGCTGAGCCAACCCCATTTTGCTCTTTAGGGTGGTCGAACCACCCTAAGGGTCATGGGGTGGTTCAGCCTCCCCAGACCAGCCATAGGGGTGGCTTAGCCACCAGTCTTATTATTTTATTTTTTAGTTTTAGGGAAAAATATATATTAGCCTCCCAAACTACCACTCATTCTCCGGATGGCCCTCCAAACTACCAATGCTTAGATTCTGGCCCCCCAAACTACCACTTTCTGATTTTTTTGGCCCCATCCATCTATTTATGCATTTAATTCTAACAGAAATTGACCAAAAACCCAAAAATACCCCCCTCCTTAACCGTAAGAATTTCAAAATGTAAGAGTGGTATTTTCGGAATTCTGGTTAGAATTAACGGCATAAATGGACGGATAGGGCCAAAAAATCAGAAAGTGGTAGTTTGGAGGGCCAGAATCTAAGCATTGGTAGTTTGGGGGGCCATCCAGAGAAAGGGTGATAGTTTGGGGGGCTAAAATATATTTTTTTCCTTAGTTTTATTATTTTCAGTTTATTAATATTTAATTAAGCATAGGACATATGTCATCTTCTTAGGAGTATTAACGTGGACTTCCGTCAATTTTTGGACCGGAAGTTGGAGGGCGGTACAATCTCTGTCTTTAACCATAAACGAGGTTTCATCTACGATACAAAATGAACCACATGAGGCCAAAACATAAAGTCTTTAAAATTCATAGGGGCAAAAACATATTTAACCCTAAAAGATAAGAATAAGGATGAGATCCAAATTCAGTAGCAAATGGCATAGGCTTTGCATGGTTCACAATTTGCTTATACTTGTAGAATGATAGATTCCGGATTTTGTTTGCAAGCTTTTTATTGATAAGAACCTTTTTTTTATTTTTTTGAAAAAAAAAAAGGCAAAGATTGTTACTATATTCGTCTAGCCAAGATATCTCTAATCTTAAAAATGGTATCATCTACCGTCTATACTTATGCAATGGTCTATAATTTCAAATGATACAAACTGATAATTTATAAGAATGTTAAAAAATATAGCTGATTGAGTCATTGTGACTTCTATGGAACATTATTATATGTTCATATGATTTAAATTTAGCCATAAATACAATTTAAGTCATTAAATGACATTCCATAAGTGGTGTGTGAAAGTCTTGCTTACATAGAAATTTGTCAATTTGTTTGACCATTTGGATCATTTCTATATATATATATATATATAATATATATATATATATATATATATATATATATATATATGCTTGTTTATGTGTGCCTAGTTAGGGAAGTTAAATGCTTCATTTCTTTTCATAATCCTTCTTTCATTTTTTATTTTTTTAACTTTTCAAAATCACAATTGCAACTATGGGAATTGTATAATCCAACATATGGCCCCACAAATCTAATGATTCATGATAATTTTGAAAAGTGGGAATAAAGCTGTGTATAGGTTAAATCGGTGATGATGTGTATTTTCTCATATCCAACTGAAAAAGTAGATTAAGTAATCGACTTCATATTGGCAAGAATAAATTTTGACTATTTCAATAAAATCAGTTAATTTGGTACAGTCGATCAAAATGCTGGTTAGTTAAGTTGGTTTGTCGTGAGCTTTTTATACTAAGCCAAGCCTATTTGTATGGACTAAAATAGCTAGGTTGTTTTTTGGGTTAACAAGTGTTTATTGAATATGTTTTTAGAATGAGATATGATACACTGCCATCCCAAGACACTATTATTAATCACTTTTGCCCACGTGGTAACTTTTACATTTATTTTTTATTTTTAGGGAAAAAAAAAAAAAAAAAAAAACCCCTAAAGTTAGCTAGGGAACTGCCTTGGCACATGAGTAAGGTGGTTAAGAGCTATGTCTTGAGGTGACAAAAGATCATATCTCTTTTATAATAAACAAGAGATGCAGAAAACTCGAGATCAAAGTCACTAAGAAGAATATTACATATGGATATGGTATTAGACAAACTAGTAAATTATTTATTTCGGTTTATATTGTAGCGGACAAACTTGTGTTTTTTTATTTTTTTTTTAAAGGATCTTTCAAAAAGATCTTATCCACAAACGAAATCCACATTAGTTTTAGTATGGGTGCGTTTATGATTATTATTTCATTGACAAAAAATGTGATTTTAATTCAAATCACATAAAATGAATCGTTTGAAAATTGCATTTTTCAAATTTGCGATTTGAAAAATGCAGAAAGATTCTTTTTTCAAATTGCAGACAATAAGATTTTTTTTTTTTAAAACAAACAGAATTTTAAAGGCTCACTTGCGATTTTGCCAAACGCTTAATTGTATTTTAAAAAATCGCATTTTCAAATCGCGTTCAAGCTAGTGCACAGTTGGATTCTGTCCCAAATATTATTTGTCATTTTAAGAATAAATTTAATGGGATAAATGACAAAAATTAAATTGACAACAGGAAAATATAATATGACGCACAAAGAATATTTTATGAACCAAAGAAAAAAGCTATATAAAAGAAAAATAATAGAAAAGGAATTGGAAATTGAATAAATGAGAAAAATGAAAAATTAAATTCGGCGTGTCCAGATGTGAATTTGGTGTGTCTGGACAGCCTTTGATGGTCACGCGTCCGGACTGTGGTTAGTGCCCGTCTGGACGGCCTTTTTAAATGGCGCGCGTCCGGATAGCTTGTGATGCCCGTCCATACGGGGTTCGAATTAAAGAGGGCAGAACGTCATTTTCTTCTTGGCAGCTTTGTTTTCTTCTTATTTCTCTCGGTTTTTCCACCTAAAAACCGTGATATCTTAAATCCAGCCATCCAATCTTAGATCAGACTTCGATAACGTAATCGTCGAAGCCCGATCTACGTTTTGATCGAATATTTTGAGGTAAATTGCTAAACTCGCATTTTTGGAGATTTTTAATAAATCTTGTAGAAATAAGTTTAACTTGGCATTTTCTCTAGGTTTGGTGTGGTTTGGAGTTACTAGGAGCTTCCCGAGCATTTGGTCTTTTGCTTGGCGAATTTTTGGTAAGTTTTCCAAATACATTAGTTTTGGGTATTTTGTTAAAATAATATTTTATTGTGATTAACCCTAAGTAATGCTTTTGGGTTAGCAATATTGGGTTTATTAAAGTAATTAGGAATTATAGATAAATATTTAGGAATTTTAGAGTTATATGGGTAAAATTAGCAATGTGGCTTTTTGAGCGATTCAAAATGCTACCTAGTGTGATTATTAGTTAGAATGTTAATTAATACAATGTATTGTATTTTTAGCGGCACTTTATAGTTGAGCTTAGAGGCGTTTGGATATTGGGAGTACAAGCAATCTGAGGTGAGTATTCTACTCACTGAGAAATTATATTTTTATGTATTATGGATTTGTAAAATGCATATTGTTTCATGAATTTGAACCAACCATATGATGAAATATATGTTTTAGATAATTTGATTAGTTTGATTATATTCAATTATATTAATGATGTTTAAGAACTGATACAAGAGTGAAATGTGTTGAATTGAGTTAAAGTGTTTGAGTGTTGCGGTTGGGATTTAAATTATGCAAATTGTTTGAGAACATGTCATGTTGAAACTGTTTATGTTTTGAATGATTTCAAAGTATTTGATGAAATGTTGGATTTGTTTAGTTTTAAGAGAACATGATTTAGTAACAGCATGATTTTATAGCATGATACAGTAGTGAAATAATTACTGGTCAAGCACAAAGCATAGAGCATGTAGTATAGAGCATACATCAACATCAGTACATCAGTAAAGCAACAGTATACACAATTAAACAGCAGTTATCAGCATCGTAGGGGACCCAAGCCACAGTAGACCCAGTTTCATGCATATCATGTATAGCATTGTTTTATGAGTGATGTTTTTATGTTATGAGTAGCTTTTACTAGACGTGTCGATATGCATAAATGTCTTAAATGAAAAGCGCTTATGTATATTTCTATCGGATGGTCGCATTTGTTAAGATGTCATACATTGAACTTGAATGTACATGACTGCCCAGGTGCGAGTAATGACATGTCTATAAGTAAGAAGGTTAACTGTTATTGTTCTTCAGGAAAGACGTGTTAGCATAATTGAGTTTAACTCTAGTGCTCACATGATCTACAGACGTTCAAGGCACGAAATACGATTAGAGATGGTGTTGCGAGTGTTTTGTTGAAGGATGTTATCCTAGTATGGAATAGTAAGATGTCATGTTTTATTGCTTAAGACTTATGTGTAGACGTGATATCTGTGTTGGAGTGATCGTGTGCACATATGTCTGAGCCTCCGATGAAAAATATTATTATAGAGGGGTCTATATATAAAAACTTCCAAGCGGTAGACTGAAACTTCTATATATGTTCATAGCTATATAGTATGTTTTAAATGTTTTCTGGATAGTCAGTGTTTACTGTATTAGCTATTGGTAAATTGTGGCTAATATAGTGCTCGCATGACTAAAAATAAAATAAAGATTGGTTCATTGTGAAAACTTAGTTAGTTTTATATCACTGAGGTTTTAGTATGTTTTATACTGAGACGGTTGACTCATTCTTTCACATATGCGGATGTGGATACCACCACAACCGTGTAGATGATATTCCTGTGATTGCAGGTACTCCTGAGGCGGATGATGATCCGGTAGCTTACTATTTAGGTTACTACAATTGAAGCCCGTAGCGACAGTCGTAGTGGGATAGGACTACGGTGTCCTTGTTTAGAGTACTTTTGTATATAGCTTGTGACGTATGTGTCACTCATTATTTTGTATAAGTCATTCTTTGTAATAGTTATATGTAGTTAAGCCTTAAATAGATAGACTTGTGTTATGGCCACTTTTGTATGGATAACAAGTTTATTTATAGTTATGTTTTTCCGCTATGTTTGATGGTATCATGATTTATTCTGCTGTAGATGTAACTTTGTATATCAGGTGCATGTTATGGGGCATGTGCATATCTTTACTAAGCGACACGTAGTCGTACCACTGTGATAACTCGTTTTATGTTTGTAAAAAAAATAAATAAATAAAAAAAGGGCCGTCACAGCAAATGGTATCAAAGCAGTTAATTCTAGGGTATGTTAGGAAAAACGAAAAGCAGAAACTTAGGGTTGAGTTAGAGTCTAAGTCTAATAAAAGGGCCTTAGGATTCTAAAAGCTTAAATATGAATAAAAGAAAATTTTAGGGTTCTTGTATGCATTACATAGATATTGTGATACATTTAGCTTTTCTTGCGCAGTGTTGTTTAAGTGGCATTCCATTGTCCAGACTAGAATATGTCGCCGAGACGACGCCAGGCTCTACGCCACTATCAGGATGAGGAGTCTGTTCGTGGGTGCGGTGGTAACGCACCACCACCTCCTTCGCCCATGCTTGATATGGGTCAGTTTGTGACAGCCTTGATTGCTACTATACCTGCACAAAGAGAGCATATCGACACTGTCGGGTGTTCCTCGGCACTTTTCAGTCGACATAACTTACCTGAATTCTTCGGTGAGGAGGGGCCTATGATGGCTGGATTACTTCTCATGAGGACTTGACTGAAATGATGAGCTGCGCAGAAAGTTAGAAGGTAGCTTATGCAGCTCTAAAGCTCAAGGGTGAAGCTAATTATTGGTGGAAGTCCAAAAAGTTCCACCTGACTAGAGAGTATGGGTAGGGTGTTCCTATCCCCTGGAGTAATGTTTATTGCACAACTTTTACACAACTGTAACAACTTTTTTTTAAAGATCAATCATTGAAGGAAAATGTTAGATTTACAACACCAATACAACAATTGCACAACAACCCCTCACATGAGGGTGGGTCCCACACACTGGGGCCCACCCTCATGTGAGGGGTTGTTGTGCAGTTGTTGTATTAGTGTTGTGCAAGAATTAAATCACATCATTGAATATTTAGAGCCCACATGTAAAAAACAAATCTAATAGTTGATTATAAAAAAAATAGTTAGAGTTGTGCAAAAACATTACTCAAAACATACTAAACTAAATAAGCTAGCTAATACATAAGAGAACTGATTCACGTACATCACTTTTACAACAAGTTTACAACAGCCCTCTTACATGGGGTGGGCTCCACAGTGTGTGGGACCCACCCCATGTGAGAGGGCTGTTGTAAACTTGTTGTAAAAGTGATGTATTTCTATCATAAATGAAATTTTATTTCTCTTTTGGCTTTGTCTTAAAATTTAAAAAGACGAGAAATATACTTTTCAAACAAAAGAAAAATATTGTTTATGATAATTAAGGAAAATTTTATTGTAAAATCTTAAATTACAAATTTGAAATTTTATTTGAAAAAATAAAATCTTAGTTATCTAATGATAATACATTTTTAAAAAAAATTCTTAAGTAATAAGTATAATGTGATCTTCATGTCAAAAAAAAAAAAGTATAATGTGATCTTGAATCTTAAAATATGATCTAACTTTTTTTTAATAAAAAAAAAAAAAAAAATCTTAAGTAATAACTAATAAGTATCATTTCATCTTGAATCTTAAAATGTGATCTAACAACTTTTAAGTATCTAATGATTCTATGGCACAATGCTAGCTCATATAATCATGTGATCTAAATTATAATGATAATACATATTATTCATATGAACTAAATTCTAATGAAAATATTTAATTTGTAATTATAATTAACACATCAGTGATTATAACTATAATCAATTAATTTGGAACTATATAAATTACATTATCATTATATATGAATAATATGATTACGTTTCATAATTGTCATTATATTAAATGATTAACGTGAATTCATACTTACATATGTAATCTATATATTTAATTATTGAATTTAAGTATGATTAATAATTGTTAGATACTTAGAATCTTAAATCATACTTAATCATTGTATATAAGTATCTAGAGACTTAATGATTATATTAATATGAATTTTTATACTTATTTGATATTAGGTGGCTATAATTTATACTTATACTTAATTTATGTGTATGTTATGTGTTACGCATGTGTATATATATAAAATGTTCCATGAATTATGAATTACATAATATCATATGACTTATAAGATTATTTATGAAAAATATGATCTAAGTAGGATCGTATGATTTAACAATTCATACGATCTTAGATTTTAGACCACGTGATCTAATGATTCATAAGTATATAATAATAGAGAATTGCTAGAACATCTCCTGGTGTTCTCCTGTAATGACATAAATGTAATTAAAAAATTACATTTATCTCCTTTTGGATGGCATAAATGTAATTCCTGGGTTTGGCTGCCCCGAAGTGGTTTTTCTCTTGATTGAGTTTCCACTTCGTCAACAAAAATCTTTGTGTTGTTTACTTTCCGCATTGATATTTTTGTTGCACACATTTGCCGTTTATTTTTAGAAGTCAATTTCAATTTTCAATTGGTATCAGAGCTTGGTACACTCTGAGAACATTAATTTCTTGAGTGTTATTATTTTTGACTTTTTTATTTTAATATGTCTCAAACTCTTAATTCTGTTCCTGCCTTTGATGGTACGAACTATGGCTATTGGAAAGCACGAATGCGGTTCTTTTTAAAATCTATTGATTGTTGGAGTATTGTTGAAACTAGTTGGACTAAACCAGCAGATACAACCCTCGAGGCAGTCCCTTAGAAAAACGCACGGCTTTCCAATGATAAAGCCCTCCATGCTCTGTGCCAAACACTTTCACCATCTGAATTCGCAAAAAATTCAAACTGTGAATTAGCCAAAGAAGCATGGCAAATTTTGGAAACAACATATGAAGGCACAAAACTTGTAAAATCTGCCAAACTTTAAATGTTGATTTCGAAATTTGAAGAGATTAAGATGTTGGAAGAAGAGACATTCGGAGAGTTCTACTCCAAGATGAGTGACCTAAGAAACTCCATGGTGAGTCTTGGGAAACCTATCTCGGATATAAAACTCATCCAAAAAATTCTCAGATCTTTTCCCGAGCATTTCAAAATCAAGGTAACAACAATTGAGGAAAGCAAGGATCTTGAGGAGATGAAGATTGAAGAGTTGGTGGGATCTCTTCAAACTAATAAGTTGTCTCTGCCCCCGGTCAAGAAATTGAAGACCATTGCCCTAAAGGCTTCCAAAAAGAAGGTAGAAGCTTCATCTGAAGATGACTCTGAAGATGAAGAGAAAGTTGTGGCTACATTAGCCAAAAATTTCAGAAGACTGATGAAAGACGATTGGTTCAAGAAAAAGTTTTCTGAAAAAGTAAAGAAGCCTCTCAGAGAAGCTGAACTTGAGGAAGAAGAGAAGAAAGATCCCAGAGGACCCCGATGTTTTGAGTGCTCAGGCTTTGGGCATATCCGGGCTGATTGCGGGAATCTTAAGAAGGGCAAGGGGAAGGCATATAATGTGACTCTCAGTGATGAGTCAGAAGAAGAAGAAGCTCCAGAGTCTAAGAAATTTCTAGCCTTTGTGGCTCCGCTCGTTGAAAAAGAAGACTCTTATTACTCGGAGCACAGTGATAATGGGGAAGAACTCAATGAGGCCTACAAGACACTCTATAGAGAGTTTGAGAAGCTGGAGGAAGGTCGCAAGCAGCACCTCTATGATCTGAACAGTCTGCAAACTGAGAAGAGTTCGTTGCTGCTCAGAGTACAAGAGCTCGAGCAAAAGCTACTAGAGATGCAGCTCCAGCTAGAAAAAGTCAACGATGAGAAGCTGACTCGTATGCTATCCATCCAAAAGAGCCCAACTGACAAGACTGGTCTCAGGTATGTAGCTCCCTCTACTTCAAAGACTGTATTTGTGAAACCTACAGTCCCAAAGCCTCCTGCTGAAGATAAAGGGAAGGACAAGGTCAATGATGATGTCCCAGGAGCTCAAAAGCCTCATTTCATCAGAAGACCTCCTATATGCCATCACTGCGTTCTAAGTGGGCATGTTCATCCTCAGTGCTCCCTCTTGAAAGCATAGAAAGCCAAAGCAAAGAAAGAAGTACCCATACAAGCTCATCATGGCACTAGATCTACGGCCCAGCATCAGACTCCATGGCATCATGCACCTTATCAAGCACCATGGGGACAGGCACCAAGGCATCAGTATCAAGCCCCTTGGTCTCATGCTCCTCAGCATCAGCTGCCTTAGCAGCGGTTTGTATACTAGCCAATCACAGTGGCGCCTACAAGAACAAACCCAAGCAGTTTAGAAGGCCTCATAAGATAAAAGAAGAGCAATACTACAGTGAGCCTCCTACCTGGATGCAGAGCATGATGGAGTGGATGATGCAGTCTTGCCAGCAATCACTCACTGGAAAGCAAGCTTGGGTCAAGAAGGACAACCCTTGATGGGGAACAGACGCACCTAGCAGGTTCGGGTGTTCATGCCTAGGATTTGGTTCCTAATCCTATGGCATCAGGTTTGATTGCTTATTTCACTTGACATATCATTATATGCAATCTAGGAATCAGTTGTGCTTGCCCCTATGTCTCTTGAGAAAGCTTTATAGGTACTTTTTGGGGAAGACAGAAAAAGCAGGTCGAGCGACTGTTTTTCTGTATTGGCATCATCGAGCGTACACATGTTTGATCTTACCTTTGCATATGATGTCATTTCCATATTGCATTTTTCTTTTTGTTTGTTTTGTTTTTAAATAAATAAAAAATAAAAGAGAGAGAATTTGTAGGATATTTTTTTCTCTTGGCTGATTAGATATTGTATGTATTTTCACCTGATATCTCAATTCTGTGAGCATTAATCTACTTTGCTTGGATATAATTGAGAGTTTATGACTATATTGGCCGAGTGTTTTTCCTGTTTATGCAAAAGTAGGATAGCTTCTTTCCTCCGCAATGAAAATGTGCACTATCCAGGGCTCCCCTAAAGGTACATCTTTCCTTCTCTGACTTTTTGCTTTTAGAAATTTTGGATAAGAGAAGAGGTCCTTGATAAGATGGTCAAATTGACCACATGCTAGTTGAACCTAGAACCTAAAAACTCTGGCACTCCCTACAGTTTGCAGCACCATAAGAATCAAGCAGTACATCATTTGAATTCTGTGTTTTTAAATCTATATTCATTGCTTATGTGCTAAAATTTGCCTTGCCCTCTATGCGCAAGTAAAATTTACCTTGTTCTTCATGGTACAAGTAAAACAATTAGGTGCTGTATCTTAGGGGGAGTGTATCAGATGAGGGTGGCTAGGCCCTAGTAAGTTATAAGGTTTGACTTTTGGCTAATCTGTCACTGATTTTCTCTCATGTCTAAAAAATCTAGTTGCTCTTTGTCATGTCATCGAAAGTCATACCTTGTGGGAAAAGAGTCTTCACACACATTCACACACATTACATGAGTTGAGTTGTCTATTTGAATTTTTAATGATCAGGAAAAATATTTGTGCTACTTGAAATCTCAACTCTCCTTTATATCTGTTTAATTTTGAGATGCTCTTTGATTGTGTTATCAGTTGATTATACATGCGTGTTCTGACACTGACTTGAGAAAATTTGATTTTGTAAAATTTTTCTCAGTTTTTCTTGTGTTTCATTGTGAAGCGTCCGGACGGTCTCTTTTGGCGTCCGGACGGGTGGAGCATGGTAGTCCGGACGGTATTCCTTGAAAGTTTGGACTAGCATGGACCCTAGACGTCCGGACGGGATCTGTTTAACATCCGGACGCGCGCGGTCCTCATCGGGCGGACGATTAATTTAAATCGTTCGAACGCGCATGACCAGTCTGCTCTTTTCCAAGGCAGCGCGCGCGACCAGTCTGCTCTTTTCCGAGGCAGCGCGCAAGACTCATAAAATTCATTGTAAACCCCGCAGCATACTGTTTCGGTGAGCACTTTCTCCCACTTTAGAAAGTATTCAAAGTTCCATGTAAAAAAATATTTTGAGGTGAAGAATGAAAGTGACGGTTATGAGAGGTACTTTTAGGGATAGGGTTTTGATAATTAGGATTTTTTTACATGGAAGACTAAAATTGGGTTTTAAATATTAATATAAAATATTAAATATAAAAGTTGAATTTAAATTGATAAAAATTATTAAATTTAAAAGCAAGTATTTAATAAAATATAGAAGCGGTTATTTAAGAAAACATAAAATAATATATATATAAAATTAGGTGTTTATTATTTTTGTCCAATTATTCATTCTCATAGGTAATAAAAGACCATTTTACCCTCGAAAGAAAGTCGGAGTTATTACACAGTGTGCCATGACAACTTGGGTCAAGGATCACATTTTGAAGGTTAATTCAAATGGAGTGTACCTCCCTCTAGTAACTGCCACTTGAAAGTTCAATTTAGACCCCAAACTACACCTAGAGGGAGTGAATATATAGGTGTTGTCACAATTTAAAACCAATTCAAATTATTTACTAACACTGATCGTAGAGTGATCTACCACACAATAGATAATCAAAACCAAATAAAGCGCGCATATGGCAAAGAATACACACAATTTTGGTTATGAAGTGGATCAAACTTTTTTATAAATTATTCAAAGGTAACCAAAACATAAATCGTAAGTTAACCCAAAACAAAATTGACAAGCATTATGGGGTCCTTGGAGACAAGTGAAAACAAGGTTGATGGTTTAAACTCTGGGGGTGATTTGAATGATGTAGTTGTGATTCATGCACGCAGAGGCATATCCTCTACATCTGAAATTCTAAGGCCCATGGCCATGGTTAAACTAGTCGTGGGTACCAATTGGATTCCAAGTTTCCCCCATCATCATCATCATCATCATCATCAGGGCCTCTCTTAAAAAGTTCTGGAATTTCTCAAAGCTGATTGCAATCTTCCAAGTAAAGGTGCTTCAATCCAACAAATCTATTGAACCATGTAGGAAAGCTGACAATAGTGCTATTTGATAGATTTAGATATTCCAAACTGAAAGGGAAATCACATTGAATCAAGAAATATTTCCAATGACGTGCATCCACGCACATATACCTCTCTTATATTTGGTGGAAGTTCTGGAATTTCTTGAAGTTGCTTGCAATCTTCCAAGCACAGGCGCTTCAATCCAACAAATTCGTTGAACCATGTAGGAAGGCTAACAATAGCCGTTGGCTGTATTGCCATGATTATATCTATATTATAGTCTTTATAGAGTCTAGGCTGAGTCTAGCTCTAATAATGAAACATTGATTTTACAACCCAACTAAAAAGAAAGAAAACCGGTGACTTGGTTAATTTAAATACCAGGGGCCGGCTTCTCTGCCTCTTTGCTCGCCCTTTTCTCTGCCTATCTGCCATTTTTCTCTGCCTCTCCAAGTCTCCAAGAACCTTCGTGCTTCATAATTCCTTTGCCAAATTAGGTTTTATTGTTCTATTTGTGCAATTTATTTTATTACAGTCCCAATATATTTTTTTTATTTTTTATTTTTTTATAAATCGTGCTTGTTTAATTTGTTAATATTTTTAATCAAACAAGTCTACTAGAAAATATGCATCTGATCTAGATATGAAAAACTAAAAAAAGAAGAAGAGAAAAGTAGAAAAGCTGATTGAATCTCAAAGAGGAGCTCTAAATAAATTTGTTATTAGTAATAAACAAAATAGTGAGGATAATTTCTGTCAAAATCTCATAAATGGACAAGAAATTCATAAAAAAGAATTAGATAAGTGTTTTTTTTTTGTTGCATACTTCCAGTATTTAAGGGCACCTTACGCTTTCAATAAAACTAATTTTAATTATAAAAAAAAAAAAAAATCATCGAAAAGAATTAAAAGAAAATGAAAATACTAGTATGTATTTACCTCTATTATTACAAATATTTTTATCACTCAGGCCAATGGAAAAATATTAATGCAAAATTAAGGGATTTATTAGTAGAAAATGGTCCAATAAGATGCATTAATATAGATTTTCCTAAAGATGAGAACTCTAGGCATTTTTCTAGTTCATATTATATACTAAACTTATCGAATGGGGAGCAACATAATAGAATGGCTAGTCAATTCAAAAGATTTAGATAGAGTATTATGTTTTTGTTACAAGTTGTTTAATTCAAAACCTAATAGAATGCAACTAGCTAGATAATGAAGGAACTAATGACTTGGAAAAATCTTAGTGCTAAAATTAAAAAGTCATGAAATCTTAGTGTTTAATATAATAATAATATTAAAATAAATATTTTTTTTTTACTTACAAAAAAAATTTTAAGGCCCCATTTCAAAGTTTCGCCTTAAGGCCCCAAGGCCTCTAGATTGAAGCTATAAGGGCTGTGGATACCCTGATAAAATAAATAAAAAATTAAAACAAATTAAAAAAAAAAAAAAAAAAAAAAAAAAAAAAAAAAGAGAGAAGAAGAAGAAAACGATGGAAGACAAAAAAGAAGAAAGAAAAAGCATTGGAGAAGAGAAAGAAATAGGGAAGAAGAAAAGAAGAAAATAGGTGTGAATAACCTAATAGATATTTCTTCTTAACAGATCGAACAAGGACTACACATGTAACCGTAAGTGGGTCGTGCATGTTGTCCCATGCAACTCGATCATTCGAGCAACTAAATATTGTAGGGGATACAAATCTCGAGAAAATAACCTTATATGATTGGGATTTAGGTTTTAAAGGAATTAATCTGGATTAATTGGGCAAACTAGATGTATCCATTTGGCCAGGGATTTGCCTGGACCCACGTACGCCTTGTTGTTTGTAACTTAATATAGATTATTTAATCAAGGTATGAGTAAAATAATATTGTGCAGATTCGTTTATAAGCTTATAAAATGCAGAAGTTGCTTAACCACAAGCTTTTTGCGATGGCTTTAGATGCAATCTTACTGATGTCAACCCTTTTTGGTTAAGATAACAAATATTGGAATTTTTTCTTTAAAACTTTAATTAAAATTCGATAGATTTATTAAAATAGTTTCATAATAATAATTATTTTAGTTAAATGATTTAGATTTTATTGACTCCACATATAATCTTATTTAGATATGAGAAATGCTACTTTAATTTGTATTCTCTTATCCTTCTTTCATCGTTTTTCATTAACGTGGATTTGTTAATTTACCATAATATATTTTTTCTTCTTCTTCTTAATTAAGATTTGTAAAATATGTTATATTTATGTGGACATTGATTGGATTAAGAAGGTACCAAAAGTTTACTCCCAAAAACATAACAATTCCCAAAAGCTTTGAACATAAATCCAAATAAAATTATTTGGAGAATGATCATAAAAAAGCATAAAATCAACAAAAAGAAAAAAGAAAAACAAAACAAACTGCAATAACTTAGGAAAAATCAAAGAACCCTACAACTCAAATAATGAAGCTAAGCGCTTGGAAAACCAAACCTAAACCTAAACAACAACAAAAGACTCATAATTAACCTAAACGACAATTTATTTGAATGAAAACGAACTGGCAACACCTAAAAGCGTTCATGGCTGACTTGAATCTGAAGAATCCACAAAACGGGGCCAAACCCGAACCACTCCATCTTGTTCGGACGATTGTTTCTGGTCATAAGAAATAAAACAGATCTCAGCGACGGTGTCAAATGGCTCAACTCCCGCATCACATGCTATTCCTTTTTCTCGTCGGAGTACGCAGCTAACTTTTCTAGTATTTTTTAATGTTCCAATCCAAGTACGGCCAGTTTCTCCGTCGAAGTACGTACAGCCCCTTAAAAAACCTTTAAAAGAAATTTTAGGAAGCGGAATTTCAGGCGGCTGAAAAGTTGACATTCGAAAAGTAGGAGCACCCCAAGTAACTATTGGTGTAGGTCCGGACGATGAAGAAGGGGGCGGCTTGCTTGGGGTTGGAGTTGGATTTGGGGTTGGAGTTGGATTTGGGGTTGGATTTGGGGTTGGAATTGGGGTTGGGGTTGGATTTGGATTTGGAGTTGGATTTGGATTTGGATTTGGGGTTGGGGTTGGATTTGGATTTGGAGTTGGGGTTGGATTTGGGGTTGGATTTGGGGTTGGATTTGGGGTTGGGGTTGGGGTTGGGGTTGGGGTTGGGGTTGGAGTTGGGGTTGGATTTGGGGTTGGATTTGGGGTTGGGGTTGGGGTTGGAGTTGGATTTGGGTTGGAGTTGGGGTTGGATTTGGGGTTGGGTTGGGGTTGGGGTTGGGGTTGGGGTTGGGGTTGGATTTGGGGTTGGATTTGGGGTTGGGGTTGGAGTTGGGGTTGGGGTTGGATTTGGGGTTGGATTTGGGGTTGGGGTTGGAGTTGGGGTTGGGGTTGGGGTTGGATTTGGGGTTGGATTTGGGGTTGGATTTGGGGTTGGGGTTGGGGTTGGGGTTGGAGTTGGGGTTGGAGTTGGGGTTGGAGTTGGGGTTGGATTTGGGGTTGGAGTTGGGGTTGGAGTTGGGGTTGGATTTGGGGTTGGGGTTGGATTTGGGGTTGGGGTTGGAGTTGGGGTTGGATTTGGGGTTGGGGTTGGAGTTGGGGTTGGATTTGGGGTTGGATTTGGGGTTGGGGTTGGGGTTGGGGTTGGGGTTGGAGTTGGAGTTGGAGTTGGAGTTGGGGTTGGATTTGGGGTTGGAATTGGGGTTGGAGTTGGGGTTGGAGTTGGGGTTGGATTTGGGGTTGGGGTTGGATTTGGGGTTGGAGTTGGATTTGGATTTGGAGTTGGATTTGGGGTTGGGGTTGGGGTTGGGGTTGGATTTGGGGTTAGGGTTGGGGTTGGGGTTGGGGTTGGATTTGGAGTTGGATTTGGGGTTGGATTTGGAGTTGGATTTGGAGTTGGATTTGGGGTTGGATTTGGAGTTGGATTTGGAGTTGGAGTTGGAACAGAACAACTATCCTTCAACCAATGAATCAAAAGCATATCAGCTTCAAAAGCTATAAATTTAGAAGCGCAAGACTCATAAAATTCATTGTAAACCCCGCAGCATACTGTTCCGGTGGGCACTTTCTCCCGCTTTAGAAAGTATTCAAAGTTGCGTTGTACGCAAAATCTTACTTTGCCCTCCAACAATGAAACACATTTCTTGAAGTAATCTTGTGAGTCGAGCTCGTCGGCATGAACACAAGGCAAAGAGACTGAGTAGCAAATCATGAAGAATATAACTAAATTTTTCTTCATCTTCATTCTTGATCGTCAAAACTAAATAAATTTTTAGATTGGTAGACTCAACCCTATTCCTATCTATATATATATAGAAGTAGGTTTGCCGATGTTCTCAGTTCAGATGATAAACTCAATTACTATTATAAAAAGCAATAAAAATCTTTTTTTTATAAGAGATCAGATTTTTTAAATTTAAGTTATATCGTATCATTATCCATGGTTTCAAAAATCTGTTACAAGATAAGTTTTGAAAATCGATTGAGTTGAGTTTTAAAAAATCTGCTTCAGATATTCAAGATAAATCATCAAGTTCAAATTTAAATTCAAAATTCAAGAATGGATGAGTTTACAACAGAACATTCGAATCTTAGAGTTGATGCAGGCTAGGCCTCATTAATGTGAGCGATTTCAAGGTCTTATATATGTATAGTCCTCTGCATAAAAACACAAGAACAGGACCAAAAAGAAATTTAATTAAAAAATATTAGCTAATATTTGATGGATTAATTAATAGCTTCGGCCATTTCAAGCTTAATTAATAGCCATCAACCTCCCATTTCCAATTTCTGCTTGATAGAGTAGAATATTTCGTGGGCCATAATGACATTGTCATGGATGGACCTCCCTTTGAGGATTGTAAGGGCAGCATCGGGGAAAAAAAATAAAAATTCAAAAGGGGCCAAGTTCTCCATATTATTTTGGTCCTTTGTTGACTCATTATTTTGGTCATTGTTAGTTCAATTATTGACCCATACCCATCTTTTAGCATTTGTAGTATTGTTTAAAAACCCAAGCTCATTTTAGTTTATAGTTGGCTCTTATTTTGGCCCATCTTTTTTGGCATTTGTGGTATTGTTTAAAACCTATTCTCATTTCAGCCCATAGCTGGCTCTGATTTTGGCTCCTAGTTAGCCCATCTTTTTTGAAATTTGTGGTATTGTTTAAAACTCATGCTTAGCCGTTTTAGCCCATAGTTGGCTTTGATTTTGGCCCATAGTTGGCCTATTAAAATTTAAGGTGCATATCCGATCACCATCGCCGACTTTCTCCAGTCATCGCCAAGGTCGTTGGCCGTCATTGATCATTGTTATATCTAACAAAAAGAAGAAAAACTTATTGGAAACTCAAGTTTCCAGATTATTTCACCTTGAGTTTGAGGAGAATGTTAGAGTATATTAGAGGATTTGATTTCAGAGATTTATTGTGATTATTGTTATCTCTTATAAATCATCAAATCTAATTGATTTGATTACTTTCAAATCTGATTGATTTGATTGTAATCAAATCACATTGCTTATCTACCTTAATTCTCCTATAAATAGGAGTTTCATATATTGTAAAAATATTTAGGAATAAAAGCATAATGTAGTTCTTTGGACTTTACCATGTGGACGTAGGTCATAGATCGAACCACGTAAAATTATTGTGTTCTTATTTTATTATTCCACTATTTATCTTTAGTTTTTCATTCTATTATGTTTTCTATCGGTTACAACATCATAGACCAGAATCGAAAAAAAAAAAAAAAAAAATCCAATTTAATTATTATTTGTACCATGTTTTTATACCATATGAAAATGAGAAAACATGTGATTTACCTAACAAAAAAACAAGAATTCTAGCAGGAAGATTGGATACTTGTTACTCCTACTTTTGTCACTCGAATTTGCTTCAGCATCACGGAATGCTGCATCTAGCTTCTTATTTTCCAACCCTTCAAAGGGCCTTTTGAGACATCAGAACGTGAATGAGGCTCCTGTAACATTAAATGCATATGCACACAATCAAAGCACTTATATCACAATAACACCTTCACAAATCAATTTTAAACAAAAGTATTTCCTCTATATAAATAAACAGAAAAGAATCAACTAATAAGTGAGTGAAAGATTTAAAGAAATGGGACCCCAACGAATCACATAGGCAAAGCAGTAATGGAATACACACAAATAGCACAAGATAATTTATTTTATTTTAAAAAATATTTTAAAACTAATGGAATACACACAAATATTATTTTGTGAAACTAACATGGCTCGTGGATTCTAAGCATGGTGTAGTTGGTTTCACAACCTGGTTCATTCACTTGAGCAATATTAATTTCTACTCAATGCATTGAAATTCTAAGGGTAAGAAGCAATAATATTATGTGTACAACCAAAATTCAGTACTTGTAATGAAAAAAAAAATTAAATTACAAAATAGGAGCCTAAATAATCCAAGCACTTACATTATTATAACTCAAACTAGTGACTCTGCCCCAAGTTCTGGGGGCGATTTGATTGATGTAATTGCGATTCACCAATAGGCAGAGTACAAAAGCAGGTTCCTGTTGGTAGAGTCCATCACATGGGTGTTAAGAACTGAGAAGCAATCCATGTCTTACCTTCTAAGTTTGCTTGCTTAAGATTAAGTACATTGGGTATCATTTCATTCTCAAGTCTCAACAGCTATAAAATTTTCTGGAGCGAAGATTGCCTCTTTTGTTGTGGGTACCGATTGGATTCAAAGACGTGCAGAGTCTTTTTGTAAAACCTACCTATCCTGTTATTTGAAAACAATTTTACAAATGATTTTACGAAAACGAAGCCAATTAAACAGTCGGACTCTATTGTAATTATGGTATAATTTTAATTTGGTTTTGAAATTAAATGCATTCGACTTATTTGATTCTTTTTTTTTTATAACATATATGGATCCACGTACATATATTTGCATGGAACTTTTCAGCCTTCACTACAAAAATAAGCTCATTAGCGGCGACACAACGTCAGCGACATGTTGCTGCTAATGGAGTCATTGCTAGTAATAGGACACAAATGATCAATAGCGGCAACATCAAAGGGTCGCCGCTAATGATATAAAAATAAATTCAAATAAAATAAAATAAAGAACAAATCCCAAAATATTAATTATCAATGATTCATTTATAATTAAGACTAATAGCCTAAAAGTCAAGTAGACTAGATCATATACCTAAACAACACCAAACACAGTAAATGCTAACTATTAAACTCAAAAAAAAAATCATAAGACAAATCGTACCCACATCTAAAACCCGAACACATGCATCAAAATAAAATATGACACAAACATAACAGAGACAAAGATAGAGAGAGTGTATATTGAACAACCAAATCTAAACAACCATTGTCCCATACCTACAATGAACCCATACCTCCTCCTTCTTCTTTAATCTTTGCCTTCTTATTCTTTAATCTTTGTCTTCTTCTTCTTCAATCTTTGCAATCACTCACAAAAACCTAAAGGATGACCTTAATTATATAATCAAAGAAGAAGAAACCAATTAATTACATGCATACCAAAATAAGTATATGAATTTGATTAGTTAACGATTTTATTCCATTTCAGCAAACCAAAAAAAAAAAAAACATTCATTTTGGTCATACTTCTTGTGGCCATATTCTTGTAAAATGTATTAAATAACTAACACATCAATGGATGACTTGAACTCTATCACTTATATCAATCTATTTTTTGGGCACACCAACAAGCTATATTAATCCATTAGCAAGGCTGTCCATATTTGTATATTTGTTCAAATTTTTAAGAGTTTGATGTCATTCAAATATCCAATAGTTTTAAACTTCCTACTAAATCATACTAAGTTAAAAATTATGTAATGTTTCTTGATCGAGTTTTTATGACCATAAATCATATGTAATGTGAGAATTAATAGTTAATTCCACCACATTCATGCCAAACACAATCATAACTCAAATTAATGTTCACATTAGTTTCCAAATAAAAAGGAGAAGCATAATTTCAGCCTTAAATCTTCATGGAAAAGAAGCATAATTTTCATCTAGTAATTCTAGTTATCAAAAAGAGGCAACGTTTTAGACAAAAGGGTAGCCCCACATTGGAATCTCTCATGTTTGAACAAAGTCACATTGGAGTTCCGTTTTAGACATGTACTCCTTGCTATAACAAAGACACTTTTTTACAAGTCCTTTTTTCTTTTCTTTTTTTCTATTGGTAAGTTACACATAATAATGGTCTTGAATCCACGACCTCACCCTCTATAATCAGCAGTTTAGCGAGAGGATTGATTAGATAGTTTAATGATAACAAAATTCTTGCATCAACATAACAAACAATCAACTCTACTTAAACGAATTAGTTGTTCCAAAGTTAGACATTAAGTGTATCAATGAAACTGCCTATATCCTCTGCTTCCAAATTCCTATCCTATACATAGTCAATAGCCAAACACTTCAAATAATTTGTACTTAGCCTTTTAACTCTATGCAAGCATCCCGCTTGCTACATTTCACAGTACTTCCACTAATAAGTGAGTGGCAATGGATTGAAATAACTTACCATCACTTGAGCCCTTTAACACCGCAATTTATTGCTTATCTTTCTCTCTTTCCATCCTGCATACACTTAAAAAGAAAATTGAGTTACATAATTTTACTCCTTGCTTTGTTTTTTCAAAGTTCTTTGACCTTGATAAACATGTCAATGGAGATTTACTATTCAAAGTTTTTAAATGGAAAATTGTCTTAATCTCTTATGACACGTTTGGGTGTTCGAAACTTGCAATGTTAAAATCTTATTTGTTTTTGAAAAATTGCAAATATCAATAGAATTTATTTTTGAAAAATAATGCACCCAAACATCCCATAAACATTGTAATACAAACCATAATTGTTTAAATCTTTTACACCTTGGATAAAGTCCTCTCAAACCATCTACACATATTCAGTCAAAAGATGTTCTCCGTTCATGAACGTCGGTTGTGGAACCTCGAGCAGCAGATGATTCCCTATGTTTGCATCCAGAAATGTTCCAATATGCACATCACCTATTTCTCTACTCTTTTCTTGTAGCAAGTCATGCCTTTCCAACTATTTGTAAGACTGAATTGTACTGTTGAACCAGATCTCATCATCATTATCATATTTATGATCATCAATAGATATGAGAGACTTATCAACAAGCACTTTTATACCATAATATCGAAACCACACTTGTCTACTATTTTACTGACATGACCTAATTCTTCCCCTTTGAAAAAACATGCAATATCAAGGAAAGTATCTTTCACAGTGTCCTCCAACCCATCATAACTTATTCTAAGTATTTCTTGAATTTTTTTATTAGGAATTCTTTTATACCAATCCAATGCATTTTTCCATTCATGCAAGCCCTTACCAAATAGATCTGCACCCATCACTACCAATGCCAACAGAAGGCCCCCAGCATAACTTATTACGTGTTCTGTGAGTTCCGCAAAACCGTTGTTAGGTTTATCTCTTTTAGAGGCATGCCAACTAAAAAGTTGAAGAGCTTCATAGTCATCCAACTCATTCACTTGGTATATTGAATCAACTCCATGTGAAGTAAGTAAATGTTTATCTCTTATTGCTATGATGATTCTACTTCCTAAACCAAACCAATCACTTTTTCCAACTAGCTTTTCTAGTTGGACTAACTGATCCACATCATCAAGAATTTGAAGTACCCTTAAATTGCGAAGTATCCTTGATTAACATTGTAAACCGTTTACTAATCAAAAAAAAAAAAAGGTTATCAACCGTTAGACTTGAACAGGGGCGGAGCCACCAGGCCCCCTCAAGCCCCAAGGTTCTCCCCAAAAAAAAAAATTAAAAATTAAAAAAATTAAAAAAAAAAATTAAAATTTTGCCCCAAATTTTATTATTTTTTCTAATTTTGGCCCCCTCAAAACTTTTTTTTTCAATTTGGCCCCCCAACTTGGGGGGGCCGGCTCCGCCCCTGGACTTGAACCCCCCCTAAGATGATCTTAGAAGTTTACTTGGCAAATGGATTAGACCGTTTTGACTGGAAGTTTCTCTAATGTTTTCAAGAAAACAACTATGTTCAAACTGAGAAGCAATCAAGTTGTAAATG
The DNA here is from genome assembly GCA_028654335.1 of Alnus rubra. NCBI lineage: Eukaryota > Viridiplantae > Streptophyta > Magnoliopsida > Fagales > Betulaceae > Alnus > Alnus rubra. The sequence continues at coordinate 63,719 of JAJPGS010000431.1, read as the reverse complement.
GCTTTAGCGATAGTTGTCTTACCAATTCCACAAGTACCGAAGATCCCTAACATGCATGTACAGTCATTATTCTCCATATCGAAAGGCAACTTCACATCTTGTACTCGGGACTGCATTCGAATTGGATGTTGGGCAACTTGGAAGTATGCCTCGTTTATTGTTATCAAATTCACCCATTCAATAATTTCACGTTTAAATTCAGGTTCACTCCTACCAATACAAAAGATAACCAAACATATAATGGGTTACTTTCATATATATATATATATATATAAAGAATAGAAATTATGTATCAAACATGCAGGACTAGCAAGAAAAGTTAGTGGTACAGTAACTATATATACCTTTTTAATTCAATATAAATCATATTTTACTCAAATAGAGTGTGGAAATGTAGGAGTTTAATGATAAATTTGGCCTCGATAATTACATAAATAAAACCTTTTTTTAAAAAAAAATTTACAATATTAGCGTCGACTTAGATGACCTATTATCAACGTCGACAAGCTAGAGTCGACACTAATGATCACTATTAGCGTCAGCATTTCATTTCGGGTGAGTTTCACGTCGACTCCAAATAATTATTAGTAGTGACATTTGTTGCTACAGATTCGGTTTCAGTACTGTAGTTTAAAACTACAACACATCTGCTATAAAAAAAAAAAAAAAATAGAGGGTCCAGATTTATTTTTTCTAAACACTGTCATTTCACTTAAGTGAAACAAAACTGAAGTACGACGTGCAACAAAACGTCCGTTTGAAGCGAGAGACGTCTTGCTTCAAACACGTGGAACAACAATAAAAAGCACCCTACACACTAGGGTCCAGATTCACGGTAACCATATACACAAGACTCTGATTTTCTCGGTGGCAGTGGACTCTTCAACTTGGCCGGAGATTGCTTCGAATTCCGGCGCTGGCATCCACCGTCGTCGCTGGCATGTAGAGCTTCACGAACTGCTCGCACCTCGCCGGAACGGTCGACCAATACGGCAATACCCGGCATTGTTGGTCTCGACGGATAACCTCCAGCTGTCACAGTAGAGATCATCGTCTATCTGGATCTTGCGGTCACCGGAGGCCAATTGGATGATCGAATGGGAAACAGCAGTGAAGACAAGGCAGAGGAGAAAGAGGATGGTTGGGACGACGGATTGGCCGGAGGCCATTGCCGAAAATCCAAGGAACTCAGTTTGGAGAGCCTGAAAATGGGAAACAACAGTGGAGACATGGCAGAGGAGGAGGAGGATGGTTGGGACGACGGATTGACCGGAGCCATTGCCGAAAATCCAAGGAACTCAGTTGGGAGAGCCTCGGCTTGAAACAGGAAACCTTGACGCCGGAATCCTGTTTCCTGTTCCGCTTGAGAGGATTAGAAGCAAAACAGAGCCTTTCTTCAGTTCTTGGTTTTGTTTACCTAAGAGAGAAACCAAGCAAGAGAGAAGGAACAAAACAACGTTGAAAATGATGAAATAAGAGTCTGCATGTTGAAATCAGATTGGAGAGTTTTCCAAAAAAAAAAAAGAGAGAAAGAAATCGATCATTTTGGAGAAAGAAAGAGAGAGACAGTTGAAAAAGTGAGGAGAGCTTCAGAGTTTAGGTTCAGGTTCAGGCCATTCACATTATAGAGAGGGAGTGTGAGAGAGCGACGGAGACAACTCACACAGAGAGTAATTTTTCTTTCTTTTTCCAAGCACTTTTCCTATCTTTAAACGGCGTTAGAAGTTTGTTTTGTAGTGGACTCAAATAACACACTTTTAAGCTAAGTGAAATCCAGACCCATCATTTTTTTTTTACAGCAGATTAGCTGTAGTTTTAAACTACAGCACTTAAGCCGGATCATGTTGCTACTAATGGGTCATCATTAGTATCAATCTAAAGGCAGCGTTGATGAGCATTAGCCTCGACATTGACACTAAAGACGAAATTTTTTGTGGTTGACTATAATTAATTAAAAAAAAAAAAGAGAAAGAAATTGAATAGTCTAGAAGGCGCAAGAGTGGTTAGCAGTACTTGTTATCCAAAGGCTTCCCAGACAAATTCACCACTTGTGTTAAAGCATTCTTAGTGAGCTATCCAAGTTTTCTCCATATTTTAGCTAAATAATCTACCTTTGTTTCCCAGTCCCAATAACTTATGCTTTGGTTAAGCTTTTGTCCCTTGGTTGCTTCCTTCTCAAGATCTTATCCGAGTCTGCTAGTATTCAAGTTGAAAATTTCCCAAGTGAAGGGCGAAATATCTCCTTTTCTCCAGAGCCTCTCTCCCTCTTTTTTTTAGGCGTCCGACACATATTACCTATTTTGTTCCTGCCTGGGTTCTCTTAAGGACGTTAGAGTCTTTCAGCTATTAGGGTTGTGGAGTTTTTGTTCCCTCTCAATGTAGATCCGATTGTGGCCCTTGTGGTGTGTTTTCTCCTAGTCTTTTGGACTATGGAGTGTTATTTTCTTGTTTCTTTGTTTTCTGAAAGGAAAGCTCGTTCATGAGGTGTTGATGGGGAGGGGCCGTCCCAAGCGTGTCGACGGCAGAACTTTGGCCGTGTTTTTCAAAAGGCAGATTTCATGGCTGCCAGATTTGTATTTTTTCAATGTCTTATGTTGGACACGCGCCTTCCAGTCTTGTTCGACGTTGTCTTCTGGTGCAGCAGCCGCTTGCTACTGTGGTGTGGAAAATTTGTGATTGGCGCATGGTCACCACGTGCCTGGGTCGACTTCTCTGATTGGGTCGCACGTGATGGCCACAATCCGTATTTTTGGTTGTGTCTGGTGGCAATCGGAAGCTTCTGGTGAACATCTGTTGTTGGGTGTTTCTGGCAGCAGCGCATGTGTTACACGCACCATCTCCAATGGCGGTTCTCTATTCCGGCAGCTCTGTTTGGGTTTCCTGTGTTGTAGTTGTTTGTTTGTTTTTTCTTGTGGCAATTTGCTCTATGTTACGTAACCTGGTCATTGCTTTTAGCCTAGAATGTGTGACCTACTCCCAGTTCACGAACAGTTTTATGTCAACGCATTCTGTTTGGCTAGGTTTATATTTGTAGCATCTGTCTGTTTGTACCGAGTCTTTTGGCTTAGGTGGGGTATACACCTTGATAAGTGTGTCTTGTGTACACCTATATGGTGGTTGGTTTATGTACCCTTATCTTGATTGAAATATGTCATAATAAGGCGCTTTTCATATTAGAGAAATAAACTCTAAATACTTGAAAACTCTAAAATGATATGGTATCTTTGTTATAACACCAACCTTACATAATAGTGATTTTATCAACAGAATGTAGCAAATAAAAACTAACAACATGCTACTACGTTCATATTTATACTAAAATAATACTTGCAGAGAAAGTAAACATATTCCTAGTACTAGAAATAAACCTAATCCTAATAAAAAAAATAATAATTAAATCCTAGTAAGGAAATGAAATAATTGAAAATAAAGACATAATCAAATCAATTAAAATCTTCTACAAATGAAATCCCTAGCTTGGCGGTCACTTCTTTTCTTCTTATGCTCCGTTTGTTTCGGTGTAAAATAGTTTCCGTCGTAAAATAATTTTAGGGAAGTCATTTTTCAGAAAAATATTTTCGTCGAAATCATTTTTCGGTGTTTGGCGCGTATAGAAAATTACAAATATTTTGTATATTTTAATCTAATCATATTAATTTAAAAAAATTAAATTTTATTCACAAAATTAAAATTATTAAAATAAAATAATATAAAAATATTTTTTTAAATTTGGCATATACAAATTCCGACAAAAGTTGCCGGATTCCGGCAAACTTTGCCGGAATCCGGCACAAAACGGCCAGTTTCCAGCCAGCTGGCCTGAGATTCGGCCAGAACAGCCGGATCCGGCCAGATACCGGGGGGTCCGGCCGTTCTGTCCAAATCTGGCCTCTTCGACCAGCATCCAGGCCAGACGGCCGAAGATCCGGCCAGAACGGCCAGAGCCGTCCAGGATTTCGGCCAGATGGCCTAATCTCCATCGTTCTGGCCGGGATCCGGCAAGATAGCCGAAGATCCGACCACTCCGGCCAGTCTGGCCGGAATCCGGCATGGTATCCCCGGAATCCGGCGATATCTGCCGGACATCGCCGGATTCTGGCTTAATTTGTCGAATTCCGGCATCGACCAAAGTCGAAATCTGACTTATCAAAATTTAGCAATAGTCAACCGCTTTAACGTAAAGGTTGACTGCGTTGGTTAAAAAAGAATTGACTGCATCTACCATTTACGGAAAATGATTTATGCTTTTAAAAAGCGTAAATCATTTTTCGAAATTTATTAAGCATTTTTTGTCAAACAGAAATCATTTTTCGGTTGACCATTATTTTCGCCCCTACCTAACACCGGAAAATATTGAAACCATTTTTCAAAAATCATTTTATGCCGAAACAAACGGGGCACTAGTCTCAATCGCCTATTAGCATCGTTTGCGCTTGGCGATCGCCCCTCAATTGAGCCATCGCATATGAAACTCTCAAAGATCACTTCTTGGATAAGGCTTGGCGATCGCTACTCGAATGGAGGTCTAACGATCATTGTTTGGGAACGTCCTACATGATTTTATTTTATGTTTTAGAGAAAGAAAAAAAATACTAATAACATCATGTTTGAATTTTCTTTTTGATAAATTACCTTACCTCTGCCCGAATAAGACGCTATCCCTTGTTTAGCAAAGTTTAGCAATGATATTGTTTTAAAATTCTTTCATTCCACCATTTTAAGTTAACCATTCCACCATTTTTGTTTGAAAATTCTTCCCTGGGATATTTCTTTCATAGTTGTGAGTGGAAATGACCATTCACACGCCTTAAGAAAGTTGGGTGATCTTTTCATGGCAATGAGCTCACAAAAATAATAGGTGACATTTGTATTCTTTTTACGAGGAATGTTACACAGTCTCAGTTTTCCACGTCTATTTTTACATTTTCTAAGATAGCTTTGAAAACCACTATTAAATTTAAGATTGATTTTTATTGAATTTTAATCTAATAATAATTTTAAAAGTCACTTAAAAAATATAAATAAATGTTAAAAAAAATAGAATGCGTGTAACGTTACTTTTCTTTTATTGTCATATAACCAAAGATGGAATAGGGCCAAGATACCATAAGGTTTAATTTTGGAATTTGTTCATAGTTATAATTAGAGACAAAATCAACAGCCCCTCAAAATAGAAAAGTGTTGTACATCCCCTTTTGGTCCTTCTCTCATCTTTTCACTTTTCGAAATCCTCATTAATTTGTGGGGTTCATATGTAGGACCTATACATGGACCCTACAAATTCAATGGTGATCTTGAAAAATAAAGGAAGGACCACAGACCGAAATGAATTATTTCTCGTCAACTATTAAAATGTGGATGGTTATGTAGCAATTTAAGTAACACTTTTTTAGTAAAATATGAATTTCCACTTGAGTTTGTAAAGGAACTATGGTAGTCCAAGCATAGTCCTATTGAAAAATCATAACTTTGTAACATTTTTTTTTTTTGGGAAAACGTCACTTACAAGTCTTGATCTTTCATCAATTTTACAATTATAACTTCAAACTTTAAAAAGTGTTAATTTAAGGTATCCATCTTTCAATTTTTTTAAAAACAAATTTCAACCCTTCCACCTAAATTCGACATTAAATCAAACAATTGGCAAGTAAAATGTCCCTTATACTCGTAAGATGTTTATAAAATTACAAAAATACATTGATTTAATAATTAAAAATTATTTTTTTAAAAAAAATAAATAAATAAAGTCTGACCCACTGTAGGTCACATACGTAACCACACGTAGAACAAACTCCACACAATTTCAGCCAGTAAGTGCAATGTGGCCTCAAAGATGACTTGCAATTACCAGCAAAGTAATCGGCCATTTGGTAAATTGCAAATTCCCCATCAAATCTCATAAATTTTGTTCACTCTTGAAAGAGACTGAATATGGTAAAAGAAACAAGAAAGGGAACAAGCACAGAACAGTACCGACAATTTCCAGAAACTCAAACAACAGCAGCAGCAGCAGTTGATTCCGAGCCTGCCTAATGAAATAGCCATGGATTGTTTGGTAAGAGTACCCTACAAATTTCTCCATTTATTCATAGTGACGATGTAATCAAGTTTTTATGTTAGAAAAACTCATTTTCTCCTAATTTGTAGTTGTTGCTTAAATTAAAAAGCAAAAAAAAAGATAGAAAGAAGGAAAGACAGAAAAAAGCAAATTTGTGAAAAAATTCTAACTTGACCTTGAAGAAATGGAATAATTCTAGCAGAGTTTATGTTCATGTTAACTTTATCCCTAAGCTATAAGGCCACAAAACTAAAGGTTTTTTCAGAACACTAACTTGCCACAGAATTCAATTATAATCGCTTGGATAATTTAACCTTAAACACTTAACAAAAGAGAATTATAAAGAGAGGCTATGAAGAGTAAAAACACTAACATAACATCTGAAGTGGAAGTTGCAGCATGTGACTCTCCTGCCAGATTATGCAAGTCCTGCAAAACACAGAAACCCAGAGTGAAAGGAAATCCTTCAATATGTCTAGCAGGTCAAGAATTAATTATGCCATTGCAACTAATTCCTAAAACGACATCCATCTTCGATCGAATTTGACTTATACCATAATATTTTTTTCTCCAAATTCGTTTGATTGATTAAAATGTTGGTGATTATGTTAAATCACTACTTATTTCGAAAACTTAAGCTGATAGGAAGAGGCAAATTTAACTACTTAATCAATACTTTAACACTCCCCCTTACGTGTGGGCTTAAACTCCATTTTTACTAGATGAGACCCAACACTTCAAATATTTAATTGAAATAAAAAGTAAATTACGGAGTCAAAATTCGAACTCAGGATCTTTACTTTAATACCATGTTAAAGCAGATAGGAAGAGGTAAATTTAATTATTTAATTAATACATTAATAAATTAGTCTTCAAACGCTAATTAAACTAGAAAATTTATGTCCCACAATGCAAATGTGAAACTTACATAAACAGCAATGTCGGTCACTAACTAGGCAACAAGCAGCAAGCAAAGAAGAAGAATGAGGAAGAAGATTGCCTCTTTTGTTGTGGGTACTAATTGGATTCCAAGTTGTCACCATCACCATCACCATCACCATCACCATCACGACTTCTCTGAAAGTTGAACTAAGATGGCTGAATTATATATAGGAAAGGACCTCTAAAAATAGATTCGTTGACCAAAATAGATGATCTCAACGAGAATTAAAAAATAAAGCATATCTTGTAGATGCTCTGTTCCAATAACAACATAGAAAGCAAATCTTGTCTAATTGTCTTCTCTGAATTCAAATGCACAGGCTTATTGATGTCTATTTTACACAAATTAGAATATGAAACCTCTTTATGATGGCTAAAGCAATCAGGAATCCTGCATAACACACAAACCCAAAGAAAATGAAATCCCGAAATATGGCTGTCCTCCAGTATTATTAATCATTGCTGATGAATTTATTAGCCAATTATTACAAACCAAAAAACTATAGAAACACAAACAAGACCCTCAAATAAAGCAATATAAATTTCAAGGGGTAATAAAAATGCTCAATTGAATGAGCCAGGTTGTGAAACTATCATGGCTCGTGGATTATAAGCATGGTGTAGTTGGTTTCACAACCTGGTTCATTCACTCGAGCAATATTAATTTCTACTCAATGCATCGAAATTCTAAGAGTAAATGCAAAATAGGAGCCTAAATAAGTCACGCACTTACATTATTATAACCCAAGCTAGTGACTCTGTCTCAAGTTCTGGGGGCAATTTGATTGATGTAATTGCGATTCACCAAGAGGCATATCCTCTACATCTGAAATTCCTTAGCAAATCAAAGGAAGAGTGCAAAAGAGGGTGCCTGTAATCATGGGCTTTGCGCATGGAAGGACAAGTTTGCCATGTTGGTAGAGTCCATCACAAGGGTGTTGAGAAGCATCTCATGTCTGACCTTTTGACTTTGCTTAAGATTTTGCACCTTCAGTATCATTTCATTCTCACATCTCAGCAGCGAAGAATGCCTCTTTTGTTGTGCGTACCAATTGAATCATCTTCTAACTTCTTCTAAAAATATTGCTAATGACGCACACCCCTCCGCCATCACAAATTGTACATTTGAAGGAAGCCCCAAAATTTCTCGAAGTTGCTTGCAATTTATCATAGTAAGCACCTCCAAATGTTGCAACTGATAAATGCCACTTGGAATATTCATGAGGTTTGCGCAATTGTCTAGAGATAACCTTTTAAGCCTAGCGAGATGACCAATGGATGAAGGCAGTTCTTTTATACCAGTACAACCATTAAGAGATAAGTACTCTAAATTTTGCAATTGATGAATGCTATTTGGAAGATTCGTAAGGTTTGTGCAACCACCTAGATTTAATGCTTTAACCCCAACCAAGTAGCCAATGGATGAAGGCAATTCCTTTATACCAGTAAATACAAACTTAACATACTCTACACGTTCCATTTGACACTCAATTTCAGGAAAGTTCTTAAGCCTTGAGCAACCCCCAACGACAAGACGTTCTAGAGATCTCAACTTGAAGCTTCTTGGAAAAATCCTAAGATTATAGCATGAATCAAGACTCAAATCAACGAGCTTATCAAGGAATCCAATAGAACAATGAACCTCAACTAAATTTTTGCAACCATCAAGATATAATGTCTCTAAATTTAGAATCCTTGAAACATCAGGGATTCTTTTAAGGAATTGACAATAAGAGAAATTCATGGTTGTCACGTTTTGGAAATTCTGTCAAGAAAAAAGAGAAAATAACTTAGTTTGAACTTGGAAAGAAGTTTACAACGTAATTGAAACCAAGAAATATTAAAAACAATAATTCTACCTGGAGTCCCTCCAATTCCTCTATACCAGTAACTACAAACTTGACATACTCTATACGTTCCATTTGACACTCAATTTCAGGAAAGTTCTTGAGCCTTGAGCAACCCCCAATGACAAGACGTTCTAAAGATCTCAACTTGAGGCTTCTTGGAAAAATCCTAAGATTATAGCAGCAATCAAGACTCAAATCAACGAGCTTATCAAGGAATCCAACAGAGCAATGAACCTCAACTAAATTTGTGCAACCATTAAGATATAATGTCTCTAAATTTGGAATCCTTGAAACATCGGGGATTTTTTTAAGGAATTGACAATAAGAGAAATTCATGGTTGTCATGTTTTGGAAATTCTGTCAAGAAAAAGAGAAAATAACTTAGTTTGAACTTTGAAAGAAGTTTACAACATAATTGAAACCAAGAAATATTAAAAACAATAATTCTACCTGGAGTCCCTCCAATTCCTTGAGGTAGCTATAACGCATATTTAACTCAACAAGGTTCTCTCCACAAAAATTGGATGGCAGAGATTCTCCAGGATATTCAGGCCAATCAAGCAATCTTAACTCATTAGGGAGAAAATTAGGCACTCCATAAAAGCGTGCATTACGATTTATAAACATTCTGAGCCTTTTCATCTTCTTGAAAGCTTTGGGACTCAAGTGTATCAGGTCTGGCGCAGGAAAATCTATCAATATGCCCTCAACTTTGTTTGTTCCCTAGCAAAACAATCTATAGTTAGGTGCACTAGCAAAATTCTAACATAAAGTTCTCCATATTTTAACACTCGGTAAAACTATAATTCTAGTATTGTATGTGTATATTATACTTTGCAAAAACAAACAAGTGTTTATTGGAATGTCCCAAAGTAACTAATCATAACATTCTTCAAATGTGTATACAAGATGCATAGATTCCACACCCATTATAAGTGTGTTTACAAATGTCATTTTTATTTGGGTTTGAAATTAAATTCATTCTACTTAGTCGATTCTTTTCTTTTTGTAGCATATATGCATCAACATTTATACATATATCTGCATGTAAAAGTACTTTTCTACCTTTCTTTATATATATATATATAGCCCCATCAACTATTAGCTTAAAAAAAATAATAAACCAACAAAGTTACATGCGTAACAGTTTGATACATCAAATTATCATTTTATGTTAAAAGGCCACTTTAGTAGAGATGGCTGTCGGCTTAGACGAAAAAGTAGTCACACGACCACTTTTTTGTTATTCTTCCTAAAAGTACTCAAAATTTTTAAAAGAAAAAATCTATGATAAATTCTTGGGTAAATACACGATTTGAAATCAATTCTTTACTTTTTAATATTGAAAATTAGATGCATGGGTTATCAATTATTCTAAATAGATCCCTCCATTAATTTACCATCCAAGTTTACTGTAAACCATTAGTGGCTGCCACATCAACATTTTTCCTTAAAATAATATTTTTGGTTTTTTTTTTTAAAAAAAAAAAAAAAAAAAAAAAAAAAAAAAAAAAAAAACCGATAGCTTTATCTTCTTCTTCAACCTCTAGAAGCCTCCCTCCAATGGTGAGGTCCATTTGCAGACCAAAACCGTTCCAAATCCTGGAAACCATCGACCACAATTACATGATTCCAGCTGAACATCTATATGAACCAGAGATTTTTTTTTTGCCAGAGGAATAACGGTGAAATCAGTGATGACTGATGATAGCACACGGAATCGGATTACTAATTTCTCGGAACCAGCATTGTGAATCGAAAAGTCGTCAGAATAGTTTTTTTCTTGGGTCAGAATACCATAGGAATCAAAGAAAGTCAGTCGATCTCACCTCCTCAAATTCACCCTCGAATCAAAGCGAAAATTCAATTCCATCTTCAACTCTCACGTCTATTCACGCGCCACCACAGGCTTCATCGTCGAGAACCAAGATGAACCTATCATCCTCATCTTTGACCTTCATCTCCATCTCTGTCTTCTCCTTGTTGCTCATCTGGCCGTAAATTTAGCTGGCCGACGACGATGCCGCGGGGATTCAGCTGGCCGTAAATTTATTTCAGCAATAATATTATTATTAACTGGAATTATGTAGTTGTAATTGATGATTTCTTGGCTTTGGAACGGTTTTGGTCTGCAAATGACCTCGCTATTGGATGGAGGGAGGTTTCAAGAGGCTAAAAAAGAAGATAATGCTGTCAGTTTTTTTTTTTAGATTTTAATTTTTAATAAAATAACAAAAATATTATTTTAATTAAAAACGCTGATGTGGCATTAACGGTTTATGGTAAACTTGAATTGTAAATTAATAGAATGATCTATTTAGAATAATCGAAAAAACCTAGGTTTTTAATTTTCAAAATTAAAAAATGAGGAAGTGATTTCAAATCCTGCATTTATCTAAAGATTTATCACAGATTTTTCTTTCATAGAAAACTAAAATTGAAAATTAATTTTTAAAAAAAAATAAGTAAATCAAAACTAAACATGGAAATAAAAAAATTAAAAAAAAAAGAAAAAAAGAAAAAGCTTTAAGTGTAAATTTGGTTTTCCAATGGTGAAATAATGGGATTTTTGGAATATCTTGGTCGAAGCGCATAACCACTTCTCCATCACTAATGTCAACACTAATGGAGTGACCTTTTTGATACAAAATGGTAGTTTGATGTATCAAACTGTGACAAATGTCACTTTGTATGGCTATTTTTTTCACCCCCCCCCCCCCCCAAAAAAAAGCTCAATGTTTTTCTACTAGCTTTTTTTTTTTTTATGAATAATATTTTTCTAGCAATTTAACTTATGAGAAAGAAACAAATGCAAATTGTAAAGCATTTTTAACATAAGTCTTACCGTATGTTCTTTTAGGACATGACGAACATCTTCATGAAACCATAATCTACTACGTTTACCAGGTTCGTTGGGTGATTCCAGTCGAACAATTTCTCTACCCATTTCTTGCAGCAAATCATGCATCACCAATAATCCCCAAAATGACTGAGTTATGAGACACTTATCCTTTAACTCTTCGATACCACTATCTGAGTGGAAACCACAATAGAGTAGCATTTTTTTGACATATTCTACATTCTTTCCATTGAAGAAGCATGCGATGTGAAGGAAAATATTCTTTGCATTTTCATCCAATCCATCGAAACTTATTCTAAGTCTTTTTTGAATATCAATGTGAGGAATTTTTTTGTACTCGCCCAATTTACTTTTCCAATAAAGTATATCTTTACCTTTTACTGTCGAGCCTAGCACCACTAAAGCTAGTGGCAATCCTCCAGCATAACATACTGCATCTTTTGTGACTTCCACATATCCATCATCAGGTTTGTCTCTACCGAATGCATGACAACTAAACAGTCGAAGAGCTTTACTGTCATCCAATTCTTTCACCTTGTAGGTTAAAACTTGATGCTTACTTAGTAAATCTTTATCTCTGGTTGTTATAATGATTCTACTTCCTAAACCAAACAAATCACCTTCTCCAACTATATTGTCTAATTGGTCTAGATGATCTACGTCATCAAGAACTATAAGTACACTTTTTAGGTGAAGCCTATGCCCTATCAAAGTAATTCCTTGATCGACATTGTCAACCATTGGACTGGAATTTTCTAGGATCTTATCAAGAAGTTTCTCTTGCAAATGGATCATACCCTTTTGGCCAAAAGTTTCTCTAATGTTATCAAGAAAACAACTACCTTCAAAATGTGAAGCAATCGAGTTGTAGACGGCTTTTGCGATAGTTGTCTTACCAATTCCACCAATTCCAAAGATCCCTAGCATGTAAGTACGGTCCCTCTTCTCTATATCTAAAAGCGACTTCACATTTTCTACGTGCAACTCTATTCCAACTGGATACTTGGCAACTTGAAAGTATGTCTTTCTTGCTAATATCGAATTCACCCATCCAATGATTTCGTGAATAAATTCAGGTTCATTCCTACCAGAACAAAACGATAACAAAACACGTAATGAGTTACTTTCACAATATAAAGAATATAGGAAGAAGATATAAATACAATGATTTCTTTTTTCCTTTTTCTCCGCAAGTAATGACAATGGTATGCTATGAATTATGACATCACACCCCAATTTCATATTGGCAAGAGATAAATAACTTACATAAAGTTAGTGGTTTATAAAGATATTCATGGATGTTAAGTCGCAAATTGTCTAATTACTATGTGAAATTAGACTTTATAATGGATTTTAGAAAGAAAAAATTAATAATAATAATAATCTCCAAATTAACTAGTCCTTTTGGGATGATAGCTCAGATTTAGATAGGCTTGGCAATTTTGACACAACCCGCGAATTCGACACGAACACGACACGAATATATAGGGTTTGGGTTTAGGCTATAACTCGTTTATGACCCATTAACCCGTTTATGACCCGTTAATGACCCGTTTTTTACCCACCAACCTGTTTATGATACGTTTATGACCCGTTTATGACTCATAAACCCGTTTATAACATATTTATGACGCGATAATTACAAATTTTTTACCAAATTAGTTAAATGGGTTGACACACTAACCTGATGGGTTGACACACCAACTAAATGGGTTGACACGACAACCCGAATTGCCAAGCCTAGATTTAGATAGAGCTTTTTCCTAAGTCATTACAAATGGTATTAGAGCCACATAGTAACATCAGGCTATGTGGTACTGGAGCACCACATAATATGACCTTGACGAAGATATCAGAAGTTTAATTAAGAGTAAGAATTTGTAACACCCCGGTTCTATATTAGGAATAGGTGAATAGCTCATATAGATTGAGTGATTTATAAAAATACTTATGGGTGATAAGTCTCACATTACCTAATTACTAGGTGAAACGGGGCTAGTCTCACATTACCTAATTACTAGGTGAAACGGGGCTCTATAATGGATTTTAAGAAAAAAAAAAACTTCAAATTGACTAGTCTTTTTGGAATAATAACGCAGATCTGACTAGCGTTTTTTCTTAAATCGTTACATAATAATACATATGATGTAAGGGATAAAAAGTTTAGAACAATCTAGAAGGAAAGGTGCAAAAGTGGTTAGAAATACTTGTTCCCCAAAGGCATCCCAGACAAATCGGCCACTTCTTTTAGGGCTGTCTTCCACCTCTGCACCTTCATTACATCATCCTTGAACTTTTCTTCTAGTTCAGCGAATGCTTCTCCAAAACTATTGGTTTGATGACGCACTTCTGACGGATCTACATGGTAGAACAACGATAGAACCTTCTGCCTCCTTGTTCTTCTACACTCGAGGATCTTCATTAGCTCGTCTAAGCAGTAGCTGGATGATGCATAGTTTTTAGAGAGTACAATGATTGAAATCTTTGAATCTTCAATGGCTTTGAAAATTGCTGGTGAAATTTCCTCTCCTCTTCTAATCTCTTTATCCATGAAGGTGTTGATTCCCTTTCGGTGCAAAGCATCATATAGATGGGCAGTAAAAGTTGTACGAGTGTCTTCACCTCTAAAACTCAAGAACACATCCCATTCCTGAATGGAAGAAGAGGAGGAAGACGAAGAAGCTCCGTGGAAGGCCATGGGCGCAGTTGCAAGAGAAAAAGGTTGGTTTTAGCTAAACAAAGGATTGTTTTAATTAGTTTATCTTCTTGAATGTGGACAAAGGTCAAAGAGGAAGGTACACCTAATTGGGGGCAAGCATAAAGGCCAATGCCCGATGGCTCGGGCCATAGACTTTGGGACGTAATGAATGGATGGTTGAGGCCATGACTCAAGCCTGGGAAGTGGAGGTCAATGGGGGCATTCACATGATCACATCACATGGCCCCAGTGAAGAAATTAAGCCGGCCATAAAAAAGGTCAGTGACACGTTTGTCTCAGGACCTCGCATTTCTTCGGTTTGCATGATGGCGTGGTTGACAATCAAACTTGCCATTCACATGTCCATGTCTGAGTGCGCAAGTAATTGATGATGATGACGAAGGTTGTGTCATTGTCATTGCGATCAATCGAATCAGAAGCACAAAAGGTAACTACCTATCTTATGCTCCACGATTAGATCGAGGGCATAATCATACTCTTTTTTTTCTTCTTCTTCTTTCTTTCTTTTTTTTTTTTTTTTTTATGATTAGGGCATAATCATACTTAATTACTTTATTATGTTAATAAAAAATGCAGCTTATCTTTTTTGAACTTCACGGTGGTCAGAAGTTTAAGCCAACCACGAGATCGAGCACCGTTCATCTATTGCTTCTGAGTTCACACCCTCCGTCTCCATATGGCAATTTATTTTGACCAACCTTTCCAATATATATATATATATATATATATATATATATATATATATATATATATATATATATATATTAAGTATTAATTAAATAATTAAATTTCTGTATTTTTATCGGTTTAAGCTTTTGAGATAAGTGATAATTTAACATGATATTAGTGCATAGGTTATGAGTTCGAACTATATCTCCTTTATTTATCTTTCATTTCAATTAAATATTTTACATGTTGGACCTCACTTATTAAAAGCGAGTTTGAATCCACACGTGAGGAAAAGTGTTAAAGTATTGATTAAATGATTAAATTTATGTATTCTTAAGCTTTTGAGATAAGTGGTAATTTAACTATATATAATTTAATTTATTAAAGGATGGTTGAGGTCATAATAAATCAACATTTTAAATTATCCGTTCATATGTCTTTAACCCATTTTCATGGGAAAGGGAGGTGACATTTGGGAGTATGGAAATGTGTTGATCTTAGTGATCACTTATTAGGCTATTAAGATTAGGATTCTCAACAATTACTATTCAGATAGGTTCTTTCACAATTGTATACTTAAATGGCAAACAATATGGACATGCAACTATATCGGGTCTCAATGCCATAGATTATATATGTGAGAGATAAAGAGTTTAGTTCAAGCTAGTAATTACACCACTTAACAATTTTCAATTAGACTAATATTTCTTGTCATGCAATTTAAATTTCACACCAATTCAATTTGTAACTCATTTTAATAGATTCTTGTAATATTAAAAAGAGTGTTGTTGTGGACCTATAACTATTAATACAAGTCTCACAAAACCTGACATGAAAACTAGTTCTTGTGACACTCACCGCATCAACCACTAAAACGAAAAATATTGCCGCGTGACATTTACCATGAAGTCATATTCCAAGAAACTTATCATGTATACATTTGAGCAGCATAGTAAACTCTATTATATTACTTTGAATATATTCCAATCCTTACACTAAGAGCCTCTCCCATATATATAAGCACCTGATTCACTTCTGATCATGACCTCTAAACCCGGCCACTCACTCCATGGTTTCCTGAAAATGATACCAAGGAAAGGTCTAGCTAGCAAAAATCAAAAACTCTACTAATAAAGAAGCAGAAAAATGTAGGGTTGCTAAAATTTGAGGAATTTAATTTGAAAAGAGTGAATCAACTTCAAGTAGCACCCATTTGGACAGCCTTAAAAGATGTCGTTCCAACATTTTCTAAGTAGTAGATCGAGATAAGTATATGTATTATTAGACTGAGATGAGCACGAAAACAAGTACCAACTTCAAGTGTAACAAATTATGTGGGAAAAGCCTATTGGTTGGGCCATTGAGGTTTGATTCAAATGAACAGCACTTCCTTTTCCAGTCAGAATATGATAGAAAGTGAAATCATGATTTCAAGAATATTCATCAAGTGATGTATTTTCTTATCAATCCAAGAACAAAAGGCTATTGGATTCATATTCATCAAGTACGTATTTTAGCTAAAAGTACCAAGTACTTCAATCAAAGAATGTCATTCTTCATATCATACAGTCTTTTTCATTTAAGCAAAAAACCAATTATTAACAGCCATGTACATATGCTCGTCAATAACAATCCTAAATTTAATTTCCTCATAAAATCTCTAGTTTTGCACTATGCAATCTTTTGTTTAAGAAAGTAACAAACTGTTTCCAAAGATGGAACCAACTAATGATACAATTAATTGCACGGTCAATCCCAGGCAACGGATGCTTGCAAGAAAGGTTAACAATTAAAGGTCGAACACTTGTGAAAAAAAATTTATGCTTAAGTTAGCACGGATGAAATGAAAGGTGAATTGCCCAAAAGAATGAGAGTTAGGATAATCTTAATTAGAGAGATGGTTATGCGAATGTAACTGAAGTGATAACCTAATGAAGCACCAGGTTCTAGGCCTTGTTGGCGGTTAGGGCAAGACTAGGGTAGTTATCCTTTGCACCTTATTCATAGTGCTCTTATGCTTTGGGGCTTGTGGCTTATGTTCAATTCATTCGGCCCAAGTTTAGGGCTACTATCATTGTTATAGTAGGATCAAAATCCTACCTTTCTTCATATCGTTATAGTCTTTCTCTTTTTCTTTTTTTTAATTAAATATGGGAAAAGGATTATAAAGGTAAATCTTTCCCACATCTTATCCTAACGAAAGAAAAGATAAGAGATCGTATAGGAATACTTCTAAAAATATGATTGGAAGCGGCCCACTTAGCTAAATAATGTGCACGAAAGTTAGTACTGCGAGACATTTTCAAAACATTCCAATTATAAAAGGAAGATAAAACTAAACTAATATCTGAGATATAATTAGCAAAAGACCAAGAAGATAAAAGAGGAGGATTGTTGATAGCAAGAATAGCGTTATAGTCTCGAATTAACTTATTATTATTCCATCTACACACGCTAATAATCACTAGCCCATAAACCTCAAACAGAGGACACTATTCAGAACGACCTATACAACCATTACTACTGGAAAACAACACACCTATACCAGAAACTTTTGTAAATTTTAACTAATTACAAACTCTATACATTTATCTAGTTTCTTAAAAAATACCTTAGCAAGGATTCGAGTACAAACTTCCTATGTAATCTGTTTAACAATAGCCTCTTTAGTTCTCAAATTGTTGTTGTGCACCAAAGCATTTCTTTGTTGCCAATGATGATAAATTCATGCACCTAAACAAAGTTTACCAAGACTAGTCTGTAAACCCTTCCCCCAGAGCTTAGCAATGCTCCAAATTATAACCTTCTCCCATTCAGACGGAATGTCAGTGAAGAGACACGCAGACATTAGTGTCCTCCATATCCTAAAAAGATAGCCATCTTGGATCGAATTGACTTATACCATAATATTTTTTTCTCCAAATTCGTTTGATTAATTAAAATGTTGGTGATTATGTCAAATCACCAATTATCCCAAAAGTTTAAGCTGATAGAAAAAGGTAAATTTAATCATTTAATCAATACTTTAAAACTCCCCCTCACGTATGGGCTCAAACTCCCTTTTTAATAAGTAAGACCCAACACGTAGAATATTTAATTGAAATGAGAAGTAAATGATGAAGTCAATGTTCAAACTCAAAACCTTTGTTTTGATACCATGCATGTTAAATCACCATTTATCCCAAAAGCTTAAGCTGATAAGAAAACGTGAATTTAATCATTTAATAATTACTTTAATAGATTAGTCTTCAGACGCTAATTAAACTAGAAATTTTAAGTCCCACAATGCGAATGTGAAACTTAGCTAAATAATCTCTTCGTTTGTACACCCCTATAAACAACATGGTTGGTCACTAATTAGGCAGCAAGCAAAGAAGAAAAATGAGGAAGAAGATTGCCTCTTTTGTTGTAGGTACCAATTGGATTCCAAGTTGTCGTCGTCGGCATCATCATCATTACCATCACCATCACGGCTTCTCTGAAAGTTGAACTAAGACGGTTGAATTATACACATATAGGGGGGACCTCTAAAAATGGATTCGTTGACCAAAATAAATGATCTCAATGAGAATTCAAAAATAATGCATATCTTGTAGATGCTCTGTTCCAATAACAGCATATAAAGCAACTCTTGTCTTCTCTGAAACTAAATGTACAGGCTTATTGATATCTATTTAACACAAATTAGTATTTGAAACCTCTTTATGATGGCTGAAGCAATCAGGAATCCTGCATAACACACAAACCCAAAGAAAAAAGAAATCCCGAAATATGGCTGTCCTCCAGTATTATTCGTCATTGCTGATGCATTTATAACCCAATTATTATAAACCAAAAAACTATAGAAGGACAAACAAGACCCTCAAATAAAGCAATATTAATTTCAAGGGGTAATAAAAATGCTCAAGTGAATGAGCAAGGTTGTGAAACTAACATGGCTCGTGGATTATAAGCATGGTGTAGTTGGTTTCACAACCTGGTTCATTCACTTGAGCAATATTAATTTCTACTCGATGCATTGAAATTCTAAGGGTAAGAAGCAATAATATTATGTGTACAACCAAAATTCTCTTGTAATGAAAAAAAAAATAGAAAATAGGAGCCTAAATAAGTCAAGCACTTACATTATTATAACCCAAGCGAGTGACTCTGTCTCAAGTTCTGGGGGCGATTTGATTGATGTAATTGCGATTCACCAAGAGGCATATCCTCTACGTCTGAAATCCTTAGCAAATTTGCCATGTTGGTAGAGTCCATCACAAGGGTGTTGACTGTTGAGAAGCATCTCATATCTCACCTTTTGACTTTGCTCAAAGATTTTGTACCTTCAGTATCATTTCATTCTCACATCTCAGCAGCGAAGAATGCCTCTTTTGTTGTGGGCACCGATTGAATCGTCTCCTAACTTCTTCTAAAAATATTGCTAATGACACGCTCCCCTCCACCATCACAAATTGTACATTTGAAGGAAGCTCCAAAATTTCTCGCAGTTGCTTGCAATTTATCATAGTAAGGACCTCCAAATGTTGCAACTGATAAATGCCATTTGGAATATTCTTGAGGTTTGTGCAATTGTTTAGAGATAACCTTTTAAGCCTAGCGAGATGTCCAATGGATGAAGGCAGTTCTTTTATACCAGTACAACCATCGAGAGATAAGTACTCTAAATTTTGCAATTGATGAATGCTATTTGGAAGATTCGTAAGGTTTGTGCAACCACCTAGATTTAATGTTTTAACCCCAACCAGGTAGCCAATGGATGAAGGCAGTTCCTCTATACCAGTAAATACAAACTTAACATACTCTATACGTTCCATTTGACACTCAATTTCAGGAAAGTTCTTAAGCCTTGAGCAACCCCCAACGACAAGACATTTTAGAGATCTCAACTTGAAGCTTTTTGGAAAAATTCTAAGATTATAGCAGCAATCAAGACTCAAATCAACAAGCTTATCAAGGAATCCAACAGAACAATGAACCTCAACTAAATTTTTGCATCCATCAAGATATAATGTCTCTAAATTTGGAATCCTTGAAACATCGGGAATTTTTTTAAGGAATCGACAATAAGAGAAATTCATAGCTATCATGTTTTGGAAATTCTGTCAAGAAAAGAGAAAATAACTTAGTTTGAACTTTGAAATAAGTTTACAACGTAATTGAAACCAAGAAATATTAAAAACAATAATTAATATTACCTGGAGTCCCTCCAATTCCTTGAGGTAGCTGTAACACATATTTAACTCAACAAGTTTCTCTCCACAAAAATTGGTTGGCAAAAATTCTCCAGAATATTCAGGCCAATCAAGCAATCTTAACTCATTAGGGAGAAAATTAGACACTCCAGAAAAGCGTGCATTACAGTTTATTAACATTCTAAGCCTTTTCATCTTCTTGAAAGCTTTGGGACTCAAGTGTATCAAGTCTGGTGCAGGAAAATCTATCCATATGCCTTCAACTTTATTTGTTCCCTAGCAAAACAATGTATAGTTAAGTGTACTTGCAAAATCCTAACATAAAGTTCTCCATATTTTAACACTTGGTAGAACTATAATTCTAGTATTGTGTGTGTGTATATTATACTTTGCAAAAACAAACAAGTGTATACTCCATCGGTTTGTCTTCCTATATTGCTTTTCTTTCTGTTTTTTTAAGATTTTCAAAATGAGTAATTTGTTTATTGGAATGTCCTAAAGTAATTAATCATAACATTCTTACAATGTCTGTACAATATTGTGTGTACAAGATGCATGGGTCGCACTCCCATTGTGAGTATGTATACAAGGTATGTGTATAAAGTTTTCAAAATTTGTTTTTGATTTTAGATTTTTTAAAAGATTTCTTAACAAAGTAAACATTGAGAAATGTTGTATGTATGGTCCACAAATAGAAACTCATCGGTTAATAATGAAAAATATTATAAAAACCAAAAATGAAAAAGAGTTTTTAAACAAGAAAAAAGAAAAAAAAAAAAAATTGTTGGACGTCAGCCTCCACAAGCGGCCCCTATCCCTCCACTTAAGAGGGGACGTGCATGGGTCTCCCACACCCCCCCTCCTTCTGTGAGTGGAATGCAGGGGGTGGGTCTCTATCGCCGTTTCCATTGAAGGGGCGACCTCTAGTCATGTAGGCTGGTTTTTTGTTTTTTTTTCATAAATAATAAGATCTAACTCATCTAAGCTCTACATACTTTTGAAAAAAAAAAAAAAAAAAGTGTTCATTAAAGTCTTTAAAACTCCTAATTGGAATTTTTTTTTTTTTTTCTCGAGGCGGGATTAACCTTAAATGTTCTCCTTCTATTATGAGCATCACTAATATTTACATACATATTCAACCTTGAAGTCCCAATAACATCTAACTTCAAGTAAAATTGTTATTTTGTAAAATATCAAACAAAATTTTTATTTTGTAAATCTCAAGAGAGGTCTGATAAATAGACTATCCCTGTCATTTGAAACAAGTTTACAAATGATTTTATTAAAACACAACCAATTAAACAGGCGGACTCTATTGCATGTAATTATGGTATATGTTTCATTTGGGTTTGAAATTAAATTCATTTTATGTGTGTGTGTAAAAAGCCCCCTCAATTACTAGCTTTAAAAACAATAACTAAATTAAAAAAATAAAATAAAAAAATAAAAAAAATCAACTAAATGACATCCATGATAGTTTGATACATCAAACTACCATTTTATGTCAAAAGGTCACTCTGTTAGAGATGGCCGTCAGTTTAGACGAAAAAGTAGTCACGCGACCACTTAGAGAGAGAGCAACCCAAGGGTGGCTGAACCATCCCCAAAACCAAATTTCTAGGTGGCCGAGCCACCCAAGAGCATTAGGAGTGGCTCGCAAGCCACCTCTCAGCCTCTTGTGTTTTTTTTTCTTTTTTTTTGAGTTAAGTTTTTTAAGGGTAAATTTGGTTTTCTAATGGTGACATAAGGGCATTTTTGGAATATTTTGGACAAAGCACATTACCACTTCTCCATCCAAACTGACAATCAACACTAATGGAGTGGCCTTTTTAATACAAAATGGTAATTTGATGTATCAAACGGTCACAATGTTACTTTGTGTGGCTATATTTTTTCCAAAAAAAAAAAAAACTCAAAATTTTTCTACTAGCTTTTTTATTTTTATTTTTTTATGAATAATATTTTTCTAGTAGCTTAACTTATGAAAAAGAAACAAATGCAAATTATAAAGTATTTTTAACATAAGTCTTACCGTATTTTCTTTTAGGACATGACGAACATCTTCATGAAACCACAACCTACTACGTTCACCAGGTTCGTTGGGTGACTCCAGTCTAACAATTTCTTTACCCATTTCTTGCAGCAAGTCATGCATCACCAATAATCCCTGAAACGATTGAGTTATGAGACACTTATCCTTTAACTCTTCGATACCACTATCTGAGTGGAAACCACAATAGAGTAGTATTTTTTTGACATATTCTTCATTCCTTCCTTTAAAGAAACATGCGATGTGAAGAAAAATATTCTTCGCGTTTTCATCCAATCCATCGAAACTTATTTTAAGTCTTTTTTAATATCAACGTGAGGAATTTTTTTGTACTCTCCCAATTTACTTTTCCAATAAAGTATATCTCTACCTTTTAATGTCGAGCCTAGCACCACTAAAGCTAGTGGCAATCCTCCAGCATAACGTACTGCATCTTTAGTGACTTCCACATAACCATCATCAGGTTTCTCTCTACTGAATGCATGACAACTAAACAGTTGAAGAGCTTTATTGTCATCCAATTCCTTCACCTTATAGGTTAAAGCTTTATGCTTACTTAGTAAATCTTTATCTCTTGTTGTTATGATGATTCTACTTCCTAAACCAAACAAATCACCTTTTCCAATTATCTTGTCTAATTGGTCTAAATGATCCACATCATCTAGAACTAGAAGTACACTTTTTAGGCGAAGCCTCTGCCCTATCAAAGTAATTCCTTGATCGACATTGTCAACTATTGGACTTGAATCTTCTAGGATATTAACAAGAAGTTTCTCTTGCAAATAAACCATACCCTTTTGGCTAAAAGTTTCTCTAATGTTATCAAGAAAACATCTACTTTCAAACTGTGAAGCAATCGAGTTGTAGACGGCCTTTATAATAGTTGTCTTACCAATTCCACCAATTCCAAAGATCCCTAGCATGCATGTATAGTCCCTCTTCTCCATATCTAAAAGCAACTTTACATCTTCTATGTGCGACTCTATTCCAATCGGATACTGGGCAACGTGAAAGTATATCTTTCTTGCTAATATTGAATTCACCCATCCAATGATTTCATGAATATATTCAGGTTCATTCCTACCAAAACAAAAAGATAAAATAAATAAATAAGTAAATAATAATAATAATAATAAAACAAAACACCTAATGAGTTACTTTCACAATATAAAAAATATAGAATATGATATAAATAAAATGATTTCTTTTTTCTTTTTTCTCTGCAAGTGATGACAATGGTATGCTATGAATTATGATATAAGACCCCGGTTTCATATTGGAAAGAGATGAATAGCTCATATAGAATGAGTGGTTTATAAAAATACTCATTGATGCTAAGTTCTAAATTGCGTAGTTACTAGGTGAAACTCGACTTTATTATAGATTTTAGGAAAAAAAAAAATTCAAACTGATTAGTCATTTTGGAATGATAACGCAAATCTGGTTAGCGTTTTTTTCTAGGTCGTAACAAATGGTATCAGAGCCACATATTAATGCCGGGTCATGTGGTACTGGAGTACCACATGACATCGCTTTGACGAGGAAGTTAAGAGTTTAAGGAAAAAGTTTGTAACACCCTGGTTCTATATTTGAAAGAGATAAATAACTTACATAAAGCGAGTGGTTTATAAATATACTCATAGGTGATAAGTCTCGCATTGGTTAGTTACTAGGTGAAACTGAGCTTTATAATAGATTTTAGGAAAAGCTCTAAATTAACTAATCCTTTTAAAGTGATAACACATATTTGACTAACGCTTTTTTCTAGGTCATTACATATGATGTAAGGGATAAGGAGAATCTTCCCCTCCCTAAATCTCTATCCTCCTAGTGACTACAAGTCCTCCCCTTATCAGAAGGAAAAAAAAATTAAAAAAAATCTAGAACAAGCTAAAAGGAAATGTCCAAAAGTGGTTAGAAATACTTATTCCCCAAAGGCATCCCAGACATATCGGCCACTTCTTTTAGGGCTGTCTTCCACCTTTGCACCTTCATTACATCATCCCTGAACTTTTCTTCAAGTTTAGCGAATGCTTCTCCAAAACTATTGGTTTGATGACGTACTTCTGACGGATCTACATGGTAGAACAACGATAGAACCTTCTGCCTCCTTGTTCTTTTACACTTGAGGATCTTCATTAGCTCGTCTAAGCAGTAGCTGGATGATGCATAGTTTTCAGAGAGTACAATGATTGAAATCTTTGCATCTTCAATGGCTTTGAAAATTGCTGGTGAAATTTCCTCTCCTCTTCTAATCTCTTTATCCATGAAGGTGTTGATTCCCTTTCGGTGCAAAGCATCGTATAGATGGGCAGTAAAAGTTGTACGAGTATCTTCACCTCTAAAACTCAAGAACACATCCCATTCCTGAATGGAAGAAGAGAAGGGAGAGGAAGATGAAGATGAAGAAGCTCCGTGGAAGGCCATGGACGCAGTTGCAAGAGAAAATGGTTGTTTTTTGCTAAACGGAGGATTTTTTTTTTTTTTTTTATATAGATAACGGAGGATTATTTTAATTAGTTTATCTTCTTGAATGTGGACAAAAATGAAAGTAAAACTAATTGGGGGCAAGCATAAGGAACGTACACGTAATTGGGGGAAGCATAATGCCATAAAGGTCAATCCGTCAATGCCTTATGGCTCTGGCCGTAGACTTTGAGACGTAATGAATGGATGTCTTTTTTTTTTTTAAAGGATAATGAATGGATGGTTGAGGTCATGACTCGTGCCCATCATAATAAATCAACATTTTAAATTATCCGTTCATGTCTAAACCCATTTTCATGGGAAAGGGAGGTGACATTTGGGAGTATGGAAATGTACGTGTTGATCTTAGTGATCACCTGTTAAGACTCGGATTCTCAACAACTACTATATATTTAAATATGTTCTCTCACAATTATCTACCTAATTAATTAAACGGCAAACAATCCGGACATGCATTTATACTGGGTCTCAATCCCATAGATTATATATGTGAGAGATAAAGAGTTGAGTTCAAGCTACTAATTACACCACTTGACAATTTTCAATTAGACTAATATTTTCTCTCATGCAATTTAAATTTCACACCAATTTGAGATTATTTATTATTCAATTTGTAACTCATTTTAATAGATTCTTGTAATATTAAAAAGAGTGTTGTTGTGGACCTATAACTATTAATACAAGTCTTTCAAAACCTAACGTGAAAACTACTTCTCGTGGCACCCACCGCATCAACCACTAACTTGAAATATTGCCGCATGACATTTATTCATAGTGTTCTTTATGCTTTGGGGGCTTGTGGCTTATGTTCAATCCATTAGGCCCAAATTTAGGGCTTCTGAGCCTGTACTCATGATTTGGGCTGGCCCAGTGTATTGGGTGTATCAGTGTTATAGTAGGATCAAAATCCCACCATTCTTCATATCGTTATAGTCTCGAATGAACTTAACTTAATATTATTTGTTACATAAAAAATCATTATCTCAAGAGAACTTTATATGCGCATTACAATATAATAATAAAATATGTATTTTGCTAGATGATTACTAGATATCTTAAAACAATGAGCACCCATGTCTTCAAAATTACATTCGGGGTGCTTGTCATGTCATACTCAGAAGTTCAAGAATTATGCTTTAGAGCATTAACACCAGCTTCTTTTTAATTTTTTTTTTTAAAAAAAAAAAAAAAAAAAAAAAAAAACTATTTTTTGCTTTCCTATCCAAAGACATTACTCCACAATAGCTTCTCTTATATTTCCTTATATCAATTAAACATTATTTCTTTACAAATATAAGTTGTTACCTACCCTCACATTTTTCACAAAATTTCAACATAATTCTCAATAAAAGGCAAAAAGATGAGATAGGAAAGAGAAATATTTTGTATTAAAATAATGGATAAGAAAGCTCTTTTGGTTCCCTACAAATTAGGTATAACGGTAGCATTTTCAATGCTTAAGAAACCGATCGAGTATTTATTGTGGGTGATTTTCTGATTATGATTATATTTCATAAATAAGCTATATAAATAGAGCTTTTTGTATTTTTTAACTTATAAATTGAATAAGAGCAACCATGTAAACATGCGTCATAAACCAAATAACGTAAAATCTTTTATCACTATTTTGTTTTATTTCCATTATTGCTTGTATTTTTTCATTTTATTATTATTATTTTGGGTCTCTTCCCTCTCCCATGTCTATCTTCTTGATTGTGGATATAGAGAAAAGTACAGCAAATTTGAGGTAAGCATAAGGGTCAACGGCCCGTGCCGTAGCCGCTAGTACACAATGGCTGGAGCCTGGATGCATGGTTGAGGCCATGCCCGTATCATAGGAAATCAACATTTTTAAATTATCCATTAATATGTTCACCCTGGAAAAGGGAGGTCAACACTTGGGACTTCAAGGGTAAGGAAATGTGTTCATCTCATCAAATTCCATCCGTCACATATAAGGATCTGAATTCTCACAATTATTAATTTGTCTGAATTACTTACAATTTAATCAAGAGATTCTCTCATAATTGCATGCATAAATAGCAAACAATCTGAACAGACAATTGTAGTCCCGGGTGTCAATCCCATAGATTATATATGAGAGAGAAAAAGAGTTGAGTTCAAGTGACTACACCACTTACAAACAATTTTCAATTAGACTAATATTTTCTTGTGTTTACTATTAGATTATATGCTCTTTATATATCTCATGAATATTAAATTTTTCACCAATTCGAGATTATTTATTATTCAATTTATAACTCATTGTAATAGATTTTTTATAATATTAAAAAAGGAATGCTAGATATACTGTAATTCTATCAAATTTTCATCCAACAATAATGCCGTAGCACTCTCAATTAACTATTGATTTAATCATGGTTAAATATCTTTTTCTTTTTTTAAAAAAAAAAATGATCTAATGGTTAGTTTAGAATGTCATATTATAACATTGTTGGATAAACATTTACTAGAATTACAGTAACATTTTTCATATAAAAGAGAGAGTTGTTGTGGTACTACACCTATTACTATAAGTCCAGGGGTAGAACTAGACATTTAAGTACAAGGGAGAAAAAAGAAAAAAATGGAAGGGATGTTACATATATATATACATAGTAAAGGTAATTTTAAAATTTTGGAGGGTTAATGTTCCGTAAACACCTTACCTAGTTCTGCTCCTCTATAAGTCCCTCACTAACTAACGTGGTAGTCCATATATATACATATAGCACTCATCATATCAGCCACCAAAATGTGGATTGACACGTGGCGCTTACCACATCAATTATTAAAATATAAACTGTCACGTAACAATCCACGTAACACTTAATTTAATAAAATGTGAAATGTCAGGTGAATTTGTTAAAACATTATAGTAAAAGCGGTAGTACCCATGCATGCATTTCTCTATTAAAAAAATCATACCTTTGTGCGGTTTTTAACAAAGATATAGTTTTTAATTTCATTTATCTTGATATTTGACAACTTCATTAAGTTAAATACAATCATATAAATAATCGTTTATTCAGGAGATGGAAACATATTCATAATCTTCTTCAGAATAAAGAATGAAGGAGAAGCTTCCTGGACAGTTCAAGAGATGTTTTGCAGGCTTGCACGCACGTGAGGTTTGTGTTAGGCATTGAAAAATGGGACTGAGGAAACAGCATTTCGGAAATCATGGAAGAGATCTCATCTATAATGGTAAGAATTTTAGAGATCGAAGAAGCAACGAACTATAATATTTAGGCTATAATTTACATGTTAGAATATAGAGAAAATATAATATATTTTTCATATATTCTAACAATATTACTATTGGAGTATTGAATCCCCGGCCCATTGTCAGTGCATGTGGTGCTCATGGAGAGATCTCATCTATATTGGTCAACAAGTGCAACTATATGTATATATGGGTCAATTAAAAATTGTGATCATGCATTAGGTCATAAATGGGGGAGGGAAATTTAGGGAGAAACCTATCGATCTATTTGAGTCTTTGACCAAATTTGGGTCTGTTTGGGAAAAATAAAATAAAAATTAAAACTGTTTTTGGCCCGACCAAATTCAAACAAAACCCTTTTCAAATATTAATTATGTAAAAAGATTTTCAATGTAACTCTCATAATAAACACTTTTTAAGGTTAAATGCATTTTTGTCTCTTGGATTTTAACTAACTTTATTTTTTTCTCACTTCAAAATCACATGTGATACCTTCTTTAAGCAAATGATATTTGTACACACTTTTTGGTACACACTACGTACATACACTCACATTTGGTATGGAACCTATGCATGTGAGATGAGTCCCACATACATGGGTTTCACACCAAATGTAAGTGTATATATGTACATATAACACATCTCCCTCGTTTATGGACATATATTCAAATAGTACATCTGTCCATCTGCGATCAAGAAAATTAACAAAATTTTACGTCAAACCATAGGTCTTCACAGCCAGAGACCCACGAACCCATGGTTAGGCCATGGGTCTCCAAAGCTACGGTATGGCCGTGAGAAATCACTACCAGTCATGGGGGGTTTTATTCATCCACCCTAGCATGTTGGAATTAGGATCCTCTCTAGTTGTACTTTAACGGGAGAGCAGCCAGTCCTTTATGTTGGGCCGCTCTCCCGTTCCTCTCGACTAGAAAAGATTCAAGTTCAGCATGTTGGGGGCAATGTTGCCGACGTGGGGTGTGTTCTAATTATGTGGATATATGCCAAGTGGGACTGCCAAATTAGTTATTGACCGAAGAGATAATACTCCTTTTTGTTTTTGTTTTTTTTTCACCATAGCTAGCAGGTAGCAAAGGACAACCTTGCTCTTTAAATTATTCATGACAATCTATGTATATAATATTATATTATATAGATGTCACAGAAAGAACCTTTGCTTCTTTAATTTGCTCTGTAATCTACTTCAAGGCTGTATAGATGTCATTCTTACGATTTTTTTAAGCAAAACTAATGCAACCAGATAGACTCCTATTTATTACTGAAATAATTAAGTGCAATGTTATACCTTTTGACGTGTGATGTGCAAGAAAGGTCAACATATAAAGCTTGTCTTTTAGCTAGCTAGGTCTGACAATCAAATTTGGTGAACCACTTTCATCACAAGTCTATGTATAAAAGATATGATCACATCCACTAAACAGACAAGTTTCTTCTTAATTTCACCACCCGCCAAACGGGAGATCAAACCAATTTACATATTAATCTGCTAAATACATATTAAGGTTGATTAACAGACATCTGTCCAATAAAGGAAAAATAATCAATTATGTCGTTTTCCGAAGTTAGTTTGGCTTTGTTGTTGAATTTGAACGTGACTTGCACCATCCATATAAAATATATATATGTTTTCTATCACTAGAGAAATGAGTTGATATAGACATCTTTGTAGGTTAATGATCGAGCACTCCTTGACCAGGCCTCCAACGTCCTTTGTCTTGTGCCATTTCCAAAGAATCAAAGCCAGCTGCAAGGCCGATGGGTGGTCACAAGACTTCCAACCCCACATCAAATTCACCTTTACTATCTCTTTCCTCTCTTGAAATTTGGGACCACCCCGTAAAGAACACGTGTTAATATATTAATTAAATGATTAAGTTCATTATTTTTTATTAGTTTAAAGTTTTAGAATAAATAATAATTTAAAGTGGTAAAAGAGTACTTATTGTATATTGTGATAAGCATCTTCCATTTTGCTTGAGGCGGCGTTGGCGAGAAGTCTGACATACATTTATACTTGTGTTGTTCAACTATTGGAATATTAACCAGCCTCAAAACATGGGTCTTAAATTCGCATTCTGACTTTACAATTTACCTCTATTTTAGTTAAGAGAAATGTTACAAGCATTCCCACACTATTTGATGCGGCGATCATGAATGGTAATTGCCACTACTACGCTATAATAAGGTGGACTTAGCAGTGCATGTAGCATTTTTTTCAGTTAAATATTCAACATGGGTCTCTCTTATTGAGGGAGAGCTCGAACCTACAGCTAAAAAAGAGTATTAACTAAATAAATAAATTCATTATTTTTATTGACTTCAACTTTTGAAATAATTTATGATTTAACCTAGAAAGAGAAGCTTTGGCTATCCTAAACTCAAGCCAAGCTCAAATAGCTAGCTAGGTTAGTTGTATTGCTCAAAAGTTGGTAATAACTTCTTCTTTTTTCTCCTGTTTTGAGAAAGGAAAATGATACAAATTTGCATTCCTTATCCATCTTCTATTCAAATCTATCATTGGATTTGTAGGAATAAAGATGATTAAGGAATAGATGTCTACCATGTCCATTTGAAAAATATATCTAGAATTTATTTTTTTTATTTTTTTTAAAAATGGAAATAAAAAGGAAAACTTGGCCTATTTTGCCTCATTAACACCGCAAAGAAGCCTCTCAATGAGTCAGAGCTCCTGACTCTTCTGCCGGCTGCTTGGTTTTGTGGTTTTCTGTTTGTTTGTATCATGTATTCTCTTGTTTTACCTGTACAGTCTGCCTGTGTTTTCTTCAGATTTTATTGAAATTTTTGTTGACTTGATGCTAGATCGGTCATCTTTTATTTAAAAGTAAGCGTTAATGTAAAAGATGCTCAAATGTAATTCTAGTAAAGTTTGATGTCTCTGCTCAGGCAGCTGTGTTTTAAGTCAGATCCTTCTGACTTAGAGTTTAGAGGGTCCATGTCCCTCTTTCTCATAATGTACTTTGCAAATTTTATAATAGCACATGCTATTAGTTTAAAAAAAAAAAGTCAGAGCTCCGGTGGCTGGCTTGGCACATTGTATCTTTATCCTTCAATTACATCTCTTTTGATGCATTTATGATGCTGCCTTCTTGGTTATTAACTTAGCTCTGATCCGGCCAGGTTTCAATTGACAATTGCCTTGTAGGTCCAGCTACTCTCTTATCTCTCTCTCTCTCTCTCTCTAAATCGGGAGAGATATAGAGTGAGAAGGTCCACAGAGAGCAGCCCAACTTGCAGTTGTGTAGTAATGCAGCAACATCAGCTGGAAGGCCAACCCTACTAACCTATAATTGAGTCATCAATATATCTCTTCACTCAGTTCTACGTATTTTTAACTCTCTCGATCTCTTCACTTCACTTGAAGAACAGAGAGAAACAGAGCACTGCGCGCACCCATTATGGAGGGTCCAATGGCATTCCTAATTCTCTTCACGTCCTTACTCTTTTTCTCTTCAACCACCGCCACCGCCATTGCTGCTGTCACAAAACAGCAAGAGCTGGATCGAATTTCTGCTCTCCCTGGACAACCACCGGTGACGTTTTCTCAATTCTCCGGCTACATTACGGTCAACGAGCAACATGGCCGAGCTCTCTTCTACTGGTTGACCGAAGCCGCTGCTTATCCTGAGAAGAAACCGCTTGTTCTTTGGCTCAACGGAGGCAAGTTTTATCTTCTTTCTCACATTATTTTTCCACCCGCTAATCCTTCTCCTTGTAATTGACCTTGATTTTGAACTGGGTTCAGATGAAACTACTTTACATATATTCATCTAGAAAGTGAAAATTGAATAAATAATAAATAAATTAAAAAAAAAAAACTAGAAAGTGGAAATTCGATGTCTAGCTAACCTTACTAGCTATAGGAATGAAAACAAAGTTTTTCTTTTTCTTTTCCTTTTCCTTTTCTTTTTCCTTTTGGAGGGGGAACACCCTATATTCGATACTTGCAGAAAACCATTAAATGCAGTGAAGAGTTCTCCTTTTCAAAGTAACTAATTAAACATTGACAAGTTGTAAGGAATGCAAGGACAATATTTAATGACAACCCAAGAATTCCTTTCCAAAAATTAATTAACTACACATATTCTGAAATATTTTGAAGTGTTTATTCTTGATGTGATAATAAAAATTATTATTAAATCAAATAATAAATTAAATTAAATATAACGTCCAATAGTAGTAAATGAATGTTGGTAGTAATATTATAAATTGATGTGATTATTTATACGACAGATTTGACATAAATATTGTTAAAATTTTAAAATTAAAAAAAAAAAGAAAAAGAGAAGAGAGATACAGAGACGTGAGTATTAAGAAATTGTAGTAAAAGTTATTTTTATTTTACTTGCATTTTACTTTCCTATAATTATCAGTTTAGTATTGGCTTATAAAGACAAATTAGGTCATTTTGGTTTGGGTTTTGGATATTAATGGTGTTGATGGCAAAATGATTGAGCAAACAATTTCTGGCCGCCAATAAATGAGCCATTAAACTATATCTTGCACGTGTCACCACCCCACGTGTCGTACCTTGTCCACAAGTTTAAAGACCCTTCTACAATTCCATGCCTAGGTCCTAATGGCTAATGCAGTGCCCATCAACCATGAGAGCACATTAGCGGGCAGGCAGTAACCCAGGCTAATGTGCGCCAACATCGCCATCAATCGGGTGAGTGAGAGTGAGAGTGCGAGTGAGAACAACTGGGTGTGTAGTGAACGAGTGCACCCACCATGGAGAAAAATACAGCCACATGGGTCCTCGTGATCTCTCTCTGTCTGTATATAGGGTTTATTCCTTCCAAAGCTGACGTTTATTCTCTCTTTCCTCTTTCTAAAGCACTCTCCCTTTACCTTACTGATTTTTTCCTTTTGTTTGTCTGTCAATATGGTTGTGGCCTGTGGCCTGTGGGGGAAAAGAAAACACCAATTGCTGCTACAAAGTGAACCAACTTTTTCACTCGAAAACTTTTCTGATCTTTCCATATTGTCCCAGCAAAAGATGCCTCTCTCTCTATCTCTCTCTCATCCACTCTCACACACACTGTAGTGTGTACCTCCATCTTTGAAGCACGCGCATTCAGAAGCCACAAATGGTGATAATGATGATGAAGATGTGGGGTTATTAAGCTTTATCCTCTTGTTGGGACCCCGAAATGTGGGAAAAAAACAAGAAGGAACTCCAAATTATATTAGGACATCATTATAGTAATGTTATTTAATAGAAAACTGTTATATAATTGGCATATAATTTACTTGATGATATGAGTAAAATTTAATTATTGAATGAACTTTTGTAAAAAAATAAAAATGAAGATATGCATATTTTTACTGTTACGTCATTCTATTGTACGGCAATAAAATAGCTAGAAGGATGTGCACTAATCTCTTTCATAGTGAATTTTTACGTGAATTTTAGAACTTTTTTTTAATAAGTAAATTTAATATGTAAAATATTTAATTAAATTAAGAGATAAATTACGGACACATTATATTTAGAGACACAAAAATTGAGAATCATTTTAAGAATCTATAATAACGAGGATTTTTGTTCAATAAATTATTCATGGTAGGTAACTGTAGATAGATAATTTCTGTTTTGCCTGAATTTTCTTGATCCTGGTTTCCATGTTGAGATTGTGTTTCCTTAATATTAATTGTGCATGAAATAATGCATGCAAGCTGACATCTCAAAGAATAAAATATATGAAAAAGCAATGGCTAATTTTAAATGGGTAGGTGCTTCAACGTTGATTATTGCAGTGACTGGCATATAGTGTACATGTTTTTGTGAAAAAGTTGTACAGATTTTATGTAGTCAAATCAACACCTAATATGTTTCCAGGAACTTGACTATTGAGCTGCTTCGATAGATTTGTCGGTGCTGGTTTTGCTTATCTATTTACGTACACCTAGCAAATCAAAAAATAATAATAATAATAATAATAATTTTTCTTTTCATAATCATTAATTTATTGTACTTATTTTAATTGGGCCAATTTAAATTATTTTAAATGATTTCTCATATCAATCACTTAAAAATATATGTTTATAATATAAAGATCGAATTAGATAATACAAATAGACTTCAACTACAACTAGGTAACGGTAACAAAGTGATAGACTTCAACAATATATAACTATATCATAGTCTTCAACTATAGTTAAGTCACAACTTTCAACTGTAACTAGGTGATAGTCTTCAATTATAATTAAATCATAGTCTTCAACAGTAACTAGATGATAGTTTTCAATTGTGGGTAGGTGATAGTCTTCAACTGTAACTTGAATTCTTGATCTCCTGATATACTCTAACAAAAAATAGCTTTACAGATCAACTAAAAAAATGGGATATATTGAACTTTAATTGTGATATTGAAAAGTTAATCCTCTACTAATTAAGAAGATAGAAAGTAAGTTTGGGCTGTAAAAACAATTTAGGAAGCTTCAATCATAATTTAATTAAAACAATAAAATATATGTGCTTTGTATTCATGATCACGCAGATCGACTTTGTTATCTTTTACAAGATTTATGGTCTCAAAAGATTGACCACAATTATGTAATAATAAAAAGAGTAAATTGTGCAATCATGCATGCAGGGCCAGGCTGTTCATCAGTAGCATATGGTGCATCAGAGGAAATCGGGCCATTTAGAATTAACAGAACCGGTGTATCTCTTTATCTCAACAAGTATGCGTGGAATACAGGTAATTAATTAACAAGCCACCATTAATTAATTATTCATTTTGTTCTTTTCATGAATGTAATTATATTGTGGATGATATAAAATATAGCATGTTCATGTGCCACAATCCTCATCACATGGGTCATAGGTTACATCAACATGCAATTCTAACCTTCTTGGTCAAATGGTTGACAAACCTCTGGTCTAGCTACCAATCAGACCATATGTCAAAACAAGAAAGAAGAAAAGAAAAAAATGATTAAGGCACTATGACCATGCATGGCTTTTATGACTTTTTGTTTTTTTAACTTTTAAGTAAATAATTAAGAAAAATATTTAAGTACTACAACTTTTACTATAATTTCTTTACAAACTTATGCGGTAGACTACATGAGTAGTACTACTTATTGCCATATGAATGAAAACATTTAACAAAATTAATGCTTCATTTATTTTGACGTAAAATGTTTTTCATCTTTTCAACGAAATTATTTTCAAAAAAATAAAAGAAATGATTTCCATGAAATTATCTTTCGGATTTTAGCTAGTACGGAAAAGGAGCAACGGCGTGAATCGGCCAGCGAATTCCGACAACCTCTGGTGGTGTAAGAATGAGAAGTTCAAACTCGAAAAATGGTTTACAAAATTCAATAACTGAAACCATTTTCCAAAACTACATAAGCTTTTTGGTCAAACCGAAAAAATAAAAAAATCAAAAAATATTTTAATCCGAAACAAACGGAGAGTAAATTGTTTTAGTGCCTGACGTGGTAAGTTTCACGTAGACTATTACATCAGTTTGTCTTTGCTCTGTTAAAATATCTAATTGTAATTACTTTTTATGCTTACAGAAGCAAATATTTTGTTTCTTGAATCGCCTGCTGGTGTTGGTTTCTCTTACTCAAACACAAGCTCCGACCTAAAAGATTCTGGAGACAAACGGACGGGTAACAAAAATCATTGAAGATTATTATTAATTGTTTTGTTGCTATAAAATTATTTTGTAATTGAATCCTAAGAGTACTTACCAATTTTGTGGCACAGCTCAGGATGCTCTAGTCTTTCTAATTAGATGGATGTCACGGTTTCCACAATACAAATATAGAGAATTCTACATTGCTGGGGAGAGCTATGCTGGTATACATAAGCTTAATCAACAACTAGTAATTAATTATCTATTAATTACTACTTTCTCAAAAACTCTTATAACTAATTACATAAGCTAATTGATGTTTTTACTATTTTCTTATATATAGGGCATTATGTTCCCCAGTTGGCGAAGAAAATTGTCGATTATAATAAAGCAAACATGCATCCCCTCATCAACCTTAAAGGCTTCATGGTAAGTAATAAATAACTCAAACAATTTGACTACCACTAAGATAATTAATTATCTGTCAGAGTGTTGCTAGAAGTAGTAAAGCTTTTACCATAAGTTTCTTAACTATGAGCTGATTATGTGATAATCCACATTATGTGGCATGCATTTATCACGTTATTTCATGACAGTGATCTACGTGATACTTACCACATTTTACAAAGTGACATGAAAGTTTACATGAAACTTATTATATTGGAGAAACTTCACTTAACCCCATTGAACTTCCATTACATTTGCAATTGTCTCTGCCCAAACTTCAAAAACTCTTAATTTAATGTATTTATCTTTCAATTTTTTTCAATTTCATCCATCCCTTAAGATTTTCCGTTAAATCCTAATGGATGAGTGTCAAAATTTTCAAAATGCCCATTTGATAAAAATTGCAAGGATTTAAGCGTTGATAAAGGTTTAACGGAATTTGCAAATATACCCACGCTTGAATCTTTGGAAAAAGAAATTTTTTGGTTGACATGATTTAAAAAAAAAATTCTAACGGAGCGGAGAAATTGAATAATAAAATAAAAAATAAAATACCGATATACTAAATTGTGAGTTTTTAAAGTTTAAAAGGGTAATTGCAAAAGCGGTGACCAGTAATATATTCAAAGTCTGTAAACCAAATTTGTAATATTGCAGGTGGGAAATGCAGTAACAGACAACTACTACGACAGCATTGGAACGGTTACATTTTGGTGGAGCCATGCAATGATATCCGACAGAAGCTACCATTCAATTCTCAAGCATTGCAATTTCAAGGACGATAAAGCATCACAGGAATGTGATGATGCAGCAGGTTATGCCATGAACCATGAGTTCGGAGACATCGATCAATACAGTATTTATACACCTTCTTGCTTGCCGTTGCGTAACGGTACGAATACAACGAAGCCTCTACGGCTCAAAAATACTCTCCTACGTCGAAGGATTTTTTCTGGGTACGATCCCTGTACTGAAAATTATGCAGAGAAATATTATAACCGGCCGGATGTGCAAAAGGCATTGCATGCAAATGTTACTGGAATTCCTTACAAATGGACTGCTTGCAGGTATACCTAATCTATTAACTCTTTTTTTTCTTTTTCTTTTTTTAAGAAAACTTTATTATTATTATTATTATTATGAAATGGAAAAAGGAAATGCAGGGGTTTATGTGATTTATATCTTATTGGAAAATATGATTTTGTATGGGGCAGTGATGTTCTTATAAAAAACTGGAACGATTCTGAAACTTCTCTGCTACCCACATACAAGGAGCTGATTGCAGCTGGTCTAAGAATCTGGGTTTTCAGGTAAAGGATCTGATCAAAACTCTAAAATATATATCTTCTAATGTCTGTTCTTCTTATTTCTTATTCAATCCTATCACCCTTTCCTGAAGATTAAGTACAGAAGAAAAAAGAGAGATGTGTAAGGAGAAGGTCAATCAAGCAAGTGAAAGTTAACAAAAATGCTCTTATTATTAGTTTTTAAGAGAATTTGATTAGGAAAACAAGGAAGAGTTATAATAAAGGCTCTGACTCTGAGCAAATTGAAAGTGGAGGTTTGATTAGGTGACAGTCTGCTTTTCCTTCAGGTAAAAAATCAATTTCAGATAGTCTAGTCACATAAATGACACATCATCTGCTGACTGTAGCCGATTGATTTGAAGGTTGAGTGCTCGGCTGTGCTTGATAAGACTCCTCTGTTCTTCCACCGGAGTTGGCTTTTCAGGATATGGCTTAGGTGCTTCGGAGTTGATCTAAGGGTTGAAATTTGGTTTCACAAGTTTAGATCAACTACAGCATGGTGCTGTAAAAAATTTACAGCACCTAAGGCTAATCCGGCTCTTCAAATAAACAATTCATCTCCTATTTGTTTGATTGATAATGAGAAGTGATTAATATGATATAAAGTATAAAAAAATGTAAAATTATTTTATAGAAAAGTAAAAAAAATTATTTTGTAGTGAATTTTTTATTTAAATAATAATAAAAAATTATTGATGTGATATAAAAAGTGAAAAAAAAAAAAAAAAAAAAAAAAAAGAAGAAGAAGAAGAAGAAAAAAAAAAGAATGTGTTTTATTTGAATTTTTTGAAAAAGTGAAGAAAAAAAATAAAGAAGAGAGAGAGTTGTTTGTCAAACAAGTTCTTAGTCTATGGCTGTCTCCCTTTTTTAAAAAAAAAATAAAAATAAAAATAAAAAATTCAATTTTTATTCAATTTTTTATATCTTATCAATTACTTTTTTTTAATATATATATTTTATATCACATCAATTATTTTTTATCAAGTTTTTTTTATTTTCCTTTAAAAAAATTCAAAACTTCTTTCTATTCTTATTTTTTTAAAATAAAAATTTTAACAATCAACCCCAAAACAAAAAATACTTTTTAAATTAAACACATCAGTTTAAGAAACAAATTTGAATAAAAATAAATAAATTAAATCCAATTTAGAGGGAACTGTGTTAGTAATATGTCTTTGTTTATAGCCGTACCCCAAAGCAAATATGTCCTAATTGCATCAGATTTTTTTCTTTTCGTTCCATGAATTAAATGTAGGACTTAATTTCATAATTTAAAATTACAAGCAAAGAGATGGGGGGAGATGGAATGTTAATGCTATTGCTTCTACTTTAATGCAGCGGAGACACAGATTCAGTGGTTCCAGTGACTGCCACTCGGTTCTCTCTCAGCCATCTCAATCTCACAGTTAAAACTAGGTGGTACCCATGGTATTCTGGTGGTCAGGTAATCACAAAATTTCATTCCAAAATCAATCAAAAGTTCACATCTTCCTCAAACAAAAGCACATGTCTTTAATTTTGTGTCTCGTGCACGTAGAACACAAGTTAAGAGTGTCACATCAATAATTAGAAAGACCCGTATACAAATACACAAACCAAAGTACAATACGAATTGCTAGCAATTCAGATAATAAATGTGAGATAGTTAATAAGAGATCCATCTATCTAAATAAGTTTTGGGCGGTCCGCTTACCTGCTTGAACAA
This sequence comes from Alnus rubra, assembly GCA_028654335.1. NCBI lineage: Eukaryota > Viridiplantae > Streptophyta > Magnoliopsida > Fagales > Betulaceae > Alnus > Alnus rubra. The sequence continues at coordinate 24,567 of JAJPGS010000431.1, read as the reverse complement.
TTAAATTTCATAGAAATTCTCCCACGTTTGTTACGATCTCGAGATCCCAAACCAAAGCAGTAAGAAAGAAAGATTGATATTCATAAAGAAATGTTGAAAAATTTTGCTAATTAAAGTCCTTTTTATAGGTAGGAGGATGGACAGAAGCCTACAATGGGTTAACCTTTGCTACAGTGAGAGGTGCTGGGCACGAAGTTCCACTGTTTCAACCCAGGAGAGCATTCACTCTTTTCAGATCTTTTTTGGCAGGGAAAGAATTACCACCAACATCTTGACAAATTACTTGGAGATGATAACGAACGATAATTGGTCATCTTTGAGGAAGTTCTTTGTATAATTGTTTCAATTAACTTGAAATTCCACAAAATGGTGGGTAGTATAGGAATCATTCATTCAAATTAGTATTTATAATTTGAAGGACAAAATTGTTACATTTCATGTAATGGACTGATGCAAATTGAGTTTCCCGTTAAGGAATTGGATTAATATTGTCACGCCCCAAGTTCTTCAATGCAAGCATGAGATAGATTTCCTTGCCTAGGGTTAGGAGTGCACAGCTTTTACTACAACTCCCATACAAATATATGTACGTGGCCGTCGATGACAAATCACATTTCAATGACTAATATAGCAAGTGTGATGAATTGTTACGTCAATTTGTAAATATGATAATATCACATGGACTTGCACGTAAATTTGTAAATACTTGTATTAAAATTTACATTGCTCTTAGCAGCATTCTTTTCATATTCAACTTTAATTACATAATGTGCTTTCTTCTTTTTCGCAATTTTAGCTGAATATGCTTTCAAGCAGCTTTTTAAAGGATAATGATTTTCCGCAATTTGCTGCATATGGCTAGCAATTTGAACAACACATGTGAGTTCTCTTACATGTGACCTACCTGCCTTAGTAAGTGACCGAACCCAAAATTGATTTCGACGGGTGGGTCTCATATAGACTCTCTCACTAGCAATTTCTAGAAATCCTTATCCCTTTTTAAAACCTTGGTATTCTCCATGTATGTCATAATCCAATTTCAAATCTTCCTAGGTCCAAAAAGTATATTTGGAAAAGAAACAAGAGCCAATTTTACAAATGAAAAAACACACCCTTTGCATTTTGTAGAAGTCAACAAGTGGAAAATTAGCTGCACAGAGGTTCCAAATGTCTCTACTCTTCAATTTGAATAAAAACAACATTGTTAGATTCAAGGTCATAGTACAAGTATTCCTTCTCGGTTCACATACAAAATTGAAGTGCATCTCAGATACCAGTGTCTGAGATGAAAATATAATTACTTCAATCCCTCACCCATGCCTGGAGGCATTCCCAAGCTCTGAGCAAGATCACTCATCCTCTCCTTCATGGCCTGAGATAACAATAAGGCTGAGAATTTCAGTTCTATAGCAAAGATGGAAGAAGAGTTTCAGAAAATTCTTTATGCAAAAAGCTGGGAATTCTCACCTGGACACTCTTCTGGTGTGCATCCTTGTATGCCTCAGTAACTAAAAGTGAAAGTTTCTGCGCATAAAACAAAATGTAATTGTTGCAAGTCTCAAATAGTAACTCGTACATCAAATTAATCATTTTCCCTATCTGGAAGGATTACTGAACCCAAACCAATTGGATACTTAAAACTATTTCCTCCATTTTCAAAGATACTGCCCAGTTGGAAGGATGACCAAACCCCAAGTTAAACAACTATATAGTTTAATAAAACGGTTTCCCCCATTTCTAAAGGTGTTTCCAGATATGCATTCACTAAATGAGCATATATTTGAGCCTAAAATCAAAAGGTCAACATTATGAAAATGTGGAGCTTTAAATCCAGCTTAGTTCAAGAAAAAAACCTCTTGCCAGGAAATTCTCCATGATTTTTGAGTCAAAGACTGAAACCATAGTCAGTGCCAGCAGTTGCATCCCCATCCGGGTACAAGGACAAGGAAATGAAAAGGCGAACAGAAAATATAATTGCTTCATGACCCATTTTGTTGTCTCATGGGATTTGAATGGTCCTAGACGTTCCAAGAAGTCCAAACAATGGGACACACAAGGAATAGTAGTTATCATCATAAAAATTTTGGGAAAAAAAAGCTTTGTTCCATGAATTCTAAAACACTGATTCCATCCCATCCATTATGCTGATCAGTTTTTTATGGCCCCACTAAAGATGATGGTTTTCATATTATATATCATATACAAGATATGAATGAAATTGTTTAACTTGTAAGGGAGAACTAGACAGGCACTTATAACAAATTCCAAGGTGTGCTAAGATCACGCTATAAGACTACATTTTTCATTTTATTTGCCAATGGTCTTTCGATCAAATGGCATCACCTGCCCAATAAAAAAGGGCTGGAGTGTGAAGTCATAAGTCCAATCCCGTAATGGTGTATGACAGTATGAGTTGTGTTTATCTATTTATAATTTTTTTGGCAGAAAAATACTAATAGAAAGATGAAGTCAAAAGAATGTATGAATTGGATATACTTGCCTCTGGTCCTAATTCCATTGCAGCCTCAGTGATCTCTGTGCGAACAGGTTGCTGGTTTCCAGACAGTGTTACCTACAAACATAAGTTAAGAGCTATTGTGAAGTTCACTTAAGAAATAAATTAAGGCGTGCAATACTAAAAGGTGACTCAAATCATTTGAGGCAGTTCCTAACATCATTAAGATGGGAAAAGCAGTCCTGTCATAGAATTAAGCAGCAAGTGACGTTCAAAAGCTAAAACAAACATCCATGAAAAACAAAATCATTCGACAGGGTACTTTGACATTTAGAATCATCACCCTTTCTTTTACTATATTGAAAGTATATCTTATGTCATGTACATGATAACAAAGATATCAAATTACGCCAACTAAAATGTTTACATGATCTTACTGTTTTGCACAATGATTCTGATCTAACTTTTAAATGACTCTATCCACAAAGACAGAAATTTGCCCTCAAATCACACTGAAAACAAATAATATAAACAAATTTTCCTTTTTTTTTTTTTTTTTTTTGGATGAATCAAAGCTTTATAGAACAAACCAAACAGAATACAACCCTCCAGTGAAAACTGGAACACTTCCAAAAAAAGGAGAACAAAGATACTGCTACCAACAATAGCAGAGAGCAACACCTAAACCACTTACACTCTGCAGCAAAAACTACTGCAAACCAGCAACAAAATAATTCAACGGTAAGCCAAAAACAACTGCAACAATTACAGCAGTAGAGAACAGAAAAACAGACTCAACAAACTACAGCAACGGATGTAAGTTCCACCTATACACAAGAGCTAAGTGTTTTGACAGATTCTTAAACTTCCCCTTAGCCAACATCCTTGATCTGACCTCCCACATAATATTTGCAGATTCTTAAATTTTCCATGTTTTGCGAGATTTTTCTAAGGCAAACCAAGTCAAAAAGCTAAAACAAAATTTTTGTCCTCGTTCAAACATGAGCAAATGATTGACCTAATAAATGACTTTACCAGTTCACCTAATGAATGTCCAAAAGCAAATTACGAACACTCAAGTGCAAGCACACACACAGACAGCCACAGAGAGACTAAATACCTTGATTAGCTCACCTTCACAGTAACCATCAAACTCTGTTCTGCATAATAAAATGATAAAAAAGAAAATGAAGAATTCACAGATACAGAGGTAAAAATTCAGATGCAATAGGTGTAACATATAATCCTACGCAGCAAGTTCTTTTTGCACCCGTACTGCCTCAACTTGGACAACCATTTGTGCCTTCTTCACTGTCTCGTAAAGATTCTGCATGTTTCCAAAAATTCCTGCCTGCAATCAACAAGCAAAATAATATTAGTCTCAGTTCACAGATGGGTCCAACTCCATGTCATCATGCAAATAAAATACACAACACCAATAAAATTGATAGTCCCTATAAATTTGATTTAAGACTCTGAACAAATCCTTTTTCACCCTGTATCCACCCGTAGATCTCACTGTCAAGGGAACAAATCATCATACACCAAGGTATAATTCAATACCTGTTCTGCTAAGGAGAATTAGAGAAGGATGAGACACATAAGTGTTCAGTCCCAGGCTACACAAAAAAGAGTATTCCGACTCCTCAGGCACTTATAAACCATATAATTCAATACTTTATACGACTTATTTAGGTATTGCAATATCATCTAAAACTTGGCTCCTCTAAGCAATATCATCAAAAAAACTTGAGGCACCTCTGAGGAATTGCTTTATGATTCAATACAATGATATAGAGTGTATTCTTGTCAAAGTCCAAGAAGCATCCATGTAATAAGAAGTTCCTGTTTAAAGCAATTCCTCACTCCAACATCTAGAGAAAGAAAATGAAAGCATCATGTTATTGTGACAATAAAGAAACTCAGATTTTAAATTCTCTACCTCACGAGTCACAAACTAAAATGAGGCTCCTAACAGCTCCTCTTCAAACAATTCTTTTTCATTCGCTTTCAAATCTCATACACTCAATATCTCATACACTCTATATCACTATTGTCCATGAGGAAATTAATTTTTTTCAGGGATGAAACTTAAAACCTATGATGCAGACGACTAGCAAGTATCCAAGATCTTGCTCAGGCATGGTTGTGATTTTAAAACAGAACACATTGTATGTCTCTGTGCATGTGTCTGTGTATATACTTATGGAAACCAACAGGGTAATACAGAAATTAAATTGAAGTAAAAAAGACAAATGGCCTTATATTTCTCCACTCTTTAAGAAAATAAAGGCAGGCACTTCCACGAGTTCCAAAATAGGTAACAGATAAAGCCAAACAAACAAGCTTCATCTTATCAAAAACCCAACATACCAGCCGTTGTTAGGACAAATATCCTTACATAAGATAGCTTCAAATGAGTTTCAGTATATGCATATGTTATTTCCTTCCTGGTTGTCTCACTGGCATGCACCAGAGAAATCTCTGACTTACATCAAAATTATCACAAAACTCGGTTTAGAGGTTTTTCAAGGCCTTCAATACGCCCCACAAACAAAGTTCCTCTAGATGTTCTATAGATAGTGTCAACTTATGCGATCATGTTTAGAACCGACATATACTGTTTGCTGAGAAGAAAAAGTAAACTCCATTAACCTTTGAAGGCGCATCTTCCCCCTTCTCATTCTTTTCCTTTTTTCCTCCAAATAGACTGTACACACGGAGGGATCTATGATTATGCCCATATTTTCCATGACGACGCCGAGATAACACCTGTGTACCCACTAAATTGGCATTTGAAGTTAGGTTACCTGTAATGAGCAGGACAAGAGTAAAGTTACAAACAACTCTTTTACTATCATAAATTATTCAAATACACAGTTCGGAAAGCTACAATCGTTATAAAACAACTAGAAGTTGCTAACTTAAGGAATTATCCATTACAGAGAAGTTGAAGACCAAAATTCTCTTTGGCATAGTGTCCTAAAGCACATTCAACGGACATAATAAAAAAAAAACTCAACACGGCATCAATACATTTGATTAGAATTAAAATGAGTAAGAGCCATGTTTTCTTTTCATACCAATTTCGATTAGATTTTCTCCTCATTTCAAAGATTGTTGGGTCATCCCACATTCTTTGTACAGAGATATTTGTTAAATCACCACTTGTCCTAAAAAGGACAAGTGGAGATTTAATAATCTTTAATGTCAAAAACACTTTTTTAAGGTTCTTAGTTTTCTGAAACTAAAACATCTACCTATTGAAACTTGGGATGCAATTAGAAAGAAGGAGGGTTGGGTAAAATGGTGGAAGGTGGTTTGGCATTCAGTGGCAATACCTAAGCATGCTTTTCTATTATGGCTTGTTTTCAGGGATGCTATGATTACTAAAAGCTGAATGTGTGGATGGGGATACATGGGAGACTGTCTATGTCCTTTCTGTCGTAGCCAAATTGAATCAAGGGAACATCGCTTCTTTGAGTGTAGTTTTAGCTACCGAATTTGGAAGGAAATCCTTGGCATTTGTTTGATTTCAGATCCAAAGAAATCCTGGGAAGAGGTTGCAGATTGGAGTGTGCTTGTGATGAGACAGGATTGCCTAAAAAGTCGATTGTGTATCTTGAGCCTTGGTGCTACGGTCTATAATTTGTGGAAGCATAGAAATGATATTCTACATGGGAATGCTTTGAGTTCGGAAGAGATGATTATAGCCAAGATAAAGTGGGAGATTCAGGCTCGTATAATGGCTAAAGGTCCTTATAAGAAGACTTCCATGAATTTGCAGCTTGCAGCTTTGTGGAATCTTCACAAGATTTTCTCTTAGTCTGTGTTTTTGCTGCTGTTTTCATGTGTTTGTTTCATTGTGATGTTTTTGGTGTTATGCAGATGTTGCTTCTGTTTTGTCTTGTTTGTAGGGCTTTGTGAGATTGTTTATCTCATGCCCTTTGTAATGTTTAAACCAGTTATTTTTCTGGTGTGAAATTCCTTGTTGTTTGGGCTATAAAAGTTTTCATTCATCAAAAAAGAAAAAAAAAAACATCCACCTATTGTGTAAACCAGTCATTTTCTCAAATAACCTATTTATGCCAGGAGAAACTGCTTTAACCCCACCTTAGACCCATAATGGTGCTCAACTTCATGAAACTTTGAACCACAAAATACCCACATCAATATTAACAGCTCAACTTGATGCAAGCAATCAAATTCAGAAATGCACAATATACAAAACATATCCATAAAACAAATTCAGGTGAGCAATACATGATTTGTTCCCACATAGACCACACTGCACAAAAGAACCCAGAATCCCAGCCAATACTTGCATCCATATATTTTCACACTTGGAAATATATTCCCTGATTTCCTAAGCTTTCTCGGCAACCAAACAGGTGATAAAGAATACAAAAATAGAACCAGAGAGAGAGAGAGAGAGAGTTACAGATGGAGGGAGACGAAGGGCAAGGCTTTACTCCTTGTAGGTTTGAAATCTGACCAGTGAGAGAAATCGTCGACGCCATTGCTCAAAGCTTTGAGAGACTTCTGAGCTTTTTTGGTTTTTGTTTGGAGAGGATAATGTGTAGGTTTTTTCTTTTTCTTTTCTATTTTTCTTAGAGACTGTTAAGTGCTATAAAGAACGGACCAATTCTAGAGGAGCACGTAGACTGAGAATGGGATAAAGTGGTAAAGTTGGTAGAGAACACTCTCTCCCGATGTTCCTAAATGCTTACGTGTCATTTAAAAATTATCATTAAATTTTAAATGAATTGTTATTGAATTTTTTATCTAATGATAATTTTTAGTAGAGTTGGAACAACGAATTATCGTGTCAGTTTCGGATCGATTTGGTTGACTCTTCAACCCAAACCGGTCAACCCAAACCCGATACGATTAGTTAAACAGGTTCAAACATGAAACTCAAACAGTACACGTTTATAAGGGTCATAAACAAGTCAACTCGTTTAGTCTAAACTCGAATCTTATAACTTCGTGTCGTATTCGCATTAGATTCGCAGGTCGTGTCAAAAATTGTTAACCCTAATTTTTAGTGTTACATCAATGATTGTGAGAGTAAAAGCACATACAACATTACTCAAGTTTGTAATCATCACTAATCGGTATTCAAAGAAAATGTTATTTTTCACGTCAATTTATCACACTTATTTTACATTATTTGATGTGACATATTTTAAGGGATTAATATTTTTGTTTTTTAAGTTGGTAACGTGGTATAAAATCAGTACGGTAAATGAAGATAACTCTAATCAAAATGTAATTGTTTGTAATTTTCCAAAATATATTTAACAATAGGCATCTTGACATTAGTTTTTGTTAAGAGTGGTACCTACCTTACTACTCTTATAAAATAAGTGGTTAAAAACACATAATATAGTCTTTAAATATATATACACATAAATAAACGTAACAATCTTGTACTCTGTTAGATGTAATAAAATAAAATTTAAAATGTAAAATGTAAAATTGTTTTTTTCCATTTTAAGTGAAATATAAAAGATCCTATTTTGCTTAATTTTTTTTTTTTGTTTGAAAGGCCTTAAAATATTATTTAATGGACTATAAAATAATTTTTTTTTCATTTGACTTTAAATGACAAGAATCTTCATCAATTTTTTGCATAACATCGATCATGAATAGAACTTCTTCTTCTTCTTCTTTTTGTTAAATATGGCCCTGTTTGGTAACTCTTGTGGAGAGAAATTTTTTTTTTTTAATATGAATAAAATGTAATTGATGTGATATAAAATAGAAAGATATTTAAAAAAATTTATGAAAAAGTGAAAATATTTTGTTTTGTAGTGAGTTTTTTTTTTAATTTGAATAATAATAAAAATTAATTTATGTGATATAAAAAAAATAAAAATAAAAAGTTAAAATATTTTGATATTGACTTTTTTTTAAGAAGGAAGCAAAAAGAAAAAAAAAGAGGGATTTATCAAACAAGATCATGGTGTTGAAAGGCCCAATAGCTAGGCCCAAAAGCTAAATCAGAAGGGAAGAACTTTAAGCCCACTAGGAGGAACTTGTACAACGTACATTTGTTGGAAACTTCCTTTGGCCAATCAGTCTCCGGCTCTGCATTTTGTTCGTAGAAAAAGATCCAGTACTCAAAAAATTAAAATAAAAAATAAAAAATAAAAAATAAAATCTTGGGAGTGTTTGATAAGGCATAGAACCGAGCTATGAATAGAGTATATTTTAGTTTTTTTTTTTTTTTTGGTAGTTTTTTTGTCTCGAAAATTGGTTTCAAATTTGATATTTTATTTTAATCAAACCGTATGAGAACAACATTAAAACTAGTTCCAACTTGGGTTTATGACTAAACGTCCGTATAGTTTTATGATTTCAAAAAAGGTGCAATTTTAAAAATGGATTAAATACAAAAAACTCCACAAACTACCACTCGTTCTCTAATTGGCCCCATGAACTACCATTTGCTTGGTTTTTAACCCCATCCGTTACTTTGTGCCGTGTAAATGGATGGAAACCAGTCTGCGTGCCGTGCACGTGCCCCTTGTAGCAAAAAAGCCCGAAAATACCCCTCTCCCTAACGTTGAAATTCTCACCCGTTTATTTGAGATAAAACTTGATTTTCCCTTTTACTTTTCATTCTTCACGGCCGGAGCTCCATACAACCCGGCGACTCCATCGACCAAACCGGCACAACAGTTCGGCGCTCCACCCAGTGCGATCTCGTCTTCCGGCAGCCCATCGTCGGCAAATCTCGAGTGTGAGTTGTGAAGTTCTCCGTCGACCAAGCCTGAGCAATCCCACCACTGAAAAACCTATACTTGGGTTTCGGTATTCTAAAAAACTCACGAGGCTCATGGGTTTGTTAAGGCGGAGCTTGGAAATCACTCACCCAGTGTGGGTCTTCAATTCGGCATAACCCAAAAATTCGGCACCCTCTTGTCTTCAACTTCACTTAGTAATGGGTAAGAAAACACAGTCGACACCCAAAATTTTCGGCACCCTCTCCTCTTCTTCAACTCTCGTCTTCAACTTCACTCAGTAATGGGCAAGAAAACACGGTTCCCTCTTCAACTCTCGTCTTCAACACAGCATCCACTCGCCTCTTCAACACCGCACCTTCTCGCCTTCAACTCTCATCTTCACTCAATCCATGGCAATGAAAACGGTTGACACCCTCCTTCGGCACGGTCAGCCCAGTCGGCCCCCTCTGAATCTCTCCACAATCGTAAACCCTAGAAAAGAAGGCAAAGAAGACAAAGTAAAAAACGCCCAAATCAAATCACATGGCATTGAAATTTACTGAATAACATTATTGTAAAAAATGCCCTGAAATTTACATTCACTGTTTCGAAGGGCACAATGGGAATTTCAACGTTAGGGAGAGGGGTATTTTCAAGCTTCTTCGCTACAAGGGGCACGTGCACGGCACGCAAACCAATTTCCATCCATTTACACGGCACAAAGTAATGGATGAGGTCAAAAACTAAGCAAATGGTAGTTCGGGGGACCGGACTATTGGTAGTTCAGAGAGCCAACTAGAGAACGGGTGGTAGTTTGGGGAGTTTTTTTGTATTTAACCCTTTAAAAATAGTAATTTAAAAAATGTACGGTTTTTAAAAATACAATTAAGTATTTGACAAAATTGTGTAAACAATTATTTTGTTTGGGAGTTCATTTTTCAAAAGTGTTGGTTTGAACATTTTTAAATTGCAAGCAATGACTAAACGTCCGACCTTCAAAATTGTAATTTAACATTTAAAATCAAATTTTTTAAAATAAGCATCGTTGCTTGCGATTTAAAAATGTTCAAACCGAAACTTTTTAAAAATGAACTCCCAAACAAAATAATTGTTTAAAAACACGTGTTTAACCCGTAATTCTGCTTTAGTTTGGATTTTTTTTTTTTTTTTAATTGTTTTTAGGAGGAAAGGAAGTCGTCTGAAAAGTCGTCGTTTAACACCATTGATCCACAAGTCGTTGCCTAGTAAATTCTTTTGGCAAGCAAGTGGCCAAAGAAAGATCCTTACGTGGGGGCAGATCATACCTGCCAACATTCCCATTCGGCTGCTTGCTAATTGACTTGTTCCAACTTCCAACCCCAATGGTCTGGTCTGGTCCTGTAGGAGTTTTATTTTTCTTTAGAGAAATAACATAAAGAGCACTTTTGCAATCATTTTGATCGGACGCAGGTCCCCTAACAATTCCATGCTCAGAAAGAGGGCAGGGAAAAGTATAGGTCGCACCAAGAGGTCTTTGATTGGGCAGGCTTCTATGCTCGGACAAGAAAGCCCTCTTTTACAAACGTTCAAAGAAAAGGAAACAAGGCCAACAACAAGATCCCAATTGTAGGTTGTAGGGGATCTCGGTTCATTTTGATCACACATGATTGAGCTGCTAAGACAACTGTTAGAACGGTTTCTGGGTGGCTAAATAGGTGATAGAGCTTCTCCAAAACAGAGAAAGAAGTTATTGTAGTCCGTTGGCCCCTCAGCAGACCGGAGACACTCTGATGGTTGATTATAAAACAAGGCAAATATCAGGATCCTCATTGTAGGGTATCTCAGTTCATTTTGATGCCGATGAGTGCTAAAGTATTGATCAAATGATTAAATTTATCTATTTATAAGTTTTAACTTTTAGGATAAGTAGTGATTTAACATAGTATCAAAGTAGAAGACTTGAGTTTGAACTCTGTCTCTGTTAATTCATCATCTAATTTCAATTAAAATATTCTACATATTAGACTTTATATATTAAAAGAAAGTTTGAACCCACACGTGAAGAAAAATGTTAAAATATTAATTAAATAATTAAATTTATCTATTCCAATAAACTTTGCCGCCCTTTCTCATGCCTTGGCTTTTTTTGCACATACAAGAATTAACCTAATTTGCCGTGCCCTTCCAACTCTCATGGAATTTAAACCTGCATGATGTTAATCTACCACCCTAAACAGGTGTACTTTAGCAGTGCTAATGGGTGTATGATTTAAGCATGCATCTGGAAGTACCTTTCTTTTTCTTGTTCTTTACACTCCCTCTCTTTTTCAGGACAAAGACGAAGTCCACCTCTCCTTTACATCACACTCACATGTCCATGTCACACAACATTGACAACAATACATCTCTGTGCTTAGGAATTAACTAAGAAGAGCCAAAGGAAGTTGCAGAACAAGGGAATTAATTAAAAGCCACTTCTCTCTCTAAACTGGAAATACAGTTATATACATATGGAGATAGAGTATATCTGTCAATTTTTTATACGACATATAAATTCAATATAAAATAACGTATTACAGTCAAAGTGTCTGACTTATTTAATTAAATCGATCGGATTAAAGTTGACCTATATAGTTTTACAAACCACCTGAACCTGACACACAACTGTTTAGGGCCGATAATTTTTTGACACGACTTACAAATTCGAAATGAATTTAACAAACAATTAGTGGGATAGAGCCCATGATGAATGTGACCCATTTAATTAAATTATATGAGCTCTCTTTTTCTCTCTCTCTCAGTCATAAAAGGACCAAAGGGTGCTGCTCCCCTACAAGATTGTTTACAGAAGGGAATCAAACTTGAAGAGAGAGAGAGACCCAGCAGCTTTTTCTCTTTCACCCCCCCCCCCCCCCCCGAGATTAGGTTGTGGTGTCCACTCCTCTGAAGGGCAATATGTTAAATTCCGTTTACTTAATAGAGCTCCTACCATGGTGGGTATTCACAGTGTGTCCACTACGGCACTAGCACTGACTTCAAGCAGGCGGCATTTACAAAATTGCCCCTTATCTTCTTTAAGCAGTAATGGGTTCATGGAAGTGGTAGAATACTAGAATCTGAGCATATGGTTGGCCCCAACATTACCCCAAGAGGCTGAGAAAGCTTTTTCCATCATCTTTCCTAAGTGGATGATGGATAATAGGCAGGTAGGTGGAGGTGACACGCAAAAGTCCAGAAGGTAGGTGTAGATGGGAACTTCGCTAATCTGTATTCAATAGTTTTGACAATGGCACATGAAGTTACCAACAGACCCTTCCAAAAACCATTCATGGATTGGACAAAAGGACCAACTTTTTTGGTCTCTGGCTGGAACCAGAATTGGGTCTTGTTCTACTTTATCTGCTAAAATGCTGGAAAGCTTATTGGATGTAAAAACAGAGAGAGAGAGAGAGAGAGAGAGAGAGAGGAGACAGCATCCTTAACATCAAAGCAAAGACCAAATATGGTTATACCAGTAAATTCGCACCCAATTTGACCCTAAAAATAAGGTTGTACCAAACAGCATCAACTGCAAAACAGCACATCAGATAATATAAACAGCATCATGTATCTCTCCCCCCATATAGCTCCTGCTTTTTTCAGCCCTCCTCATCTCTCTCTCTCTCTCTAAAGAGACTCTCTGTCTTTCTCTCTCTAACACAGACGCCAACAACAAATACGAAGAGAGAAGAAACATGGAAACTCCACGCACCCCCCCCTCCCTATCAAAAAACAAAGGAAGAGTCCACACCACCCAACTCTCTCTCTCTCTCTCTCTTTCTTCAATGGCCCAGCTGGACCAAAATTTATGTGGAAGGAAAAACAAAAAAGAAAGAAAGAAAGAATGGGAAAGAAAAGAAAGAGAAGATAGATAGATAGATGTTTTCAATTGTCCTCCAACCAAACCTATCTCACAGGGTCACAGGGTCACAGCCTCGCTTACTCTCTCTCTCTCTCATAAAAACATGTTGCCAACAATACCCTTCTGCAACCCCCCAAAAAATCCCCATCTTCATCACTGTCTCTCAAAAGAACATTATTTTTCACCGAGTTATGTGGGCTTTTTTGGGTTTCTTTGTCTCGGTCAGAGTTTCACAGAGAAAACAGGGAAAGCAAGAACCTTCTTACCTCTTCCCTTCTCTATCTCTCTTTTCCTATTTGTCTTTCTTGTTTCTTTCTCTCTATTCTGTCTCTCTAGCCTCCTCTCTTTCATTATTTCTTACCCATCTCTCTTTCTTTTTCATTATCCATCTCTCTGTCCCTCTATTTCTCTCTCTGTAATTGTTGGTTCCTGGCTTTTGCGTTCTGTTTTTCTGTGATCTGATGAAGAAGATGAAAGGGGTTGTTGCTATGGAGTCTTCTCCATATGCTTTGTATAAGGACCCAAGGAACGGGTTCAAGCATCAAAGTCTTTTGCAAGACTTTGAAGAGCTACAAAAGGTAATTTCATTTGTGGGTTTCAGTAGATTTGTAATTTCTGTTGTGGGTTTCATCAGATCTGATGTCTTGTTTGATTTTCTGGTGGGTTTTGTTCATAGGTTTTTTGGGTTTCCTTCATTTGGGTTCTTTATGTGTGTATGGTTGCTTAGAAAACTGAGTAGATGAAAGAGAAATTAATATTTTGGATCTTATGTTTGATATTGTTATTTTTAGTTTAAGAAAAGCTAAAGATCTTGCACAAGCAAAGCCAAAGGATTGAATTTCCTTGTGTTTTTTTTCTCCATGGGTTTCTGGTTTTATTTGCTTGATTTTCTTACCCTAATCTATGTTTGGTTGCTGAGAAAAACTGATAAAAAGGAAAGAGAATTTATATAAGATGTTTTCTTTTGGTATGTTTGGTTTCAAATATAATAAACTTTCATCAACTATGCCTAATTTTGTTTTTTCTTCTTTTTTTGGTTTCTTTTTTTATTCATATCATTGTCTATGTTTATGTTTATATTCCAACCTTTCCATCATCCAAACTGACCATTAGGGGAGAAACTGTTGTTATTTACTAATCATGAGTTTAATCGATCTTTCCCTGGGTTGATACCTTTGTCTATTACACTTTGTTTTTCTCCATTTCCGTCTTCCTGCTATTCTCTGTGTTTGTGGTCAGTATTTTTACCTTGTATATGAGCTTAGTTTTTCTCTTTATATAGAGGGTTCAACTACTATTTTTTAGGCTTTTTTCTTACTCGTTTTGGTTACTCCTTGTTAATTTTTTCCCCCTATCTATTTGTGTTCTTCTCTTGCTGATGTTGATAATATTTACCTTGTTTGGTTTGTGAGGTATTGGTTAGCGTTAATTTATAGTCTTATGGGGGGCTTTAATTTTCTTGAGTTAGCCAGAGATGGATTTGTAATATTGAAGTATATTTCAGGAAACAGAGGCCATGAAGAAGAAACTGCAGATGATGAAACACAAAAAAATTACCCTCTCAGGGGAAGTCAGGTATAAATAATGGTTGTGTATTTTTTGGCGGATTCTGGATAAAGTCGTCCACATTCATTTATCAATAGAAATTTATAATTTAGGCCATGATATATTCTTTTTAACTGCAGCTTTTTGAAGAAACGATACAAATACTTGATGGCGAACCGGTCTTCCAACCCGCAACCAAAGCAAGACTTTGTGCATCCAAAGAAGTTTGATATTCGAAATACTAGTGCTGCAAAGGGAAAGAGTTACAGTAAAAAAGAAGCTGCATTACGACCCCCTGTTCCAGTTTCTGATTTAAACAGAAAGGAAAGGATTTACAATGGAACAGAAACTGCCTTGAGGAAACCTGCTCCGGTCTTCGACTTAAACCAGAAGGCTAGGACTTTTAATGGAAAGGAAGCTGCTTTGCAAACTTCTGCTCCAATATCTGACCTGACCCAGAAGGAAAGGATCTACAGTGGAAAAGATGCCACTAAGCGAAACACTACTCCGGTCTTCGACTTGAACCAGATTTCGGTATTTAGCGACCCGGGTGAATTATGAGCTTCAAGTTCTTGCATTTGGTCATTGTGTTATGAGCTAATGTTTTTATTGTCTTCTCTGTTTTGCAGAGAGAGGAGGAGGAGTTGCAGGCTGATTGTGAGCTATCGAAAACAGAGGAGCCTAAGAAAAGTTTACTCAGAGGTGGAAGTGATGAGCAGCACAATGATATGAAATTATCCATTTGTAGGAATATCGGGAATGGGCCAAGTCGAGCAGGGAAAAGGAAGATTTCATGGCAGGATCAGGTGGCTTTAAGAGTTTGAGATCTTTCTTCAATTGCTATTGAAGATCCTATATTTTGGTGGGGTAAAAATGGTTGCCTCACCTTGTCATGTTGTTGATGTTTCCTCTTGTATCCCTCCAATGTAAAACTTAGAAGTAGTCATATATAGTGAATATATATAGATGAAACGATAGAATTGATGATCAGGAATCAAATGTGTTGACATACACCTCATTAGTTTTTATAAATGCCCGGAGAAGTAAACTAGAAGTAAATTTGGAATTTTGCCTTTGTTTTTTATGTTTCTCTTTTCTATGCGTTGTTTGTGAATGCAAGTGGCCGGCTTGGTTGTCTTCTAAAAGGAGCTGGAAACTTTTAACCACGCCAGCCTGCTGGGCTTGGACGTAGGGGGAATAGTTTCAACATCTAGTATTCAAATGGAACGTCGTTGGCTACTCCTTGTGATCATCATGTTTTGTTGCATCCAACGCTCTACATGGTTTTGTAGTAACGTATATACTACTAAATTTGTGAAATCTAATTTATCCACTCCAATTCATTTGAAAGTAATTCTATCTTCTCAGGTTCCGATCGTATCGGAATGGACTAGTATCCTCTCTAATTGCTTTCAACTGGAGAGGAGTCGGTCCTTGTGTAGGTATAAGATTATGTAAGTCAATTTTAACCAGACTTATTTAATTAAGCTGGTCAAATTTTTCAATCCTAATTTGTTAATTTCGTGTTATATTCATGTTGAATTTGCAAGTCGTGTAAAAAATTATTAGTCTTAAATGTTGTGTGTTAGGTTTGGGTTGTGTCGATGCATAAATTTAAAATTATATATACGTCAATTCTAATATGACCTATTTAATTAAACGGATCAGACTTTTCAACTATAACCTCATAAAATTCGTGTTCAGTTCGCATTGAATTAATACCAATTGAATATTTGTTTGCTGTTACTTCACCAATTAGAGGTTGGTGGAGGAAACCAGCATATGAAGTCATTGTTGTACTTAATTGTTACTTAGGATGGTGGGAAAGCAATGGCCACTAAGAAGGTTGGTGTTGGTTTTCTTGGAGAAGTAATGGAATGATAATGTTGTTTTTCTTTTTTCTTTCCGTTTTTGTTAGAGTAATAATTTTGTTTTCAGCCTGCAGAGACCCAGGACTTTTATGTTACTTTCCTGTTAGCACATTGGAGATTGTGGAATGAGCGGTAATAAAAGAAATTATTGTTCTACTTTTTAATTAATTTGGGTGGAGAAAGCAATGGCCACTAAAACCTGGTTTACTGCATTTCACACCTGATTCGCACATCCTGTGAGATCAATCGTGAGGGGGTCAGTTTACGTCTAATTTCTGTCGAAGAATGATGTTTTCCTTTTTCATTAGTCCTCTCCCTGTACAAATTCAGTTGTAGGACCTAATGTGAATTTCTACGAGTCTCACAAACCCCTTATTTCCGTCTGAATAAACGAAGATACGCATGGACACGTTAGGTAGAAAATCTTGTCGTACTTCCATTTTACTCTCACCTTTTATGCGCTGAGTAGGCATTACCATGGCATACCAAAAAACAAATTACCCAACCTTCAGAAATGGTGGCACCACCACGGCGTGATGGATGCACCACCATGCCGGCCAGGAGACAGTGCGAATTTTTTTTTGGCTGACATGATGCCACGTCAACGCATATGGGTGTGGGAGTAAAATGAGAGTATGACAAGCATTACCCCTAAAACTAAACATAATCCCAGAAAAAGAGTCAACAAAAACACATTCCCTAAATCCAAAGGTTGGTTCAAAATACTTGTTGGAGGTACTAATGCTCCTGCATTATTCACCAATGATGAGTGTTTGTTGCTTACGCATCCAATGAAAAATTGGATAAATGGCATTCACTCAATTTAAATATTAGTGTGTAGGCTGTGGCTCTGTGCTCTTCTTGCTGTCTTTAAGAGCCCAAGAATAGCATAAAATATTTTCGCAGCCGTGGCTGGGATTTGGATCATAGGGTATTGACATCAAATATCAATTACACATCCCCTGAGAACTCATTAAGCACAGGAAATGAAGGCAAGCAGATGAATGAAAGCACAAACATGGAAGAGCTAAAGCAGCGAGAATGGAGTTTACTACTAACAGGAAGAGAAGAGAACCAGCCAGAGCACTAACATGGGAAGACAAGCCAAGAGATAGACCAAACTCTAGTGTTGAGTAATTAAGCACTGTTATCATGCACAAACTACAAAGAGTAAAGGGCATATATATATATACATAGGTTAATAGAGCTTACTCTCATCAGGACAGGAGTTGCTATAGAACAAGGACCGGCATCATATCTACCTCAGAAGAAGCCCCTTCACATGAAAGTCAAGTACAAGCGGCTTTGACCAGTGGTCTGAAGACTTCAGAACACCTCTTCTAAGTTCAGCCTGTCAAATAAGAAGCTTGCCTTGTTGCACTAGGCATGCTACACTCTCAAGGACAGCAAAAGATGATTCAATATGCTTTCTATCATGAGAGAATCTAAGTACTGAAATACAACATGGGGACATCCACATAAGCAGATGGTACCAGACTCATTTTCAAGCATGGAAAAAGAATTTTTCCACATCAATCAGGAACATTATAAGAAAGGATGGAAGAATTTAAAGGGCCGTCTAGAGCCGTTGCTATGTAGAATCCATCACAATCACTGTCAAAGAAAGAAACCAGCGACAATGAACATTTACCCTGGCAAAAACATATTCTACATTCATCTAAAGTTTCCAAAGGTATAATAATTTCCATTCACAACATCAAAAGCTAAACATGTTTAGATGACAATTTCGGTTGAGCATTATTCAGGCTTTCCTTTGATCAACTCGTAATGTCAAAGTCCCTCTCGGTAACTGTTGTTAAAACTTCAGCTCTTGTTTAATTCAAGGTTCCTCAATTTTCCCCCACCCAAAAATAGTATAGTCAGAACAGTCAGAATATCATAACTGAGTTTTCTAGGTTGTTAGATTAGGAAAAAGTACATTCTACCTGTCGCATTTGGTAGGTTAAGTTTATGAATTAAATTGTGTGACTCTGCCTTTATAAATAATAATAAGATGTGCGTTGGTGATTAAGAAATATTGCCCTGCCACTTATTTTTCTCAACATAGTTTCAAGCACTGTCCCAATTAAAAAACAAAAACTTAAATCTTTTTCCTTCACGAATCCCCTTTCCTCCTTTCCCAAACACACTAGTTCCTTTCCTTTCCCATTCCCACTTAGTTCCTTTTCCTGAGAGTCATGTACTTTATGCTAATCTAACATCGGTTATCAAATGATACATGTCCTTAACCTCATCAAGCTTAAGGACTTTCAAATAATGACAGGATCTAAATAGAACAGTCCTATATTTCACAAGCAAAACAGAAATAGTGCTCGCAACCCAAACCTATATCTGGAGCGACAAAACTGTAAACGGATCAGATATGTTTCTTCTTCCCTCATCTCCACTAATTAATTTGTACTGGAGATGAACCTGATTTTTCTTCATCTGCAATAACAGTTTCTGCTGTCTTTTCATTTGCTTCTTTGGCCATTACATCTTCACCTTCTGCATTTTGAGTAGCATCTGACTTATTCTTTGGCCACTAAATCTGTATCTACTTCCTTCTGAGTATTAGCAGGTGCTGCCATGAAAGATGTGGTCACATCAAATCCATCGTTTTGACCAAGTTCCTGAAGCGTCAACCTGTGCCTTTTCCCCTTTTTATGACCCTCCATCACCACCTGAGAGTAAGCGCCAATTTGACACATTTCACACCAAAACTTAAATTTCTTCCTCTTAAATTCTGTAATTTTCTCAGCTCCCTGGTCTGTTGCCATGCCATTTGTCTTAGAATCTTCTGCATTTTGGTTTTTCTGCAGCAGAACCTGCTCATTATCATTCTTCAAATCTTCTGTAATCTCCATTTTCTGGTCTGAACCATCCCCTGTTTTATTCTGGTGAAGTGATTCCCCTCCTACTCTTGCCTGCAGTCCTGAGCTTCTGATATCAGTGGTAGCTGTAAGCTTAGAAGGCTTTGTAGTTTCCTTTGGCAGTGGTGTTGAGCTGGCAATTTTTCCCATTGTCTGAGCTATAAGCCGTGCTTCTTTGGCCTTGTGCTTCTTACCTTGAAGGTGTTCATTGAAACCTCTCTCGCTTGTGGCACTGACCTGACAGAGGGCACAACTCCACTCCTCCTTAGGTCTCTTCTTCAAACCAAATGGTGGGAGCTCACTAGTGCTCCCTGCAGGTGGTGTCACAGCTTTCCGCTTTGTTCCAGAAAGATTTGGGTCGGGCTTAGCCTGCAATAGAATACTCAAAAACAATGCATAAAAAGGAACTCCTTGAAAGCCTCAGCATCATTTCCCATGTGAACTTAACCCTCAGCTTTTGAAAAATGGACTAAATATAACCTTTAATTATCTTGTTTTCAACAATTTAACAAGAAATACAATGTTTCAGAAGTTTTACCAGATCTGAACAGTCCAGAAGGAGGGCTAAAAAATTAGGGATTTAGCATGAAGAATTTATTCATTAGAGAGTTGGGAATATTGCAAATAACATGTCATTTCCAAGAGGGGAAAACCAGGACCTACCCATGAGATAGAATAGCTTCAAGTAGATAAACAGTTCTATTCTTAACAGTGAATTTGATATAGCCATACTTTTCATGAATATAAGTAACCACACAAAATCCATTTTTGATTTGTATTACAGCTTGTCCCTTTAGAAAGTGATGTATATTGCATGTAAGTACTGTCCAAAATTGCTGATTACAACCCATGTGCCAGGAGAGAGGAGGGCGTGGAACTTTTTCCTTTTTATGAGAGAAGATAACTGAGAAAGTACAGTCAAACAAAACCTATAACAATAATAATAAGAGTTTGTATCTTCACCTTTGTCAATATTACAATTGAGGAAATACTAAACCTTTAACCATAAGATTAAAGCAAGTTCATCATAATGACAAAGTCCCACTTATTTAAAGTTGTAGGATTAAGAATGTCAGTTTTAACAGAGTTAAGTATTCAAATCATAAAGCATAAGATCTTTGAGAAAATCGGAGAATTGTATCAGAAAGGATTCATAACTAAGATTTCTAATAATTTTGGATAAAGGATCAAGTTATTTGATTCAATTTGTAGATCATAGGATTTCAACAACTTGATTTTTATAATCATAATTGTCAGTATCTTATGATTTACAATAAGAATCCTTTGAACCTTGGCCAAAATAATTAGAAGAATAGTTCTAAATCCTTTGCGAGAGAAATCCTTCCATTTTCTTTCTCAATTTATGATCCACAACTTGAATCTTGAATATCATCAAATTCTTACGTTTCAAATGCAAGGGCACATTTGGTATGCGGAATAGTCATTCTTTTGTTTGGTTGCACACCATTCCTACAAATAGTCATTCCCATGGAAATAGCTAGTCCCATAAATAGAGGAAGCTATTCCTCTAAAAGATGACATAAATAACTATTATTTGAAGAACAAAATGGAGTTTAAAACCCTCTTTTTTTTTTTCTTCAACACCCCCCCCCCCCAAAAAAAAAAAAAAAAAAACTTGTTAATATTCTATGGGTGGCCGGCCACCCATAATATATATATATATATATATATATATATATATATATATATTGGGTATTTTAGTAATTTTGATTCAATTCTAGTGAGAACATATATATTGTTACCAAACAAAAGAATAGAAATAGTTTTTTCATTCCAACTTCTTATATTCCCAATAATACCCATTCCTATTCCTAAATGAATGACAATTCCGTGTACCAAACGTGCCCTAAATATTTTGTAAATAACACTTTTTTGGCCTGTAAATTACAATACAAAATTGTAGTTATGCGGTGAAAAGAAGGGGCGGGAGGAGTTAAGAATATTTCTGCTGGTTCTATGAGGTTACACTGCAAGCTGTTGAGTTTTTTAGCAAAAGATAATTCTTCAAAAGTACTTAAAATGTATGGACAAAAGTGAGAGCGTGACGAGTAGATATCATTGTTGAGCATATCTTGAAGCAAGGCTTCTGCTGAGACCTGCTGCATACACGCAAGGTAGCTTTCTCCAAATGAACCCACAGATGAAAAATCAATACCCAAGGGCCATCAGAGGCATCGCACTAGATTATTTTATGTCCAGATCACAAGAAAATCTGTATAACAAAATGTCATAGCAAAC
Source organism: Alnus rubra (assembly GCA_028654335.1). NCBI lineage: Eukaryota > Viridiplantae > Streptophyta > Magnoliopsida > Fagales > Betulaceae > Alnus > Alnus rubra. The sequence continues at coordinate 2,953 of JAJPGS010000431.1, read as the reverse complement.
ATTCATATGACAAGAGTGATCGTGGAAAATAATCTACCTAGTCAATGACCATGATGCCCCTTTAGGACTGACATTTGAAGTGCTGGTCCAAAAGTAGAATGGGGTACCAGATGCATACATAGCAAGCCTAAATAGCAAATACATGTTGTGTGTATATGCTATCATTACTCAGGAAAAACCACCCATGCAAGATAGATTAGTTAACATTAATTGATTCAAACATGAAATTTTACAAGGGGTTTCATTCAGAAGGGAAAAAAAAAGGAAAAATGAAAAACAGGTTGGGGTTTCCCCAGACTGGTTGGGGGGAAAAATATAAAGCTGGCCGGATGCTTTATTTGGCCTTTGTTTTCCTTCATTTAGGTAACAACACACACCAAAGTGTTGTCACTGCTATATAGACAATTATCATATTTCTTCCATTCTCCTATAATTTGATTTTCATTAGACTTCAGGTTTCATACTCCACATCCCTCAAATATAGAGATCTCTCCAACAATCTCCCCTTCAAATTTCAATGGTTCTGGTCGATTCTCTGTTTCTGGGATAACCAAGCCAAAATGGGTGCCTTTCAGTAATGGAGTAGACCACCAATTTCAATTACTTCTTTATAATGTCTATATAGGAAATTAGGGTCTAGTCCCCCATAAAAAACAAGGTGGCAATAGAACCGGTTATAAGATGAAATGCTAATGAGTTTGAGCAGGCTTATGGGCATAAATATAATCATCTATGCAATGAATAACCACTGTGCCATACATGCATGCATGGAGACTAGCATGAATAGACAAACACATACGACTACATGGATATATGCATACATTCACATATATCACATACATCAAAGTCACAAATCAACCAAGCAAAGAAATGAGAAAAGGAAAAAGAGAAAATTACAAGAATTTCTATATATATATATATATATATATATATATATATATATATATATATATATATATATCCTCCAAATTTAACAGTATTTCCCAATATCAGAAAAAGCTTTATGACAGATACATTGGCAAACTCTTTTACATCAGGACCTAAACATAGAAGTTTCACCTAAGCGGCACTAAACCCAGAAGCAGTTCAAAATGGAAAAACAGATTAAGACAGCATGCACCCCGATTCTGATAAGAAACGCAATAAACAGAACTAAAACAATCACATTGATAGATTTCCTAATATTTTGCACCATAGTTCCCAGAGAAAAATCAGCTTATGTATGAAAAGCACCATAACATAAATCGAGCATATGACACTCAAAATTAACAAACAATAAGGTGATATAAGATTGATAACTAACCAGTACGATCAGCTTATCCTTGTTAATCTCCCGGGGAGGCTTGATATCAAGCGGCATTGCCTCCAGTATCCGCGGCATCATCGGAAACGTATCGAATGCACCACCGTAACCAGGAACTGCGAAACTTTCGAATGGGTGCATCAGCGGCGGCAACCTCGGGTCAAACCGCATTGCGAATCGCTCCTCGAACAACAACCCCTCGGGCGTGGCAATGGAGGCAAGCCTCCGCATTGCCATCTCTCGCTCGATCATCAGCGCCGTCCTCACCTCCGCCTCGACCATTCGAGCCGAGTGATATCGGCGACGATTATATCTTCTCTAATCCGGTCCTTCTCGAGCTCCCACTCAACCGCTTCACGAACGTCACTCGGATTTCGCATTGGTCCGGGGCCTGTTCTCGGATCAAAATCAGTGATAAAAGTCAGAATTCTAAGCGAATGTGTCGCATGTTTGGTTCTCCGGTAATTGTGGGAAACGAAAAGGAATTATGGGTCTTAAAAGATCTTTGATTTTTCAGTAACTGAACCTCATCCGAATCAACTAAGCTGAACCAGAACAGCGTAAGACATAAGATTCAGACATTTTCCTTTCTTTTTCTCAGCAAACAAACAGAAGAAAATAGTATCCCACAAAAATTAAAGAAAAACAGTTCGATTTACCCTGAAAACAGTTTGAAATTCAAAACAGCACAAAGCACACAATCAAATTAAAAGGCTTTATTTTCTTTTCCTCTCTCACATTCACTCAGCAGCCAATAGACGCATATAGAGTAGAGGATTGATTTACTTGCGGACCTCTGAATGCGTGCTCGGTAAAGTAGCTGACGCTGGAAGGAGGGTTGGGACATATTGGCGGTCGGTCATCGACGGCTCGAAACTTGAACTCCATTTAACTGCAGAGAGAGTAGTGTAGAGAGAGCGAGAAAGAAAGGATTTGAGGCTTTAGGGCTTCGAGGTCCGCCTCCCACTGGATGGAAGATAATTTAGCAGTTCTTGAGGTGGCCGTCGATGGGGAGCAACCCAAACAATATATAGCGCCTGTATATTATTGACTTTTTGTGTGTGGAGAGGAGAGGAAGGGAGATAGATCTGAAAAGTTGAAAACTATGTGGAGTCGCCGTCACATACTCCTAACTTTAATAGAGTTAGAGATTCTCGTTGTCGTTGGCCGGTCAAGGGCAAGTCAAAAAGTTTTTTTGGTAGTCATTTTAAATTTTTTTTTCCAAGAAAATAAAAAATAAAAAAACAATTTGAGATGATCTCAAATTTTTAAATTTTTTTTTTTTTTTTTTAAGGGAAGATGTAATCATTTCATTAAACACCCAAAGGGTAACATAGTTACAGTCATAAACAGACTCAGACCAAGTAAGAGACTCATAACAATACAAATGTCTCCTTACAGTTACCCTAAAACTCAGATTATACCGATAGTTGCTACAAATAAACCTAATCCATAGAAATGTGCCTCTGCGTTGACATTTGAACCTCTACTTGCACTATGGAGTCAGTCACAAATCATCTAAGACTAGGCTAAATCTAACACAGAGCAAACTATCAAATACAATCTGCAATCAAGAACAGGAAAACACCCAAAGAAAAAGCTGTCGTCGGAATAAAGCACCGCCGAAGACGGCGCGTGTTCCACACGCGC
>JAJPGS010000430.1:0-37269 GCA_028654335.1 Alnus rubra | reverse complement strand
TAATTATTAAAAACTTAAAATTAAATCCGTCATTTACGTGCTTAGGGCTTATCTGGGCTCAATGGGAAGAGCTCGTCTATCCGTAGGACGAGAGTCAGACGCTCCTCCGACTCTCGTCCTACGTGGCATAAAAATATAATATATTATTATATTTAAAAAAAAAAAAAAAAAACCCAGAACGCGTGAGCTTTCCCTTTCCCCCCAATTCTTCCCCAAATGCCCTAACATTTTCAAAAACGCTGCTGCTGCTGCTCTGTCTCCAGTCTCAATCCAATCCGGCAACGCCATTGACACAAGCCACGCCCACAGGCCAAAAAGCACCGCCCACCACCAACCACTTCCTCACCGAATGCACCGGCGACGCCCACCACGGCACCAGCTCGAAATCCGACGACGCCCATCGACACAGGCCGCCCACAGTCCAAAATCGACCGGCCGAACGCCACCCACGGCACCAGCTCAGAGTCTCACTAACCATACGTCGTGTACGGGTAAGAAGAAGGTATGTATACATGTTTACATATCGATTTGATTTGTGTTACGGTTTTTGTTTTGATTTGGATTTGATTTTCTTTAAGGAATAGCTGAATTCGAGCGTTCTGATTTTTCATTTTCCTCCCATTTCCCAAATCTCCACCGTCCCCCTCCCCACCGACGGACCACCGGCCACCAAGACAAAGGGCCTACCAACCGAGCGCTGCCAACCAAGACGAACGGTCTTCTGACCAGCCGGCCGACATCGTCCCTCCCCTCTCTCTCTGACTTATTATTCATGGGTTTTTGAAGTGATTGGCTAAGCAACTGGGATATCGAAATCATTTTTGATGTCCAGTGGAAAGAAAAATAATATTAATGAGCGAAAAATCTGGATTAAACATAGATTAAGGAAATTATTTTGCTTAGTCGAGTTTTGTTGTCTTTGTTAATTTCATTCCATGCTTTGTTTGGTTGCTTGGAAAATGTGAATGACAAATTTTGGTGTATGGAATCTTGTGGGTTTTGTTACTTTTATGATTTTCTTGATTCTATGATGATTATATAAGCTGCTTTTCCTTATTATTTGATTATCATCTGTTATGGTGCATTTTCGATTTCCTTTTCTTTCTTTTTCAATTGTTGTTTCAAGCTGTTGTCCTTCGTTTGCACTAGATTTGGCCATTTTCACTTTGCTTGGTTGGCATTTAGAGTGACTATTGTTGCTTTTGAAGGCATTTTGCTGACAGAAAGAAGTACTGCTCGGTGCTTGCCCAACAACACCATCGAGTTCTTTTAATTTTTAGTAAAAAAAAAAAATTAGTGAAATTATTTATACTTTGTTGTGAGCTGTTTTACTGGTTTTGTTTCAGATAACTGGAGTGTAAAGGCCATTCACAGAAAGACCACCGAAACTGGCCGAATGAGGTACCTTCATCACATGCCTCGCAGGTTCAAGACCAACTTTAGAGGAGGTAAATTATTATTGGCTATTTGCTTATATATTATATGCTCTTGAGTTTGTTGATATGTTTTGGCTAAATGATTGGTTATCTTCTGTGTATGTTTAGGTACGCAAGATACTCAAAAGGAACAAGGGAACATCTGCGGCCAATTGAAATTGGAAGTGCATGCTGCCTTTTTTTTTTTTTTTTTTTTTTTTTTTCTTTTTCTTTTTTAAATTTATTCTGGAATTGTCAAATAAAGTTTTTGAATTATTGTATGAGTGTTACTTCAATTTATCTTGGAGTTATCTCTGTTTAAATTTTGATAATCAATGAAATTTCTTTGAACTAGTCTGTCTTGTGTGTTCATGAATAGGTTTTCGGTGATCTTGAGAAGTTGTGGCTTGATATGATTATTTCATGTCTGCTGCATAATATTTTTAGTTGAGACTCGGTATATTTTGAGTGTGTATGCAGAAATTGGGCGAAGAGAACAAATGTAATGGACATATTTGTCAATCTCAAGAAACTAAAAAAAAAGAAACCAAAGAACAAAAAAAATCACCTACACAATCAACAATTTGGATGAATAGGAGCTATGATAACTTTACGGTAAAATTTTGGCTGTATATATGAAACTGATTTCTCTCCACGCAAAAGTGCCCTTAAAATGGCCTCACATACTTCATTGCAATACATAAGTGTCCATCTATACTTTCAAGCCAAATTCATTCATCCCTAACCATATCTATACTTTTAAATAATCACATTCCTAACAATTTTAAATAATGTCCACAAATTCATTCATCCCTAACCATTCCATAACTGCAATTGTCCACACCATCTTTCAATTGTTCATCAGCTACAGTTTCTACTTCATCTTCATCTATGGGCTTCAGTTTGGAACTGCAATTGACCGCACCATCTTTCAACTGTTCATCAGCTACAGTTTCTATTTCATCTATATCAACATAAATAAAACATTAAGTTCTTTTAACTTTCACTCTACTACGATATGTTACAAAAATTAAAAGTAAGAATTAAAGGCCCAATATACCATTTTCGAGGTCTATTTTGGATGGGCACAACATCATGAAATTGTTCATGTATCAACGAACAATCTTCTTCGCATTGTGAATTCAAGGTTGATTGCTCAAAGTCCATCTAAGAGTTATTTCGCATAAAAAGTTTAATCAATCAATTGTATTTAGTCACTTGAGTGAATATAAAGCATATGATAGAAACTAAAAATATATACATATACATAATACATATCAAATAAAGCAGCACAATCTTAATTAACAAAAAAGGATCAAAACTGGAAGCCTCATTCCACAATCATAAAGGAGAAGTTAATATACCATCATCTTTAATTTATTTTTACACTACTTGAACAAAATTTAAGAAAAATTTCAGAAAAAACACTAACCACATGATGACACAAACCCAAAAAAAATCTCACGTACCCATGTACCAAAAATCAGAGGACTAAGAACAAAAATCTAAGGAAAACAATCTGTTGTTTCTTAAAAAAAAAAATTGCAGAAAAAAAAAAAATCTAACCTTCAAGAACAAAAATAAATCATCATATTTTAGTACCAATCCAAGGAAAACAATCTGTTGTTTCTTAAAAAAAAAAAAAAAAACCAGCCCCATATTCATAAACAAAAAAAAAAAAAAAAAAAAATTGCAGAAAAAAAAATCTAACCTTCAAGAACAAAAATAAATCACAAGCATCAATAACTTCAAAAACTCATGAAAAATCAGTCAGAGAGAGACGGACCGTAGAGAGTCAGTTGGCCCGTTCGTCTTAATGGACGGATTTCGAGCTGGTGCTGTGGGTGGGCGTCGCCGGTGCGTTCGGTGAGGAAGTGGTTGGTGGTGGGCGGTGCTTTTTTGGCCTGTGGGCGTGGCTTGTGTTAATGGGCGTTGCCGGATTGGAGGGGGAGACTGGAGACAGAGCAGCAGCAGCGTTTTTGAAAATGTTAGGGCATTTGGGGGAAGAATTGGGGGGAAAGGGAAAGCTCACGCGTGCTGGTTTTTTTTTTTTTTTTTTTTTTAATATAATAATATAATAATATAATATTTTATGCCACGTAGGACGAGAGTCGGACGAGCGTCTGACTCTCGTCCTACGGATAGACGAGCTCCAATGGGAAAGATCAAAATGCATTGCATGCATAGAGGCTCGGCCCAACATAAAAAGGGTTGTAGGACGATAATTGTGTTAAATTAGGGCTTTGTTTATTCTGACGAAAAATATTTTTTAATTTTTTCGTGCTTAGTATGACTAAAATATCGTTTTTAAATCGAAAATGTTTTCGGTTGACCAAAAAAACCTTATTTAATTTCTGTAATAATGGTTTCTCTTTCTAAAATTGTAAATTGTTTTTTGAGTTTGAAATTTTCGTACCGCTGCCAATGGTTGCCGATCACTTTTTGTCATCACTTCGTACGAGCCAAACAAACATAGCTTAAGTGATAATTAAGTGTGGAAAAGACTCCATTTTTAAGTGTGGAAAACAAACATAGCTTAATTCCAAAAGCCCATAGCTCTTAAATACTTAACCCCATAGGAACTCATAGCTATTTATTGCTTAAGCCCATAAAAAATTAATTCCCAAACTCAATCATCTCTAAGTAATGAGTCACTTAGGAATCATATTCCTTTGGCCTATGTTTCATCAAATAAAATAATTCAAAATAAATAAATACATAATCGAGGCTTATAGCATGTAGTTAATTTACATTAGCTCAAAGAGGGACCTAAAGAAAAAAAAATACAATTACCTTTAAATAGATTTGTGACAGTATCACACGACCCTATTTAATCACAAGTAATTCCACTAAACAATTGAGACTGCACTCTAATATCTATTTTCAAATTAATGAATCCATTTCCGCGATATACTTATTTATTACATATTACCCCTCCATGGAATCATTCCGTAGTCGAACCAAAGTCAATACATTGTTACTTAATTCACTACCTATTTTCCTTAATACTCCTGATTTAATTACATGATATATCTTTTTTGTACCTTATGAGTTTTTCATCTTACATTGCATAAAATAACGTTTCAGTAAACACCACTGAAACATTGATGTGCAAATTTTAATACTCGCAAGCGCACGAATCGTTTGCAATATAGTGTATGTGCAAGTGCGAGATCGTATCCACAGGGAATTGCGTTGCAAAAATTAATTTCTATTTAAACTAATCCTATTTTAACCTAGTTCCAAATTTAGGGGTTTTTGATAAAAGAAAACATAAACAAAAATAATGAAAATAAAGGGGTCTAGGGTTTTGGAATCCACACTCACCAAATCACAACAACCTAATCTCATGCTCATCACACATATTTTGAGGTTCTCACATACAAATCTTAGGTATGCTCTACATTGCTTCAAAAATCATTTAAATCATTCAATGAATCCGTTCATTGAAATCACAAAAGATATTAGGATTAAACCAAATCATCAAATGTATTAGTCGAACGAAACACAATGAATATCCAATGTTTTGATAGATGAAAAACCAAGCAATCGATTTAATGAAACTTATTCCACATCATCACTTGTATCCGGAAACCACAAGAGATATCAAAACATCATTTCAAAAATCGAAGTAGAACAATGAGAAATCAAGACCCATAAACTCAAATAGCATAAACAAGCATGAAACTCAGTTTCTCTTCAATGGTGAGGTTTCATCCTCAACCCTAAACGAAAATATTAGCTACCCATAACAAAAGAAAGCATAAATAAACACCAAGGATGCATTAAAATCAAAGAAACTTACAAGGATTTGAAGTTCTAAGACAAAATCAACACTAGAAGCCCTAAACTACAGTGAGAACGGCGCCTAGGGCGCTCCCAAGCGGCCTCCTTGTCTAAAAATGAGAAAAGAATGGTATTTATAGAGTTAGCTAGGGTTTCTGAAATTCCAGCTCCGCATAAATTCGATCGATCGACTTTAAATTCGATCGATCTACTTTTCGATCGATCTACTTTAAATTCGATCGATCTACTTTTCGATCGATCTACTTTAAAGTCGATCGATCCACTTTTTCAGCACTTCAGAAAATCCAGCTTTTCTATGTATTTTTGCCTTGAAAATTGTCATTTTACTCTTATAGCCCTGCAAAAACGCAAAAACACTAAAACTAACCAAAACATCAGAAAGAAACAAAGCTAAAGGTTTAACTAATGTAAATTAAGGGGTCCAAATATACACTTTTTGGCACTCATCAAACATCCAGGCCCGAGCTCTAGAATAATCAATTCCATTAAATCTACATCAAGTGGAATATTCTTTATTGCTTTGTTTAATGACAAAGAATTTGGATTCCTTCTTGAAGAAAGTGTTCCCATAATGTTACATGCGATTACCCAACGAACATAAGTGTTGACCAGTGATTTGATCTCATTCGTGTGCATTGAAGTAACCTACACTTCACATCTAAGTTCGCAATCTTCTCAGGATTTAGAGTAATTGTTATAAGTCGGTCATGCACGTGCATCATTCTTAATCGCAGTGTTGAAATAATGATGACTCACGTAGTCCGTTCGGTGCATGACACTACCTTGCACTTACACCAACATATCAAACCAAAGCCTTTCCTGCTTCTCCTAATCAAGATAGATCGTTAAGGTTGACATGTTATAATCTAGATGGATTTCCCAATTCCATTTACAACTATGAACAATCCTTTATAAATTACAAGGACCTATGCCTATGATCTTTTGTGTAATAATCTCATTGCTCACACCTTAGTCAAATACAATGTAACGTAAGGACCTTACATGTATATCATATGATATATTCAAAAATGCACATGTACATGATATAAAGCAATAATATATATGTCCAATGTTTAATATTATATAATTATAGAAAAGCAACTTAATGTAATTGGAGTTTTGGACACCAGTTCCAACACAATACTGATAAATTACAAAGATAACTAGTAATCAAAATAAGACTCTTAAACTATCTAACTAACCGACTACGGTTAAGACTGACTCTATTAACTCTAAACTAGGACTCTAACTCTACTAAGAAAAATCAGGTTGAAACTCTTGATTGGAGATTTATTCCTTATTAGATTCTAAATACCAAATAATTATGATCACATCATAAGGACCTACAACGACCTCAAGACCGTCTTCCAAAGAAGAGCTCTGTAATAGGAAGATATGATTAGAAGGGCTCGCATGTGGGATCCGGTGAGGCCACTCTATTCCTCAAGTCAGTAAGTGTATGGCGAATAGGTATTTTGGCAGAGTTTAGCCAATGGTCAGATTACATACCTATGAAGTTTGCCTAGGCTCGTTATATAAGTCGAAGCCCGCCTGGGGTTTGAGAGACTCGTGCCAAGAATTTGTTATACTCAATATGTTAGGAGGGCCAACATGGAATGTGCGTTCGGTTAGTTCATATGGCGGAGGGGGAATCGCCTGCTTGATGGCATCCATTTGGTGAAGGTACACTTGGAACCTTGTAGTTGGCTAGGCTTATGGGTCGTCGGATTGTTAGCCCGTCGTGCCCTCAATGGTGCCCATATCTACCTCAATAATTTTTTTTTGGGCGTTTTTTATATTGCCTTTCTCTCTTGCACACTCACTTTTTGTATCTCCCTCACACTCTCTCTCCTCCTTTTCTCGTTGAGGTCCACCTCCAACTAAACCTTCTTCATATGTTGTATCAAGTTATACCAATCATTGAGATACCAAACAAAAAAGGATGGATAAAATCATAACTCAACAATAACTGTAAAGAAAAGAAAAACCTATAAACATAAAATGAAAAAATAGACCAAAGCATTGATGAAGTAGGCTGGAAGAAGGCTAGCCATGTTCGAAGGTAGTGGTCATGGACTCCTCGGTAAAGGATTAGCCAATTGGTGGACCAAGTGGGTGAGGCCATGGGAGCAAGAGCACGGGCACGGTGGCACCCAGTAGAAGGAAGGAAAGCCAATCGAGGGCAGATCGGCACACGATGATGCAATGGATGGCGTCCTTTAGCAAAGAAGAGTCGGTGGGGCTTCAATATTGACTTCTAAGTTGAAGAGATTATGATGAAAGATGATGAAACGTTTGATTTATTTTATGCTAAATTGAATGATCTTGTGCATTATAGTTTCAACATTAGTGAGAAACTTTATAACTCTAAAACTGTATGGAAAATCTTGAGGCCTCTACCTAAGAGATTTAGACCTAAGGTTACTGTCATAGAAAATAGCAAGGACCTAAATTCTAAGAAAGTAGATGAGCTTGTAAGATCTCTTCAAACTTATGAGTTGTCTTTACTTCAATCCAAGAAAATGAATTTTCTAGCCTTCACCGCCTTTGTGAAGAGTGTTGGTGGTTCTAATGAGTATGCATCACTGGGTTTGAGAGAGTCATCTCAAGATTGTAACACCCCAGCTTTTAGGGGTGTGCAAAATTCACCCGCACCCGCGAACCCGCCCCGCCCCGCACCAACCCGTCCCGTCAATAACGGATATAAGACATTTTTAAAAAAGTGCGGGCTCTAAATATGCCAACCCGTGATTTATGGGGCGGGTTGCGGTATTAAATTTTTTCTCACCCGCACACCCGCCCCGCCCCGCAATCCCTTTATACTCATACCATCAAATTTTCTCCAAACAAATTATAAGAATCATGACTAGGGGTGTACCTTTGATTTCATCAAATTTTTTCAGAAAAAATTATAAGAGTCACGAATTGCCCAAATTATGTACCTTTGATTTCATTCAATTTTGCACTATCCATTTCATCTCTATTCTTATTACATTCTTATATACACTTTCATCTCTACATTCTCACATACACATACCCATTCAATCTACAATCACATAAAAGAATAAAAAAGTTATTTACAGTTAGGTTTGTTGGTAATTCTGGTTCTTTCTTCTTTTTATTGTTTGCTGGTGAGGTTGATTCAATTGGGATTTTCAAATTTTAAATTGGGTTAATAAGATTGTGAATTATTTTTCTAGTTTTGGGCCAAAAAAAAAAAAAAAAAAAAATACCCGAACCCGCATGAACCCGTCCCGATCCACACTACTCAAGGCCCAGCGGGTTGACCATTCACTATGCGGGTTGCAGATCTTGAGTTTCAAACCCGTTCACTGTGGGGCGGGTTGTAGAAAACATGCAAATCCGGCCCAATCCGGCCCGCGCCCACCCCTACCAGCTTTATTATTTTCGAACTAGTACTTAATTTATAATGACCCTACTAAATTTTTAAAACTGACAATCAATCCCTTAAATTACCCAATACTTTCAATTTTTTCATTCCATTAGCATTTTCTGTTAACTCTAACGGAAAATATATATCACCTCACTAAACTTTAGAAAGTGACAATCGACCACTCAAAATTCTTTAGCAATTTTAATTTCCTATCTCCTTTAGCATATTCTATTAAATTTGAACGACATATGCATCACATGACCCACACCTGACTAAAAATTGTCCATTTTCTTCCTATATCATATAAAAAATAAAAAATAAAAAAAAAACACCATGAAAGGGTCTCCACATCTCCATAAAAGGAGACCTATGATTTAGCTAGTCACTTTTTAAATCTATTTTTAAATATAAAAATCTACTTTTATTGATTTAGTTAGTCACTTTTTAAAACCATTAAACACCAAACTTTATAAATGTTTATCTACTTTAAATAAATACTATTTTTTAATCATAAAATTAACTACCATGAATACCTAAATAAACAACCAACTGCTAAGCCAAACGTAATACCCAATTACAAAACATAAAAATATAGAACTGTTTAACAAAGAATGACCAATATATCAAGAAGGCAACATACAACATACATCAGTGTATCAAGAAGCCTACAAACTATTAATGTAGTCCTTGTGTACTCCATAATTCATCTCAACAACTCAAGCTACAATATCAAACCCACTTCTCAAATCAACTAACAAACGACACCCAAAATCAACACCTCCAAATCCAACCCACTAGCTAATAGAAAGAATACAACACAAACCAAAAACACCGAATGTTCTAACTCCATCAAAATACCCTATAAATCAAAATTCCCCAATCGGTTATCAAACAACCAAAATGAAGAACCCATTCATTTTATAGCCTTATACCACCATAATTTAATCCCAATAGCAAAATCCTTAATTTTGAATCAATACATACACTAGGAATACCCAAAACAACTGAATATATTTCACCAAATGAAACAATCGGCCTTCGACTACTGAAACCACACACACATCACTTTCAACCTCAATTATCATAAAATCACATCAAAACTCATATAAATAGAAAACCCATTCATCTCTAACAATATTAGGCTAATGAGATTACTAGAGAATTATCTTCTTTGCAAACAATCATTGGGCACTAAAAAGCTATGCGAAGCAAACCACGGGTTCTCATTCTCTCTCTCTCTCTGGCTCATAGCCCTATTTCATTTCTATGCCTGGTATGTTGTAGAGGGAGAGATTTTAGGAGGCATGAGGTGAAAACAATTGTAGCACGAAGAGGGAGAGTGTCTAGCACGGTTTGCAAAAAGTAATATTAAAAAAATTACAACGTTGCCTTTTTGGCTCTTTAAAAAGAGATGTTCTGACATGTTAAAGTAGATAAATCATAAGTAGTGTTTATCACATTTTGTGTTTATCAAGTGTTTGTCGTAGAGTTGGTGTTGAATCACAGTTTTATTCCTAATAGTATGTAAAGACTATCATGTATGTAAAACTTATCAACTGTAATGGATGTAGTGTTCCATAAGGTTACTGACTTAGTGTTCCATAAGGTTGCTGTCATCTTGACAGACACGGTTGTAGACTTCTTCTCCTATAACAACTATGCTTGTAAATTCCTATATATATCAATTTAAACCACGTTTAGTGGTAGGCAAGAAATAAGGTTTTACACATAGAATTTCAAAGTCTATTATGGTATCAGAGCTATTATATAGACTAACGTCTTTTAATTTTTCTTTTTCTCCTAGATTGTTTGTTTTTCTTTGTTTTATTGCTGCAATGTTGTCCTCTGAATCTTCTACAACCTCATCCCCTACGGATCCCATCCCCTTGTCGTCTGCTGCTACTGTTCTTCTCACGGTTCCTAACATGAATCTGTCATTACATGTCAAGCTCAACAAAGGCAATTTCATCTCTTGGAAAACACATGTTGATGCGTATCTTCATGGTCAAGATGCACATGGCTTTGTCAATGGCACCTCCACTTCTCCACCGCAAACTCTTCCGAATCCCATCACTGAAGATGGTGCTTCTGCATCAATTGTGAATCCCCCTTCATCACCTGGTACTAGCGGGACCAACTCATTTTGAGTGTGCTGATTTCCACACTTACAAAACCTCTAGTCACCCACACAATCGGGTGTGCTACATCTCGTGATCTCTGGACAACCTTGGAGACAATGTTCACCTCCCAATCACAAGCTCAAATGATGCAATTTCATGTTACCAACTTGCTACATCAAAGAAAGGTACCTCTTTTGTTACTGATTATTTCCAGAAGATAAAACTTATGAGTGACACCATGGCTGCTATAGGTCAGCCATTAAATTATTTTGAGACTATGTCCTATCTTCTTGCTGGTTTGGGATTTGAGTATGATCATTTTGTTACATCTGTAACCCCTCGTGTGTATCCTCTTTCTCTTGAGGAAATTTATGGCCACTTGTTAGCCTATGAGATGTGGCTAAAACAGCATCTCTTTATTGCAGAAATCTCTCAGCCTTCTGCCAACTTCTCCTCTCGATCTCAGGATGGTCGTGGTCGTGGAAACAATTATGGTGGTTGTGGTGGAAATCGAGGACGAGGACAATCCTCCAATGGCCGTGTCTGTGGCTCTTACTTCACCAACAACTCCTCCTCCCAACCTCGCCACACATGTAAGGCATGTGGTAAACAATGGCACACAACCTTATGGTGCTATCGCCGTTTTGATCAAGGCTATCAGGGCGAGTCTTCCACCAATCCTCAAGCATTCTACTCCTCACCAACTTTGGTCACCGATGAAAATTGGTACCTTGATACTAGAGCCACTCATCACATCCCAAATGAGATGAATAATCTCAATGTGTCTTAAGAGGAGCATACTGGCGCAGACCAAATTCGCTTTGGCAATGGTTCAGGTTTGTCTATAACTCACATAGGATCTGCCACTCTCTTTCTTTCACGTAAACAATTTTTATTACAGAAACTCCTTATTCTTGATATTTGCACAAATTTATTATTCGTAAGTCAATTTGCACATGACAATAACATTTTCTTTGAATTTCATGCCACTCATTTTGTGATTAAGGATTGCCAAACACGGATTCCTCTACATCAAGGCTCTCTTAAGGATGGTCTCTACTAGCTCCAACATCCGAACTTTACTTCTTCAATAAAGCACGCTCTTGTTGGTGTGTGAACCTCTACAGATAATTGGCACAGGCGCTTGGATCATCCTGCCCTTCATACCATCCAGCATGTTCTCTCTACTTTTTGTCTTCCAGTTTCAGCAAATAAAGCTTGTACTCATTGCTCTGCATGTCAGCTTGCTAAAGGACACCAGCAACCCTTTTATGATTCAAATTCAGTCTTTTGTACTCCTTTAAAGTTATTTTATTCGGATGTTTGGGGTCCCCTAGTTGTTTCAATAATTGGAAATAGATATTATGTTTCCTTTATCAATGCTTTTAGCATATTCATGTGGTTGTTTCCCATCTCCCATAATTCTGATGTTATGAATTTTTTTTCTTCTGAAATTTCAAACTATGGTCGAACGTTTGTTCAATACTAAAATCAAAAGTCTCCAAACGGATTGGGGGGTTGAATATCGACTTTTCAACAATTTTTTTCAATCAATTGGCATTGTTCACCACTTATCCTATCCTCACACTCATTAGCAACAGGGCTATGTCGAGAGAAAACATTGTCATATTACTGATACCACTCTCACACTCCTCGTTGAAAGTGGTGTTCCTAAACGTTTTTGGGATAAGGCGTGTCAAACATCCTGTTACCTTATCAATCGCCTGCCAACTCCAAGTCTGCAACATGTTTCCCCATTTCAAAAACTATTTGGTAAGCCACCTGACTACTCATTCTTAAAAAATTTTGGGTGTCAGTACTTCCCAAATCTCAAGCCTTGCAATACCCATAAGTTTGATTTTCGATCAAAAGCCTGTATTTTCATGGGTTACAGCTCTCATCACAAGGGGTATAGATGCTATCATCTTGAGACTGATTTTTTTTTTTTTTGTCACGTGATGTTGTCTTCCACGAGTCAGTATTTTCTTTCTCTATTCCAACATCCAGTCACACGTCTCATTCAGCTAGTCCATCCACTCAAACTAAGCCTTCCTTGGTCTCCACAACAGCTCCTATATCTGTGTCTCTCCAGCCCCGTGTCCGTGTCTCCCCTAGAACCCGCGGTTCCTCACTTTCCACCTTACCTACGGCTGATCCTATTGTGAATATAGACCCTCATGTTTCTCCATTATCTCACACAATTACAGGAAAGTCTAACCCCCTTGCAAGCTCCTCTACATCTACTGCCAGGCCTCTTGAATGTGAGGACCAATCTCTTGAGACAGCAAATCCAAGGACTCATCACATGGTAACTCAGGCACAAAACAACATCATTAAGCCACGTCAACTCCATTATGGGATTATTCGGTATCCCATTGCCCGTGCCTTACTATCAATACAAGATGGTGCTATGGCCGAACTGACATGTTTCTCCAATGCTATCACCATTCCAGAATGGCGGATCGCCATGCAGATATAATTCAATGCTCTCATCCACAACAAAACTTAGTCTCTTGTCTTTCCCATTGCTGCCAAAAATGTAGTCGCCTATAAATGGGTCTTCAAACTGAAACGCAAGACAGATGGCACTATAGAGCACCACAAAGCATGCCTAGTTGCCAAGGGCTACCACTAACATGCTGGTCTTGATTGAGGAGAAACATTCAGTCCCATTGTGAAGCCAACAACTATCAGAACAGTTATGTCCATAGCTTACTCTGCTGGATGGGTTATGAAGCAAATTGATATTCAAAATGCTTTTCTTCATGGTTTTCTATATGAAGAGGTTTATATGCATCAGCCCCTTGGGTTTGCACATCCATCTCTATCGCACCACATATGCAAACTCCACAAAGCACTGTATGGGTTAAAGCAAGCTCCCAAAGCATGGTTCTCCCAGTTCAGCACTAAATTAATTGACCTTGGTTTTATTGGATCCAAAGCTGATTCCTCTTTGTTTACCTTTAAATGTCCTTTGGCTACTGTGTTTACTTTAATCTATGTTAATGACATTAATATTATAGCCTCTGTTCCCTCTGCCATTGATGAACTTCTTCATCAGCTTAAGCTGTAATTTGCTGTGAAGGAACTTGGGGATCTAAACTACTTTCTTGGTGTTGAAGTCCTCCACCTGAAATATGGACTATGACTCTCAACGTCGCTATATTATTGATATGCTAAAAAGAACAAATATGTTGGAGGCTGTTGAAAATTTAAGTGTGCAAACCCAAGTGCTGGTTGTCACGAAGTAGTAAATTCTCGAGAGTCCGAGTGTCGAACCACAGGAATTTGGGAAACAAAGAACACTATCAAAATAAAATTAAGAAAAATCTGTGACAATTGATTTGGTTGAATGATTTTTATAAAATGCAATAAAAGAATGATTTTTGCTACACATGACTACGAAAATATATTTCATCATCAAAGTCCAAAACATCATGTTAGTAAAATAAAATAAACTGAGAAGAAAATAAAAAACAAAGAAAAGTTAATAAAATGCTGAACGTCCCCCTTTCTTCCAGAGCTGTGCTCCTTTTTATATAGAAGAAAAACATCTCATCCTCTTATTTTCTCCTCAATTATCGTGCGTGTAGTCGTGTTTGATCCAGATCTTTGTTCTTTATTCAAATGTCTCTTTTTTATTTGGATCACCGATTACATTGTACCTTTTATGCAAGTAGGAGTCTTCACTCTTCACACAAGTAAGAATTCTCTTGTGGGTCCACTTCTTGTCTTCTTTTTCAAGAACTTTTTTTAATTAAATAGTATCTCATCTTCTTTTCATCCTCTTTCTTTTTATTTATTTTGTGATTCCTACAAAGCATAAACTCTTGCATTAATATATCATTTAAGCTCAAGATTAATAATTAAATAATATTCCGCAATTAAATGTAAAATGCAAGAATTAAATTATAATAAAATATGACAATACTTATTTTAATAGGAAAAATAAGTACTTTTAAGCTATTATCAGAGGCCAAACCTATTTCTTCCCCCATGTCCACATCCAGCCCACTCTCGGCATTTGTTTGGGATTCGATGGAAGATTCATTACTATTTCGTAGCATAGTGGACTCTTTAGTATCTCTCTCTAACACGTCCAGATTTGGCATTTGCAGTCAACCGAGCTTGTCAGTTTATGCATCGTTCAACAAAGGTTCATTAGCAAGTTGTTAAATGAATCCTATGGTATCTCAAGCACACTGTCACTCATGGTCTCCTCCTCACACGCACTACTTCTTCCCAACTTGAGGCTTTTTCTGATGCTTATTGGGCGGGATGTTTAGATGATCACAAATCTACCGATGCTTACTGTGTGTTTCTTGGGTCAAATCTCATCTCTTGGAGCTTAAGAAAACAACCTATTGTCAACAGATCGAGTACTGAAGCGGAATACAAGTCTGTTGCAAACACCATTGCTGAGCTCCTATGGATTTAGGCTCTAAGTTGTGACCTTGGTATTCATCTCCACTCTCCACCAAAGTTGTGGTGTGATAATATAGGTGCTACGCATCTCTTGGTTAACCTGTGTTTTCATGCAAGAACAAAGCATGTGAAAATTGATTTCCATTTTGTCCGTGATCAGGTAGCAGATAAATCTCTTCAGGTTCTCTTCATTCCCAGTAAAGATCAGCTTGCAGACTTTTTGACTAAACCAATTGTCTCCACCAGATTTAAAGACTTCTGTTACAAGCTCTACGTGCAATCTCCCCTATTGACCTTGCGAGAGGGTGTTAAAGGAGATAAATCATAAGTAGTGTTTATCACATTTTGTGTTTATCAAGTGTCTATCATAGAGTTTGTGTTGAATCATAGTTCTATTCCTAATGGTATCTAAAGACTATCCCGTATGTAAAACCTATCAGCTATCACGGCGGTAGTGTTCCATAAGGTTACTAACTTAGTGTTCCATAAGGTTGCTGTCATCTTGACAGACACGGTTGTAGACTTCTTCTCCTATAAAAACTATACTTGTAAATTCCTATATATATATATATATATATATATATATATATATATATATCAATGTGAACCATGTTTAGTGGTAGGCAAGAAAAAAGGTTTTACACAAAGAACTTCGAAGTCTATTATGACAAATGTTAAGTTTTGATAAAGAGTTTGTTAACTGGGTATTTTGTGGATTTTATTAAAATTTTAGAGAAAAGCCAAATATAAAGAGTTCATTGAGAGATCTTAATGATCAGAGACCCGCACTTTGTTTTTTTTTTTTTTAATTTAATGGACATAATCATATTTTTCACACGTATGATAGTAAAATAATTAATAATTTTAGTGTGGGTCACCTGACACAATATTTTTTTTAATTTATTAATTTAACAGAATTAATGAAGAGGACAAACCGAAAATGTTATATAGTTTAAAATTTTCATTTGTTGCAATTTCGATTGTTGCTTCTTCTTTTTTCAAGTTTAAGGGGGGGGGGGGGGGGTCGATGAGATTGAGATTCGCTATGTTCTCTCTCCTCAACCCCTGAAATCCCCTCTACGTAAATCGACTTGGGAGGGAAGCCCTCTCTTCCCCTTCCTGTAACTTTTGCTTGTTATGAGGTTAGCCATCTACCCAACCACCTACTTTCCCCCTGCATCAAAGGCCATGGAAGGGAAGCCAAAAACTCCCCTTCCCCCCTCTTTGCTGAACCTTTTGCCTCTTATGAGATGACTATCTTGTTAGAGCTATTTCTAGCAAAATTGATGTTTTTTCAGTACCTCGTTTCCACACAATAGATAATACCGGTTTTCCCCATCTTCCTCCACCAAGTTTTTTGTGATTTTTGGAGAAGTTATTAGATTGAAATCTTTGAATTTAGATCTACGCTTATCTATTCACTATTGCATGACACACACACCTCATCAGTGGGTTCCCCGACGTCCCCCGCTTCCACCGATAGTTGCCGCATCCTCTACTGCCGCCCACATCCCGGCACGTGGCCCACATGCGCCAGGGAGATTTTCTCCCTTTTCGGCGTGTGGCAGCCACGCTCGCCTCTCATGCCTTCCTCTGCCACGGCTATCGGTAGATCCAAGTGGAATCGGTATTCCCTGCTGCTGAGAGGCTACCCCTTGGAGACGCTTGGTCCTCACGCGCCGTCAGTGATGACTCCCACTCCACTATCTATAATCGCTTATCTGTTGTTTATGTTACTGTACTTGCTTTTCTTTCCTGTGCTTTTATGGGCTTTTCTGTTTTTGTATCTTCTCCATGTTTATTTCTGTCTCAGTGTTTAGATCCTCAGAGCTCTTTACATACACCAAACCACCTTAATTGGTGGCCTCGATTCTTGGCATCTGTGTCATGAACCAATAGACTCGCATCTTCAGAAACATTAACTCTGCGTACTTTCATTCATAGTTTTAATTTTAGGCTGCTTAGGCCTTGTTGTTGTATTTTCTTTTCTCAATGTAACATTTTTCCATGTATTTAAAAAAGAAAAAAAAAAAGAAAAAAAAAAAGAAAAAGAAAACAAAGGAGAAAGGGGGGCTCCCGTTGAAAAAAGAAAAAGAAAAGAAAAAAAAGGCACAAATGGCACCATTGTAAATCCACGAAAACCCGTTGGCAATTTAACAAATAGATTTCTTGGTTAAGGAGAAAGGAGAGTGGAGAGGACAGAGAAAAAACAGAAACGTATAGAAACGGAGCGCTGAGAAAGCGAAGAAAAAACGGAAAAGAAAGCCATAGAAGCAGGCGACGGGGTGTAGCCACGTAGCCGCGTAGGGATGATGTTTGGTGGCGGAGGAGATGGTGAAGTGTTGGGCGGAATGGGCGTGATGAGGGCAGCGGCGGTGCTAAGTCCCAAAGCACAGGCGGCGATGCAGGCGCAAGCACAGTGGAGCGAGCAGGAGACGAGGGATTTCATCGCGATCCGTGCGGAGGCGGAGATGGAGAGGGATAGGGGCACCACCGGGAACGCGTCCAAAAGCAGCAAGAGGAGCAAAACCACCAATCTCTGGGAGGTGGTGAGCGCCAGGATGGGGGAGAGAGGGTACAAGAGGACACCTGAGCAGTGCAAATGCAAGTGGAAGAACCTCCTCAACCGCTACAAGGTTGCTCTCTCTCTCTCTCTCGTGGCTCTATTGGGAATTACGGAATTGAATTTGCGATTCTGATTCACTTTCTGCAAAATTGCACATCAAAGTGATTTATATTTATTATTATTATTATTATTATTATTATTATTATTATTATTATTATTTTCTGAAAAGGAATTCCTGTGAATATTAACGTGTGCTGATTGGTTTTCACTTTTCACCAAATTGGGTTAAGTATGAATTTCCTTGTTTCTTTTTTAAACCCCTGAATTTTTATTTTTTAGTTTTGAAGTGTTAATCTCAGTCTGATTGTCATAAAGGCACAGTTTTTATTTGTTAAAACTTTTACTTGAAGAGTTTTCAAGTGAGGAATGCTGTTAATACAGCACCTTGGTTTTTGGAATAAAGTATTTGTGTAACAGTTATGATGTGATTGTGAGGATTGAGATGAGCCCTGTCCATCTATTGCTCTGTTGGATTAGAATAGAGCAATATATGAACTTTGGGGATTTGTTTATGAGTAATGCTATTAGACTATCGTATTTTATGGGTTATTTTTACCGGCACGTCATCTCATCTCATAGTATAACAATTTAGTAAGAACAAAAATTTCTTACAAACTGGTTCGTAGGAGTTTCTTATAAATTAACCTCTAAAAGCGACGTGTATCTTTTAAACTATTAAAAAAAGATGAATGCTATTTAGTATTCTCCCATTCTTCTCACATCCGCCCCATTTTAAAATTAGCCATTAGATTATTTGGATTCACACCTTTACCTATGTAGATCCTACAAATTCAATAGTTAATTTTCAAAAGATGTAAATGAGAAAAGGATGAGAGAATATTAAATAGCATTTCTCATTTATAAAGCATGTACTTCTCATATGCTAAAGACACATGTCACTTTCAAAGGTTAATTTGTAAGAAATTTCCTACAAATTGATTTGTAGAAAATTTGTGCCCATCTAGTAAATAGGTTTATTTTTAGTTTCCTTTGTATCAATAAGCTTGGGGGGGAAAAGAAGAAAAAAGAAAAGAAAAGAAAGAATGACATACTTAAGGTACCCGGTTTGAAGCAACTTCAGTATACTTGTGCACTATATCGACTTGTTTTTTTCCACAACTATTTGGTTAGGTCCCGGAAAAGAATGAAGGGTAAAATTATTTTATAGGGATGACATGCACTGCTTGCTCCTTCATATTACGATAATCTTGTATTTGCTTGTACAGGGGAAGGAAACTGCTGATCCGGAGATTGGGCGGCAATGCCCATTTTTTGACGAGCTCCATGCAGTATTCACTGAAAGAGCAAAGAACATGCAGCGATTACTTATTGTATCTGAGGGAGGTTCTTCCCAGTCAAAGAAAAGGGTCAAGAGATTGACTGGAGATCGATCATCAGATGAATTCTCAGATGAAGAAGATGAGGATGAAGATGATAGCGAGGGGGAGAAGCCTGCTAGAAGCAATTTGCGAAAAAGGAAGGCTGAAGGACTCACAATGGACAAGTCTGCAAAAGTAACCAACACTCGGGAATTGCTGAAGGATTTTTTCCAGCAGCAACATAGGATGGAGATGCAGTGGAGGGAGATAATGGAGAAGCGCGCACAAGAGCGGCAGTTATTCGAGCAGGAATGGCGACAGACAATGGTGAAGCTTGAGAGAGAGAGGCTAACGACGGAGCAGATTTGGAGGGAGAGGGAAGAACAGAGGAGAATGAGAGAAGAGACCCGGGCAGAGAGGAGGGATGCCCTGTTGACTACCCTCTTGAACAAACTTATCCATGAAAATAACCTCTGAGGTGGAGCTTCTCTCTCTCATTGATCTCTTCATTGCTTCCAAATGTTATGATTTTACCTGTGAGGCATGAACGGAGAAACCTGGTGGCTTCTGAAGAAAGACATACTAAAAGATAGAAAGAAGAAAAAGGGGGTATATATTAACAGGATAGACATGGACAGTTGTGATTAATATAGGTATACCAAGGCCCTTTATTTGCTAATTTCACATCCATACAGTTTTCGGATATTCTTTCAAAGACAATTTTCGACTTCAAGGGATTGCTTAATCAGCGGGCCGATGCCTTGTGAAATAGAGAACAGTAGTTAAAACCTCTCCTCCCCCTTCTTTCCTTTGGGGGGTTTCATTTCTTTTCGCTTTGTGTGCTTATTTCCTTCGGAGAAAACGATTGAGTATGATATGTTGGTTGTATTTAGTTATTTGTTTGTTTGTTTTTTTTTTTTTTTTTTTTTTTTTTTCGTTGATGAGTCGGTGAACATTTTATTCAAACCAAACAATAGCTTACAAGCAAAGGTCTAAACAGACCAAACAAACCAGCAAAATACAGAGCAATCTCTGTGAACAACTAGACACAGGAAACTTAATCTCATTTCTAGCCCTCCATATATGATACACGGTAGAGCTAAGAACCAATCTACATAAAACGCCCAGCATCTTCTTAGTCTTCCACTTTCTACTTGCTTCATCAAGGATATTCTGCCGGTCTAGGAAAGAATGGTGAACATTTTATGAATTGTTGAGCATGATAAGTATGTAGGTTGTATTTAGTTATTTATTTGTTTTTTGGTTTGGAGATTGGTGTTTTATTTTATGAATTGTTGTCCAAATTGCTTTGCACATCAACTTCAACTAACGTTAGTTGTTAATAGTCATATCAAATTGTAACATTTTTTTAGTTTGGATCATTATTTTTCAATGTTGTTGGAGTCTCATGCAAATGTCGTGACATACTTAGTGAAAAATGAATTGTTGAAGTTGTGAAAGCACTATGAAATAATGACATTTCTAATGATTATGACTTGAATCTAACGAGACCTAGAGATACGCATTGGAGTTTTCATTATGGTGTACTTAGTCTTATTTATTACATGTTTTCTTTTGTCATTGATGTGATTGAAGATATTATGGAAGATGATTTATATTCTAAATAGAGCATAAACAAATACAATAATCAATTTGTTCCAGACTTTTCAATTTACATTTGATGAAAAGTGATTTGGGGATTACATATGAATTATTTCTAGCATTACAACAAAAATACCAAGATATTGTGAATGCAATGAAGTTGGTTGAACGTTTAAAACAACATTTACAACCTATGAGATATAATGAATGGAACTCTTTGTTTGAAGAAATTTATGTATTTTGTGCCAAAAATAATATTGTTGATTTCAATATAGATGATCCATGCCAACCACAATCACGACGAAAAGCTCAAAGCATGAAAAATTCACATAATTACTGTGCGGATTATACAAATCTATATGTAACTCCAAAAACTTAACAAACGTTTTGATCAATTGAATTCGGAATTATTACTTTGTGTTGCATGTTTGAGACCAAATAACTCATTTGTTGCTTTTAACGAGGAGAAATTAATTTGGGTTATTCATTTTTATTCGAATGATTTTTCAGTAGTTCAATTTATCACATTGGATAATCAGCTTGAAACATAACATCCTTGACATGTACTCTAAAGAATAATTTGTAACACTCAAAAAGGGATTGGACAATGTGTTTAAAAGATGATAAAAGCCCATCAAGATAAAGGTAAATAAAAAAATAAATGGTAAAACTCCTTCCAGCATCCTTATGAGGTCCTTCCGGTTGACGTGACCTTTATTATTATTTTTTTTGGGTTAAAAAATTGCATTTCGCGCAGGTTGTGCAGCATGTCACCTTTTAAGATAATTTTTTTTTATTAAATTAATTTTTTTACAGCTAGTACACAGTGGTTTCAAAAAAAATTATTGAATCTCTCTCTCTCTCTTGATTCCTCCATGAAAATACAGCTCACTCTCTCTCACACAGAAAATATCATATCTGACTCCCTCCTCTCTCTCTCATTCTTCCTCCAACCCGAAAATCAAAACCCAAATTTGATTCATATCCTATTTTCTCTCCCCTTTTCCGTTCTCCACCGTCAAACACCACCGGTGACGAAAAACATCGTCCACCGTCGAACACCACCGACAACGCAAACTGTTCTCCACCATCAAACACCACATTTTTCTGGTAATTTTTTTTTTGGTATTACTTTTTTAAGCTAAATAGAGAGAGAGAGAGAGAGAGATTCAGTAATTTTTTTTGAAACCACGGTGAACTGACCGTAAAAAAAATATATATATATATATATATCTCAAAAGATGATCTGTTGCACAGCTTGCACGAAATGCAATTTTTTAAACAAAAACAAATAAAAGCCATGTGCCATGTCATCAGGAAGAACCCCGAAAGATGCTAAAAAGAACTCTTAACATTTCTTAAAAAACTATATTGCATATTTATTAGTTTATTCATCCGTGACATTGTCATTGTCATTTGTGACAACTATTGTCCAATCAGGTAACCCCTCCAACTAAATAGACTTCCTGTCACATTAAGAGGTCCAATACCCCTGTTATCTTGGTCGACAAGATTCATAGGCGCTTCCCCGATTTGAAAGATATATCTGAAATGATAATTAAACATTGTGAAATTGTTTATTTATTTTGTTAGTTATATTCTTTAATTTTTTTAACCAAAATCCTGGCTCCAAATTACCAATTTTGGGTGTTTCATTCAAGGTTGGGGAGTAGAAACGAAAGGTTAACTTCAAGGCAATACCTTTGGATGACTTTGACGTTGTCCTCGAACAGGAATTCTACATTTAGGAAAAGATCGACTGCTGCCATTCTTGGGTGGGTGGGCTTAGGATCGATCCCCCTGTTTTGTCCATGCCTTGAGTGACAAGACAAAACCGAGTCAAGGAAGGAGAATCCTTTTAGCCATGCAAGTAGAGCATGAGCTTAAGAAAGGTGAATAGACTTTTTTTGCAGCATTGCAAAGAAAAAAGCGTTGATTAGGAATAAGAGAATCCAGTTGACGTTGCGGACCTTTTGGAGGAAGATTGATGCTCTTTGAGCTGCTAAGAAACTTCCTCCACAGCATGCAATCGATCATCAAACTGAGCTGTTCTTGGGGACAACCACCTCAGCTGAAAACATCGAAGACAAGGATAGTACCAATAATACTTCCATTGTTATTGCAAGATTCAGGAAAGAAATGAGATCCACAAATGAAACAGCATTCACAACGCAAGCGGGGGCAATGCTACAAATATTCTAGGGTGTAGATACAACATAATCTCCAAAAAACAACATCATTTTACAATTAAAAAAAAATACAGTTGTTCATTAAAACAGATGAGGAGCTAACCAGATTCAACGAGCTTTAGTCTGTAAACCGCATATGTGCAATAATTATATTTCAGACATTATCCAACCATAAAGAGATAAAGAAAAAGAAATTAAATGCTTTTGGTTCATATAACACACAAGTTCTAGAAGCATACTCGAAGAGCATCTCTTCTCTTTTTTTTTCTCTTCTCAATTTTGCACTTTTTTTTTTTCAACAAGAGATAAAATCAACTTGAGTCAGTTGGAGGCTCTTCCTTTGGATGTTTGGAGGAATAGTGATCACCAAGTTGGTTCTGATTTGCTAGTTGAACCTGAAAATACGATTCATGGCAAAAGTGTAGCTCACCATAATAATACAAACAAGAATTCCAAGAACATGTGCAAATCACTTGTAAAAGTTTGTAAAAATATGTTAACAAAATGGTACAACCACAAGTATGAGGGAGAACAAGCACATGGTTACGCTTAATTATATTCTGATGTCATTTTCATGAAAACATATGTAGGTAAACTCCGGTCTGGCTGTACACTTAGCACTTGCTATGTTAAACTTTGAATCATCTAAATCTAAGACATGTAGAAAATCTTGCAACTACACGACAATAGATGTGTAACACAACATGACACATACTTTCTTTTGCCCGTCACCCAAGAATATACATGACTCTTAGTGTGCTCCAAAATTTTAAGCACTTGACAATAGGCAAACCATGCTGCAAAAGATGATTTCTGTTAATAGAGTTAATATTGCAAAGATCTATCCAAAAAAAGCCATTGAATGATTTTGGCATCATAACTAATGTTAAGGTAATGAGATGACAGATTAACAGAAAAGAACTCCTAGGGCCTTATACTGTAGGAAAGGAAAGGAACATGTGTCCCTATTCTAGATGTATGAGGTGTCCCAACAAGGCAATCCAATTATAGTTGTTCCTATGAGGTATCCCTATTGTAGAATGGTATAATTGATCTTATAAATACTAATTTGCCTTGTGAGGGTCAGAGACATTCGCTGTGATTTTTAGACACAGGTACTAAATTCAAACTCTACTCTTATAGTTTACCTTCTACTTCAGTTAAATATTTTATGTGTTGAACCTTACTTGTGGAGGGAGAATTTGAGCCCACACGTGATGTTAAGCGTTAGAATGTTAATTAAATGATTAAATTCACATTTTCTTATCAAGTTAAGTTTTAGAGATAAATGATTTAACAATAACAAATGGCAATACCATATCCTTAACATCATTTAAACTTTTTAACCATTGAACCAAAAGGAAAAGGAAAAGGAAAAAGAAAAAGGAAAAGAAAAGGTTCAATTTCTTCTATTTTAATTGATTAAACAAAAAGATGCATGTCTCTTCCCCTTTCTTCCTTTCTTTTTTTTTTTTTTTTTTTGATCAATAAACCTAGTTCAGCTAAAACAGAGAAGTCATACTTCTCTGATCAAGCAGCACCACCTGCAATTCCAACAACGATTTTAGTGACACTATTGACACCGGAATGCTAACGTATTCATCACTACTTTTAGACAGCCAACCAGTTAACTAATGCCACTGAACAAGCCAATTATCACACATTTTAGAGGCCATACTTGATGCATCGGACCCCTTAAACCATAAATAGAAAAAAAAAAAAAAAAAAAAAAAAAAAAAAAGAAGAAGAAGAAGAAGAAGAAAGAAATTCACAGAAAGCAAGGACTACAAATTCAAAGTTGTTTAACTTGTTTGCATGCACTAGATGTAATTTTCTTGCCAAGTTTGAACTTCTGGAAATCTTGAACTGAGGGGTCTTGAGCTAGCTTCCTTGAAGAATATATATATATATTTTATAAGTAAATCTAGTCTTATTGAAAGCGTAAGGCGCCCCTTGAAGAAAATTGATGGGAAAGAGACGTGAAAACAGAGAACATAAGGAAGGTCTCTCTTTACCTCACAGGCTCTTAGATTCCATGGGTAAGGCTTACTTTGGCAGATTACGAGTGTTTCCTTTTGTGGCTAGAAGTCCATTCATAGAACATAATGATTTCTAAGATATCCTCTTCTGGCTACGAAACATGCCAATTGGTCAAAAGAGCTTATTCTGAGTTTTGATTCCCTGAATTCTGTAAGCTTCCTTGGTCTACTGGTTTGTTCTGATTTCAATGTATTACTCCGTATTCAGCATTTTTAGTTAAAATGGCTAGCCGGATTAAGCTATTTTTTTTTGCCCATTTTTGCTACACGGCTAGCCAAAATGAGAATGCTATGATGAACAAGAAAGATGCATGAAATTATTAATGCCATATTAAAAATCTTTCCCTAAATAAAAGCCAATTTCAATCTCTATATGTGGCAGAAAACAATAATAACACAAACTTATGTCTATTACACAAAATTTGCATGTCAACAAAAGATACCCACAATTGTCTATTTTCCCTTATAATGGAAATTACTTGCTGGATTAGTGCAGGCCTCAGTTAATCTACTTGTGTTGTAAACCATATTTTCTGTAAATCAAAAAGATCTACTGGACTTTGTTCGACATTGTTGTTAAGTCAGAGGTCATTTTCTTAATCAAGTTCACAAGCAAGGTCATAGCTGCTGCCAAGTTGATTACTTTACTTTCCCTTTCGAAAAGACTACATCTCTTTAGGATCCTAATGAAAATAATAAACGACCTGTTTTACTTTGGAAGACAACCGCATCTCAATCAAATCTACCAAATTCATCATGAAAATCCCGACAATATAACAAACATAGCAGAATAATCGATGTTAAGCCAGATCTGCCTACTCGATGAACACTAAATTAAATTATTGAAAGAGAATACCTCCAAAGAGAAGTTAGAAACAGAAAGGGAATTGGAAGTGGTTTTGAAAATGCACAAGAAAAAAAAAATAACAAATTGAGAGGATACCTTACAGATTGGGCAGCTGACTTTAAGGGCAACAGCTCTGGCCTCAATCTGAGACCCCTTTGGCTTCTGGTTCTTCTCCGCATTTCGTCTCTGCGCTTCGATTTTCTGCTTTCCCCTCGTCATCCTCTTCTCTGAGTTCTCTCTCTCTCTCTGGGACTCCGGTATGACTAATCAGCTGACTGGAAGGAAGGAAGACGGAAAGACGGAAGACATGGAATGCTTTGCGTGTATTGCGGTGGGACCCACTGTCCTCGTCTAGTCGTCTTCCACGATCTATCTCTGCGCCAGCCAGCTGCGTAGGCCATCGCCTATTCGCCTTTGGCTTTGCCTTTCCTACCCATTTTTGCCACGTGCACCACTTTGAGTGCTTTTGTGAATATTTATTTATTTATTTATTTTTTATTTTTTTTTAGGAGTGTTACATGAACTTTGAACTGCCCACTCCTGATGTGATAATAAAATAAAATATAAGAAAAACTGTAACTTTAGCACTTGTAGTTGCCTAAATGACAAATTATTTTTTGTGATACTAAAATGAATTCAAAGATTTTGTGATTTGTTTAATTTACAAATTGTTCACCAGAGTCAAATTTTGTTAGACCACATCAGCGTCAATAAGATAACGACACTTGTCATTTTAAAAATATATATAAATATACTAAAAGAATTGAAAAAATGAAAACGGTAGCATGGCTAGTTCCGTCGATCCCCGTGGCTACACGCTAGTGCAATCACAGGGCCCCGTAAGTCTCGGACGATGGGGAGGGACTGAAGGGGGATTAACCGGTATCCTACGATTAGTTAAGATAGCGTACTAGAGTGAAGGGGATTTGTACTTGTAGATCCTTGTGTTTTGGAATTTGTTTTAAAATTAGCTTTGTGTATTTGGAAGAAATGTTGGATTTTTTATAGAAAGGTTTGAACTTTGGTATTAGATTCTTCTAGTTTGTGCTTAGAACAATGTTGAAAAGTGTTGGGGATAAATCCCACTCAACCCGATCCAAAGAGGAGTCAAATAAGGTCCAAACAGATAAGGTGATATCAGATCAGAAGTCTAAGAAGATATCCAATTAGAAGTCTAGTAAATGATTAAAGTCCAATTAGAACTCGGACAGCAGTTCTAAATCAACAAGGAACAGGAGTCCTAATCCAGGTTTGACTCCACCTCTACGCCTATAAATAGGCTCATACCCCAGGTATAAACTAAGACTCAATTTTATGCATAAAGCATTATTTTCTCACAGAATCTAACTTAGGCATCGGAGCGGGACCCCCGGAAGGGTCCCTAGGTTTTGTTGTTTTGCAGAGTTATTGAGAAGCGTGAAGAACATCAAAGGAACGTGCAGATTTACACCATACCGGAAACTGTACCAACAGTTTGGCGCCGTCTGTGGGAACGATTTTTCGTTCCTCATAAAAAAAAAAGATCCAGGATGGTGATGAACACACGTTCCGGAAGCCAGACCAATCGACAGCCCGTGGCCCCACAGGAACCGGCTATTCAGAATAATTTGCAGCCTCCACCGAACCCTCCCCCGGGGGGTGGAGATCAAGATCGCATAGCAGCGTTGGAAGCCCAGATTGAAGACTTAAATGCAGAATTGTTACGCATGAGGCCGGAACAGCCCAATCCCGAGATGAACAGGGACGAGCATGAGGAAGAAGATCACAACAGCAACATTAATCCTCGGAGGGAGGATGACCGCCAAGGAGATCTGAGCAGAATTATTGCCGAGCTGGAGAGAAGGTGCACGTACATGGAGATGGAAAGAAAGGACAAAGGCAGATCCGTAATGGTGGACAAGCTCCTAATGGGTACAGACTCACCCTTCACCAGACGGGTGGCAGACTATCAGCTTCCCGATAAGTTTAAGGTACCCCAAATTCTAAGTTATGCAGGAGACAGAGATCCCTTGGATCACCTAGAGAATTTCAAAGCTCATCTAGACCTTCACGGGACACCCGATGAAGTAGCATGTCGGGCCTTCCCTCTTACTCTTGCGGGGAATGCCCGAGACTGGTTCAGGAAGCTGCCCTCGAATTCTGTTGATCAGTTCAAAGAATTATCCAAGATATTCCTAACGGAGTTCTTGGCTTTCCGGACAAGGAAGAAGCCTTCGGGATATTTGCTATCATTGCACCAGCAGGGCAATGAGAGTCTTAAGGAGTTTATGGCTCGGTTCAACCGAGAGAAGGCTACGGTAGAAGATCCGACCGAGGATATGATCTTTGCTGCCATTTATCAGGGAATTTCACCCGAGGAGCCTTTGATGAAGAAGTTGATCCGAAAGCAACCGAGTACCTTGCAGGGCCTCATGGATAAGGTAGAAGAATTCATTAATCAGGAAGAGACGCTGAAGTCTATGGCCAGTTCTAGACTACCCGAGAGACAGCCCCAGAAAAGAAAAGGAAAGAATTCAGGAAAGCTGATTGGGAAGAGCAGAGGCGGGTAAAGAAGTTCACAGATTACAACTTTACACCTCTCAATGCCGAGATATCAGAAGTCCTCATGGAGATCAAGAAAGATCCGGCGTTTCGGGAACCACAAAAGATACCAGGTAATCCTCCTTATAAGAATGCAGGGAAGTATTGTGATTTCCATAAACAAGCAGGTCATTACACCGAGGGGTGCGTAACCCTAAGGTTGTTGATAGAAGAATTCATAAAGAATGGCAAGCTAGTTCGGTTCTTGGGAGAGCGACGGAACCATCCAGGAAACAACAGGCCTCGGAATCATCAGGACTATCAGCCCCGAGATCAACAGCCACGGGATTACTATCCCCGAGACCGCCCTCAGCTAGACGAAAGGCATCAAGAGAATGCTCCCCGAGATGACATAGAAAGAAGAGAGGACCGAAGAAGCAGAAGCCCACAGCATAGAGAGCCGAGGCAACAGCAGTATCTGCCCGTGATCCCATAAAAAGGACTCTCGGGAATTTCAGGCTTGCTTTTATTTTTCAGTATTTATATTTGCAAAGAACTAGACTTTTATTTTTAATTCAGACTAGACAGAAAATTCCCCAGATTTTGGGAATAAGTATTTTCAGAATAAATGAATAAAGCTGACTTAAGCATCGGAGTGTTCCCGGTCTAGGGACCGGGAACCCGTTGATGTTGCTTCTTTTGCAGGCAAAAACTCTCGGATCAGTCCTTGCCGAGAGCAAAACAACTTCTCGGATCAGTCCTTGCCGAGAAGGAGCCTCTCGGATCAGTCCTTGTCGAGAGCAAAACAACTTCTCGGATCAGTCCTTGCCGAGAAGGAGCCTCTCGGATCAGTCCTTGCCGAGAGCAAAACAACTTCTCGGATCAGTCCTTGCTGAGAAGGAGCCTCTCGGATCAGTCCTTGCCGAGAGCAAAACAACTTCTCGGATCAGTCCTTGCTGAGAAGGAGCCTCTCGGATCAGTCCTTGCCGAGAGCAAAAACAACTTCTCGGATCAGTCCTTGCCGAGAAGGAGCCTCTCGGATCAGTCCTTGCCGAGAGCAAAACAACTTCTCGGATCAGTCCTTGCCGAGAAGGAGCCTCTCGGATCAGTCCTTGCCGAGAGCAAAACAACTTCTCGGATCAGTCCTTGCCGAGAGCAAAAACAACTTCTCGGATCAGTCCTTGCCAAGAAGGAGCCTCTCGGATCAGTCCTAGCCGAGAGCAAGAAGAAACTTCTCGGGGGGTCGGATTTAACCCTCGGGTTTTGCAGGTTTTTCAAGAGACAGGGAGAAAACCCTAAGGAAAAACAAGAAGGTAATGGGGGGGGGTAAGATTTAACCCTCAGGTTTTGCAGGTTAGCAGGTTTTCAGAAGGAGACAAAGATCGGGTTTCCTTAGACATGGAATTCCCATTATTCAAGCAAGCTTCGGATAAGGGAATTGGGGGGTAACTGTTGGGGATAAATCCCACTCAACCCGATCCAAAGAGGAGTCAAATAAGGTCCAAACAGATAAGGTGATATCAGATCAGAAGTCTAAGAAGATATCCAATTAGAAGTCTAGTAAATGATTAAAGTCCAATTAGAACTCGGACAGCAGTTCTAAATCAACAAGGAACAGGAGTCCTAATCCAGGTTTGACTCCACCTCTACGCCTATAAATAGGCTCATACCCCAGGTATAAACTAAGACTCAATTTTATGCATAAAGCATTATTTTCTCACAGAATCTAACTTAGGCATCGGAGCGGGACCCCCGGAAGGGTCCCTAGGTTTTGTTGTTTTGCAGAGTTATTGAGAAGCGTGAAGAACATCAAAGGAACGTGCAGATTTACACCATACCGGAAACTGTACCAACACGCATAGTAGCCAAATTCTTCATTACCGTTTGAGTAATAAGAGAGCCAAAAAAACAACCGCTTTAGCGGTATAAAATAATATTTACCAACATTTACTTGTACAAAACATTAATATTTTTCTTGTCATGATGATTTGATTTTTGAGAAGCTTGTGATGATTGAGGCGTGACTCATAGCAATGATTTGGAAAAAGATGCCCATGACAAGATCCGTTCAAAACAAAAACAACTCTGCCTATCATTTGGTGATGTGTTTTCTAAGACTTCCTACTTCAAATCATATAGTGGAGTAACTTATTTGCATTCTTTGATGGTGACACACTCACTCACTTGTTTCTTTATATATATATATATATATATATATATATATATATATGAATAAACCTTATTTTAGAATAATGTTAAATACTATACTCTTAATTTTATCTTTATTTTATTGGATTGACGTAACAGTATCATGAGTCTCGACTGATCGAATATGCCTCTCGATCGACTGTGACATCATGACTCTAAAGTAGAAAAATGAGTAAAGAGCTGCATTTTTTAAAACAAGAAAAATGATCTCCCCAAACATCTTCTGCTGCCGGACAAGACCACAAAGAGTGAATAATGGTTTTTTATGCAGACCATGAGGGAGCTTGCGTGGGATGACACTCGCAACATCAACAAGAGGTCTTGGAGGCTGCGGTAAGAGAGAATGCACTGTGATTTACAGATATGGAGCTGTTGACAGGGATCTTTTTAGCAATGTCCCACAGGAAGGGTGCCCTACGAAGCTTAAAAGACATCCATGCATGTATGTTTTCTTCATAGCAAAATGAGGGGCACTTATATAACATTGGAGACTATAGGCAACATAAATTAACAAAAAAGCCATTGATTTGCAGTTTCGGTGAGGTGGGGTGGGGTGACGGTAGGGAGGCGCGTGAAGCCCACAGGCAGTGGGTTTGAAGGTGAATGACAAATTTGGGTTTGAGAATTCCAAATCTGTCTTTTAAGGGTACTGGGGCGTGGGGTCATTTTTCTCTCATTGTGTATGAATTTCTTTAAAAATATTATAGTCGCAAAATTTTATTAAAATTAACCATAAGGAAGCATAGGAAAAAAAAAAAAAAAAAAACTCTTAAATTGACGTTACGATTTTTTTGTACTTGAGTATCACTATTGATATCTTTTTGATCTTTAACGAGAAAATTACTTGGTTCATGTGATTTGTGGTTGTACTAAATTTGTGGTTCAGAAAGTATTTTGAAGATCTTGGAGTTGGCAAATTGTTTAGAACGATCCATATTGTCCAATCGTTCCTTCGATGAAAATCGTTAAATGCTAATGTGAATCTACGTCATGGTCAATCACATAATGACATGTGGCATTACAGATGAGAGTCATGTCACATTCAAAGGTCCATATCATTTAAAAATCACACATCATTGACATGTCTCATTATTAGGCCATGTCTTTTAAAAAATATGGCATGTTGGCAGCACCTTCAACCCATGCCAAGAAACGCAGCATCTATTTGGCTTGCCTTCAAAGTTATTGTTAAGGAGAGAATTATCTAGGAAGTCCATAAAGAGTATACTAACTAATATACATATTTAGATACCATTCTAGTTCAAAAGTTTAAGTTGATGGGTTTAGGATTACTTAGGTACATTAATTACTCACTTTATTTGTTTTTCTCGATGTGAGACACAACACTCTCACGTGTACTCATTTTTCTTCTTTATGCTCAGCTGTCCGTTTAATTTTATTTATTTATTTTTTTAACATGACCACACATTAGGGAGAGAGATAATTCAAACCAGTGACCTCCGTTTAATTCTAATATTTTCCACATATTTAAAATTTCTGCCTGCCTTGCATAAATTTAGAAAAATTGGATTATTACTTTACGTGACTGGCCTAAATGATAAATTGTTCTCCTTAAGATATTAGAATGAATTTTGAAATTTTTGCAATTGGCTTAATTTATAAATTTCTCTCTAAAGTTAAATTCTATTAAAAATTGACAAATTGCGTTATGTACCACATCAAAGACAATAAAATAACGACAAATGTCATTCTTAATAAAAAAAAAAAATAGAAATATGTAAAACTTAAAAAATTATATATATACTTTTTTTTTTTAAAAAGAAAATTTGAAAAAAGGAAAGGGGTGGCCGCGCGCCACCCCCGGCCACCTCTGGGTGGTGCCTGGCCTCCTCCTTGGGCTGGGGGTGGCTCGCAAGCCACCCCTTTCCTTTTTTCATTTTTTTAAAATAATTTTTTTAAGTTTATATATTTATATTTTTATTTAAAGTGACATGTATCGCTATTTTATTGGTATTGACGTGGCGCCTAACTGAATCTGTCAACATTTTTAATGAAATTTGACTTCAATGAGCAATTTGTAAATTAAGTCAACCATAAGAATTTCTGAATTCATTTTAATACAACAAGGAACAAGGAACGATTTGTCATTTAAACTAACAATATAAACTAATGGTGTTATTTTTCCTAATTTAAAAAATCCTCCTTTTACCATATTTATATATTTTCAGCCTTTTGATCACACATGTTACGTGTGATAAAAATTGAATTTTATGTTTTTTAAAAAAAAAATCCACACACACACACACATATATATATATATTCGTTACTTTTTCTGATTTTATGTTTTACGTGATTGAATACATACGTAATAAACATTTACTTCCTTCTTGTGCGGACATGTCAAAAATAAATAAATAAACACTTACTTTTCAAAGGAGGTTAGTTGGTTTTTGGTTTTTGTTTTTTTTGTTTTTTATTATTTGAAAAATATAAAACAGCCTCATGAACTAACAACATTGAATTTTCAAGTATGTTAAAGTGATCCATCAAATTACCAAAGTGTGCTAAAAAAACCATTTTTTAAATATATTTCTATAATACCCCTATTCTCTTAAAACCTAAAAAAATAAAAAATAAACTAAACAAAATTTTTTTTTTTAGAAAAAGATAAATGAAAAATATATCTATGTGGTTGGCCTAAATTACAAATCGTTCAGTGTAATCATATATATAAAGCCGAATTCCAATTTAGAATTGACATAGAATTATGACACGTGGCGTGAACCCATATTTTAAACATTGAACCATTATTTTAAGTAAGAAAACCGGTGAATTTTAAAGGTTGAACCGGTTTTGTCATGATTTTAATAAATTTATTATGCTTTAATAGAAAGATCATGTGTGTGAAACTTCATGAGATCAAAATAAGGACTTTTTCGCATTATAGTATTAAGTGTCATTATAACCGCATTAAGTGTTGAGATTTTTTTTTTTTAAAATTATAATTATGACTTACAATTGGCTATTTTTTTAGTAAAACATCATATATATATATATAAAAGCCGAGTTCAAACTTAAATTTAGCCTATAATTATGACACGCGATGTGAACTCATATTTTTAAAATATTGAACCAGTCATTTAAGTAGAAAACAGGT
Source organism: Alnus rubra (assembly GCA_028654335.1). NCBI lineage: Eukaryota > Viridiplantae > Streptophyta > Magnoliopsida > Fagales > Betulaceae > Alnus > Alnus rubra. Next base: position 3,640 of record JAJPGS010000430.1, on the reverse strand, counting down.
CATTTAAGTAAAACTGAACCGGTCCATGTATTTAAAGTTAATCATATTATATATTATTTTACACTCCTTTTTTAAATTATAGTGGAAATTACAACATAAATTATATTTAAATTTTGAAATTAAATTACAATGAAGAATCCCGCGCATAGTGTGGGTTTTGAGCTAGTAAAAAATAATTCAAAGGTCTTCAACGTAGGCAAAAAATAACAATTTAGTCATTGTAGTTAAATTCCATCAAAATACTTGACGAATTTTGTTAGTGTCAACATCAACACCAATAAAATGACGACACATGTCTTTGTTGATAAAAAAAATATAAATATATAAAACTAAAAAGTTAAAGAAATTAAAAACTTCAAAATTAATTAATTTTTAATTAAAAAAAAAAGAAGAAGAAAAAAACCAAGGGGTTGTTGGGGTCGCTTGTGAGCCACTCGAGGGGGGGGGGGGGGGGGGGGGGAGGAAGGCCTTTGAGCCAACCCTTGTGGTGGCGTTGGGGCGGCCTTTCAAGTTAGGGGTGGCTTGCGGCCATCCCCATAAGCCAGTGGTGGCGCACACCATCTCTAGCTTTCTCTGTGGCGGTCTTCGGGCCACCCATAGGTGGCCAGGGTGGCGCGTGGCAACCCTTGGTTTCTTCTTCTTCTTATTTTTTAATTAAAAAAATAATATTTTTTAAGTTTTTAATTTCTTTAACTTTTTAGTTTTATATTAATAGTTTTGTTTTAATTAATTAATTAATTTTTTAGTTTTTAAAAGAATAAGTGTATTATAGGAATTTAATAAAAAAGTAGCATTTTTTTTGACACACTTTGTAGTTTGATGAGTCACATTAGCACATTTAAAAATTCAGAAAGCTATTTTAAAATCGGCAGATAGTTCAAGAGCGCATTGGAAAAACCAACGTAACCTTAAATTAAACTCTTTTAAAGATCTCCATTGTTAGAACGGTTGATTGTCGGGCGAGGTAGCAATATGAGGTAGATACTTACAAAAAGGAAAAATATAAGTCCAAGAAATTGCCGGAGCGGGCTGACGAAGAATAACTTTAATGCTTAAGTTCGTATGACCCAAAAAGATAGTTAGGACTGTAGAGTGTAGGGCTCAAGAAAAGGAGACGAAAGTTCTCTTTTTAGTTTTTACCTTGTTTCCACGACCTTTTATAGCCAATTTGTCATGGTTGCCAACCATGTAGCACACACTAATTGGAATCTTTCCTATTGTTGCACTTCCTAAGCCCCATGACTTTTGCAAACAATCACTTGTTGTTGGGATTGTGGGCAAGGGCGGAACCAATATTTTTTATTTCTTTTTTTGTGTGGGCGTCCAAAGCGACAAATATATATATATATATAGTCCCTATATGTGTGCGTGTACGTGCGTTTATATAAAATAAGAGCAGATAAGTCTTAAACTTAATTTCATATTAAGTCATAATTTATAACTATATACAAAAGTTACATGTCTATACAATCATATTTAAAAAGAACTTCCCTTTTGAATACAATTTTTTTCCCCTATTTTGCTATAGACATGTACCAAAAAAAATTCCAAAAAAGAACTTGGCATATTTTTCGAATTATGTTTGACGACGGTCTTTCTTGGAATAATTTCCTCCATTAACATCTCTGTAATGAAATTTTTAGCAATTTCTTTTTCAATTACTAAATGATTTGCTAGAAACTCATATTCTATCTAAAGGGTGAAAAAAATTAGGTTTGCCCTTGATCGCGGGGACCAATGTTGATGTGTTGAAAGATGGCATCCAACAGGACACTTTGTGGCAATATCTGGGTCTAATGGTCAACAGGTAGGGTATTCGGGTCATTAGACCTAATAATTACCCCCAATGCCCTTGTGTAATAATTTGGCAGGGGATTCAATGTTTCGGGCCTCTGAGCCTTTCGATCGACGGATGGGCCGATAAAAGGGGAGGGGGAAATCAAAAGCTAGATCATTTGACTAAAAGTTCGTAATTGTTTATCCAACTTGAACCAATTGATTTTTTTTATCAAGATTTTGTTGACGAAGTGAAAACCCTTTGAACACATCAAAGGTAAAACCATTCAGGAGGAGCCGAACTCAAGAAATCAACACTAACAAAGATTCAGCACACAAGCATAGTACACTTTTAACCATTTGTAAAGACTAAGACAATCTGTGTGCAGACAGGCTTCTCACATGTATCCTGCCATGGCAACTCTAACTCTTTATTGATCAATCTTTCTTCTTTATCTCTTTATCGACCTACCGGTAGACTACAAACAGTTTGTTGATGTAGAACACCTTGTGGTTTGATCACTCCAAAATAATTAGTCTTATAAGCACATTCCATCAATATCTCTTGGCACACAAATCAATCTAAGCTCACAATGTATAGAAACATTCTATATCAGTGTGAAAGAACAATCCTTAGCTCTCAGAAAATCTTTCCTACAAAGTTCTTTATAAACTTGTGAGAATCAGCCTTGAAGCCTAAACCATAGTGCATGAGACTCTCGGGTTCTCCAATCCGTTCGGACATGAGCGCACGAACCAATGCATGAAACCCATTGTTTCTCTATCCTATTTGAACATGAGCGAACGAGCTAACACATGAAACTCTTTGTTTCAACATCTCGCCTGGACATGTACGAACGGGACAATGCAAAAAATTCTCTACCAGGAATCTATCTGGACATTATCAGACAAGCTTGCACACAAAGCTTCTTGTACTTGATTTTCTTAAGCAATCTTCAACCCAAATCCCAAGTACAAAAGAATTAGTCTTATAAGCACATGAAGAGTTTGTTAATGGAGATACAAAATAGCTTATATATAAAATTTTGAACGTTTTCGGCGTTCTAGGGGTGAGTCAGCTTATTTCTCAGTCACCGGCAATCAACCACTCGATAGGGCCCTTCCCAGTTGGGTGCAAGTTTTTCCTTGGCAATATTTCGTGTTGCCAATGGTTATTTCGTGTTGCCAATGGTTACTTCTTGTTGGTACAGTTTCTGGTATGGTGTGAATCTGCACGTTCCTTTGATGTTCTTCACGCTTCTTAATAATTCTGCAAAACAACAAAAACTAAGGGACCCTTCAGGGAGTCCTCTCCGATGCTTAAATTAGCTTCTGTAAGAAAATAATACTCTGTGCATAAAAACTGAGTCTTAGTTTATACTTGGGGTATGAGCTTATTTATAGGCAAAGAGGCGGAGTCAAAGCTAGATTAGAATTCCTGCTCCTTGTCGATCTAGAACTGTTGTCAGAGTTCTAATCGAGATCTAGAATTGATGTCAGAGTTCTAATTGGACTCTGATCCTTTATTAGACTTCTAATCTGATATCTTCTTAGACTTCTGATCTGATCATTCTTCTTATCTGATTGGACCATAAGTCCTATCCCAATTCTACCAGGGATAGGACTACTGATCAAACTATACTTTGGTTAATTAGAGTCCTATCCCAATTTATTGAGATAACTGATACCTGATTTCCCTGAAGTAGTTGCTAAATGTCTATCTCCTCCTTGGATCGGGTTGAGTGAAATTTATCCCAACAGTTACCCCCAATCCCTTATCCGAAGCTTGCTTGAATAATGAGAATTCCATGTCTAAAGGAAACCCGAGCTTTGTCTCCTTCTGAAAACCTGCAAAACCTGAGGG
>JAJPGS010000429.1:0-52053 GCA_028654335.1 Alnus rubra | reverse complement strand
TTTCATTACTATGAGTGCCTTTGTTGGCTTGGCAAAAAATGAAACAGCCTCTAAGTTCAACACTCTTAGCCTAAACACCAAACCCAGAGCATATATGCATTTTTTCCAATGATTGGGCGTCACAGCCTTGTAGGTGGAAACCAAAGTGTCCAATGAAGAAAATGTTGGTCCTGAACAGGATACTGATGGTAATATTTTGCTCGTTTTTTTTTTTTTTTTTTTTTTTTTTATGGTTTATTAATTGGTAAAAAATGACAATTAGCTTTATTGCATTGAAGGAACCATACTGATCTAGTTGCATTTCTATCAGCGTCTTTCAAGGCAAATGGTTATGGAGAAGGGAAGGGATTGTGGTTCAAAAGGGCCGTGGGTGGTGGGTCCACTATGCAATTCATCTCCACGAGCCACACATCACGCTGTTCTGTTGTGGGCCTAAAGGAAGCCATGAGGCGTGATCTACTTATTTATTTTTGCTTTGCATGTGTTGGGCGTAATGGTATTGCATAGATATAAGAGGCTCTTTTGTTTGTGTATAATTACAACTTCAAAGAAATGCCCATGGGCTTCTCTCCTAAGCAAAAAGCTCTATCTTTTCTTTGCAGCCTACTAATGCCAATATATAGGTTACCTTGTCTAGAATGAAATTGAATTTGCTTTTTTCTTTTCTTTTCTTTTGTCTTTTTTTTTTCTCACTTTTTTCATGGAATCCAAACTCATGGGGTTGAACCATGACAACCCAAATTGAGTTCTCTGCAGTTCCTAAGATTTAGACTCATAGTTTAAATTGAATAGTCTAAATTTAATTATGTTAGATTTTTATTTTTCTTTAAAAAAAAAGAAGCAAAAGTGATTAAAGGAGTACCGGACACCTCTTGAAGGGGTGGTTGGGTACTTCTCAATTTGTAATATACATATAGAAAAGAAACCTTCAAACTCAATATTTTCCTCTTTATTTTTTGGTTTATTCACTAATAAAAGGGGTAATTGATTTTATTGCCACAAACAAGCATACTCATCTACTTAGATTTATATTAGCGTTTTAAATATTTGAAAAAAAAAATGGTAAACACTTTATTAAACCCAATTGAAACCTCTCAATACAAGTTGATTGTTAATTTAATTCTCAATACAAATTAAACACTTTATCGACCTTCGTTGAATGATCTGCGTAAACTTGCTTGAGTACCTCTGTGATACTTCTAAGATCACTTATTTTTTGTCAACTGAAATCACATGATAAAATTTGGAGTTACTTTTACTCAATAGACATTGGATTTGTAGAAGAATATTTGAAGCAACTGTTCTTCTCAAAACTTAAGGACCTAAACATGTCTAGATCGAATGTCCTGATAGTTCAATCTCAGAATGATTTAACATATAAATTCTAAGTTTTCATGTTCCAAGCCTTAACTTCAACTTTTATGAGGATTGTAGATGATAGGATCCACTTGGATTACCACCTAAACTTACATGAATTCTGTGAGCTTTTTCACACTCTCTAGGAGATCTTATGGGGTTAGATAGAAATCCCAGAAAGTGGTTGCATTAAGCAATATAACAAGTAGTTAAGAAAAGGTTAAAAAATCCATTCTCCTAATTATCTCAAGATGTCATCAAATTTCACTAAAGGATGTCATTCTTCAAAAAATAAAAAATCCCATCCCTCCAGACCAAAATTGTGTGCTGCAAGACTGTCTACTACCTTAATTGCGTTTTGCAAAAATATCAGTACACAAGGAGAAAGCAAGTATAAATTGTTTTAATCCAAGCTCTGGTTGTGCCAAGAGGGATATTTTAAATGCAATGCAAACTTCCCTGATTAAAGTTTGAAATCACACATTATATATTCCTGACAATATACAATGGGATGAACCATGATGAATTAAACCAACAAAATTCAGTATTATATAAAGTCTCATAATTTAAAGGTGATATTTTAGGCCACATACATTGGAAACATAATCGAAGTCAAACCAACTTAATTGCACCTCCAAATGAACTTTGTTTAGTGCTTACTTTGGTACTACAGCAAGAAGCAAAGTGACAGAAACGAAACTTGGAGCAAGGAAACTGCTTATGTAAATAAGTTGTCAAAAATAATTGCTATGCATTACCACTGCAGAATAGAAATTAAATACAGGAATATTGCAGAATTATTGGGTACCTGCTCCATAAAATATTGATTAGAAATACAGAATTTCTATTTTTGAGCATAAAATTGATAAGAATTTTGAGGACTGAAATGGATTATTGATTTTTTATTGTGCCTCAGAAGACTCAAATAAGTTTTAAATTGTTAAGGTGTGATTGGTTAAGCCTTAATTTTGGGTTTAGGGACTAGATGGACTAAAGTTTATTGGTGAATTTATCTTTGGTGGCACTTTAATGAACATATTATTCTGGTTTATAATAATAGGACTATTATCTGTGGTATGTAATTGTTTTAGTAGTTTCAAGGTTCACTGTGGTATCCTTAAATCTGTTTTTGACTAGGAGGTGGAGACAAGTGCACAAGAGGAGATGCTTGGAAGATAGAGTAAAAAGTGATGAGTTCAATTGCTAGCATGAATATATTTTACTTGGTTTGAGGCAGTTGAGTTTTGTGAATTCCCTCAAACTAAACAGGGATTCATAGATCCTGAAGTTTGTTGATGAGAGCAAAAACAACCCTGCTTCATTGGTTAGAGCAGATGGGCAGTTTGTGTGTATGTATTGTAGAAGAAGTTTATGATATTAAGCAATGTTTTGTATATTAGTCAAGGGTTGGATTCTGTTTCACATTCTTTATTGAAGTGGACAGACAAGACATGTTCATAAGCCAACCGATCTTGTTCACTTTGATTAATGTACAGTTGGTATAGTCCATGTTACTACTGTAGATTGATGGCATGATTAACCTTGTTTAACCATCTGAATTAAGGACAACATATTTCAAACCAATTAAGCTGTCATATATAGTGGCCTGTAGATAAAATTGGATGCAAGAAGTGTTTGAGATGTAAACATAAAAACATCCCTTTGTTGATCGATATCATATAAAAAAGGAGAGATCCTGTTGCACCTATTTCTTGCTGCTATTAAATGAGTTTGTTAAAATGAAAAGAGGTGACCAAGTCAAACCAAGCAGATAGAAAGAGAGGAGAAGGCCTCCCAACATTAATCTGGCAGCGTGGGACAATTGCTATTAATGAGAGAAAGTAACAGTTACAAAGGGAAGGTCGCTAGAGAGGGCCATATGCTCTGCTTTTCATTTATTATTTGTTGACAAATCAGATCCTCCAAAGAATACTTGGCAGAGTGAACTGTTAGCTCAAAATATATCTCACGCAACCTTTATAATCCACCAAAAATATAAGAGGTCCCGAAATTTTGTTGAGGAAAAATTATGGAGAAAAGAGGTGTCAAAGAAGTCTCGAGCATTGTTACGACTCAGAAAAAATGTTAGTCATATTTGCATTATCACGTCAAAAAGATTAGTCAATTTAAAACTTTTCGAGAATTCTTTATGAAAAAATTTACTTACTAACTCTTTTTCATCACTTTTGCAATTATATCTTAAACTTTAAAAAGTGTCAATTTAGTATATCTATCTTTATTTTTTTTATTTTTTTTCAATTTTATTCTTCTGTTAGAATTTTTCGTTAAATCATAATGGTGGGGTGTCAAAATTCCTGAAAGACCCCTGCTTTTATTAGAAAAAAAAAATGTTAAAGATTTAGATATTCGTCAGAATTTAATAGAATTTGTAAAAATACTTATGCCTGAATATATAAGTGGATCATACGTAAGTGTGTTTGATAACCGACATTCCCTTCCCTCCCCTTATTTTCATTCTCAAAAAAATAAATAAATAAATAAATCAACTTCAAAATATTCTAACTTTTTCACTTTTTATATCACATCAATAATTTTTATTATTATCAAATAAAAAAATTCAAAACAAACAAAACTTTTTCATATAAATTTTTTCGACTTTGCACCATCTAAGTTGCAGCCCAGATCTGCTGTTCCCAAGTTTCTGGACTTTGTATATAGAGTGGGGCTTCAAGAAAAAGGTTCCTTTCAAGTTTTCCGTGTGAAATAATGCTAAGCGTCAAACAAATCAAGTTACTTTTAAAATACACTTCTTCTTCTTTTTTTTCTTTTTTTTTTTTGAAGTTATAGAATTATCCTCCAAAATAGCTTGTATTTCAAGTATATCAAGTTTATATTTCTTGGCATTATATTTTTTTATTTAGGAAAAAAATTATTCTATTGTTTGTCGGAGCATCTTCGGGTCGGATTTCAAATGTATGGAGAGAGCATTTTTCACTTGGACTGTTTCTAGGCGTTTTGGGAAACCGTTGGAGGGGATGTCCTTTGTATTTTAGATTTTATTCTATAGTGGGATTTTTCGGAATGAGAATAGTGTTCTTGCAAGAATAATGAGGCGGTCAGAAAGTTTTTAGCTGAAAATCGGAGACACTTCAATATTTAAATTATCTTATTTACATTTAGAGCGAAGAAACGTATCATGTGTATTTTCGGGTTTCTCTTTTCTAGAAGGCCCTTTTTTTTCTACAAAAGATAAGGTGGTCCTCATAAAATTTTATGTGGGACAATTCCTTCTCACCATATTTTGTAAATTATTTTTCTGAAATATGACAAAATGTCCATCCAACAGGAATCGTAGGTCTATCACCCAGTAGGTTAATTAATAAAGGCTTCAATGGGAGTAAATTAATTAATTTCGTAGGTCCATCTCCAATTCATTTGGATTTTTATTTTTATTTTTTTTCAAATTCAATGCTGAATTTGAAAATAAATAAATAAATAAATGAATGAAAAATTATCACCTACCCTCATTGAACCACGTGGTCTTTTGGTGGTTATACTTATACCAAAGTCTTCGCTACAAGTCTCAGTTTTCCTTATCAAATAATCAAAGATAAATCACATTGCTTGGACTCTAGAGGCCACCGTAATTGACCACAATTCAAGCAAAACATTTCCACAATTCAAATGAACGCTCGTTTGGTAAAGAGTTTTGCTAATGGTTATTTAGACTATTTTTAAATTTTTGTTTTAAAAAGCATGAATATATATTTTTTTTATATAAACTTACATTAATACTCCGTTTGTTTCGCGTAAAATATTTTTTGAAAAATATTTGTTGTATTTTTTTTGTGTTTGGTATGACTAAAAATAATAGTCAAACCATAAATATTTTCGGTTTTATCAAAAAAGCTTTTATAGTTTTAAAAATGATTTATATTTTAAATTTTGGAAATCATTTTTCGAGTTTGAATATTTCTTTATCAAACCGTCATACCGCCACTATGCTAGTACCGGGCCACCCCCAGACCACTACTGAGCAACTCAATACCACCACCAAGTCACTTCTGGACCTCTACCAGACACCTTGAACTGTCGTCATACCACCACCAAGCCACCTCTGAACCACCATTGTACGACCCCCAAACCATCGTCGAACAACTTCTAGACCACTGCCGAACTATCATTGTACCACTTACAAGCCTTCGCCAGATCACTACTAGAACTTAAATTATTAGTTTTTTTTTTTTTTTGTTTTTTTAAGGAAAAAATTATATTAACATTTTTATGTTGTGATTAATATGATTAAATGGAAATATAAAAATATTTATGACTTTTTTTCTTGAAAAAGGATTCCCTTTCCGCCAAAACAAACCGATTCTTAATGTGTGTCTAATCACATAAAAAATTGCCTTGAAACCAATGATCCACCGCCCCTTGTGGTAATATAGAATGATTAACTTTCTTTTAACATCTGAATTAAGGACAATATTTTCAAACCATTTATGCTGTTATATTTGTCAAAGATTCCAGAGTTACTTGACTAACTACAATATGTGCAGCCAGTGCGGGCATCTTGACTCTCTTTACCTAAACCAAAAACAAAAAGAAGCACACATTTAGAGGTTTGAATGGTCCCAATGAACAAAAAGAATTTGTTGTTTTTGATAAACTGTTTTAGAGGTTTGAATGGTCCCAATGAACAAAATCTAAATACAATATGAATTTGAAGACAAAATAGTCAAAAGATTCTGTCCCCAACGGAGCTGTATTCACGTGAACATATTTTGTTGTGAAGCCAAAAAACAGAGCACCCATGTGACAACTCTGTTTAAGTCTCCTGCACCGCCACGCTCAGTTTGGAATTTTTTTCCCGTTGATTTTTCGTTCCTGCCGCTCAGCATACCATTTGGATGAGAGATGAAGCCAAAAAACAAAGCACATGGTGATTGAAGAGGGGTGCAAGTGCCAATTGGGTGGAAGGATAATAATGATAGTAAAAAATTAAAATAAAATAAAGTAAGTCAATTGAGAAGGATCCCAGCGAGCATATCCCTCAAGCTGCCCCTACTCCTGAAGCCTTTTCCACAAGATTCCAATCACTTGTGCATTCGAGAAAACCATGGATGCAGAGTTCATTGTTAGGAAAGTGGGAGAGCTCATTTTCTCCAAATTATTAGAGTCGCTGTTTGAAAAATTGGTGGATCTCAAGGTTTGGGACTTCGTACGCGGACCGGGACTTCAAAAAACCATGGGAAAGTGGAGAACAATCCTGCCAGCTATTCAGAAAAAGCTTGATGATGCGGAGGAGAAGCAATATACTGACGTGGATGTGAAAAAGTGGCTGGATGATCTCAGAGACTTGATTTACGATGTGGACGACATAGTGGATGAGCTCACCACTGAAGTCTCCACGGCTGAAAATCAGGCTCGTCCAAGCAAGGTACAGAAACTCACCCCATCTACTTGGCGTACTTCTCTTATTCCAAGCTATTTTGAGATCGATGGTAGGCTGCGGTCAAAGATAGAGGAGGCCACGGATCGATTGAATGATATCCTGACTCGAGAAGGTCAACTGAATTTGAAGGAAACTGCTGATGGGAGGTCACGTATGAAAACAGGAGTACAGGCGCCTACTTCTGTTTTGACTGAACCTCATGTTTATGGCAGGGAAAAAGATAAAGAGGCTATGCTTGAATTGTTGCTGGGTGAAAAATGTAGTGAGGCTGAAGTCTCTGTGATTCCTATACTCGGTATGGGGGGTATAGGAAAGACAACTCTTACCCAGTTTTTATTTAATGATGAAAAAGTGCAAAGCTTTTTTGATCAAAAAGCATGGGCTTGTGTTTCTGAAGATTTCGATACTGACAGAGTGACAAAAGCAATTTTACAGTCTCTAACCCATGAAAACTGTGATGGCAAGGATCGGAATTGGTTGCAAGTCAAACTCAAGGAGAGACTGAATGGAAAGAAGTTTCTAGTCGTTCTTGACGATCTATGGAATGACAACTACCAGGACTGGACTATCCTACTTGCTCCATTCCTAGCAGGAGCTCCTGGTAGTAGGATTGTCATCACAACTCGCAGCAAGGAAGTTTCATCAATGACAAATCCCAATCAAGAAGCCCATTGCTTGCAAGTGTTGTCAAAAGATGATTGTTTGTCTTTATTTACCCATCACGCATTGGATGCAAGTGATTTCAGTGCAGATCGAACCCTTCAAGACATTGGTGAAAAAATCGTTGAAAAATGTCAAGGCTTGCCTTTAGCAGCAAAGACCCTCGGAGGCCTCTTGCGCACTACACGAGACCGTGCTGAGTGGGAAAAAGTGCTTAAGAGCAAGATATGGAATATAAGAGAGGAGAGCAACGGAATTCTTCCGGCTCTTATGTTGAGCTACCACCATTTGCCTTCACATTTAAAGAGGTGTTTTGCGTATTGTTCAATATTCCCCAAGGACTATGAATTTGAAGAAGAACAGTTGGTTTTGTTATGGATGGCAGAAGGTCTAATTCAATCACGAGAGGGGGACAAACAAATGGAAGATTTGGGCAGCGACTATTTTCGTGCTTTGTTGTCAAGGTCTTTTTTCCAACAATCAAATATAAAGAAATCACAATCAAGTATGAAGAAATCACTATTTGTGATGCATGACCTCATCAACGATTTGGCCCAATGGGTTGCAGGAAATACATGCTTCAGAATGGAGGATCGAATTAGGGGTAGTGATGGAAGTATACTTCCTGAAAAGCCTCGGCACTCTTCTTACTTGGGTACCAAATACGATGGCGTTGAAAAGTTTAAGGCTTTTTTTGAACTCAAATGTCTGCGTACCTTCTTGCCTCTTATGCTTCCAAATCTTGGGGAATGTTATTTGACTCATAATGTTTCTCTTCAATTGTTGCCAAAACTACTATGTTTGAGAGTGCTCTCGTTGAACGGGTACTGCATAGTTGAGCTACCGGATTCAATTGGAGATTTGAAGCATCTACGATATTTTGACCTTTCTTACACTCAAATTAGAGGCTTGCCTGAATCGACAACTACTCTTTACAACTTACAGACATTGATATTGGAGAATTGTCTGTTTCTAAAGGAATTGCCTTCAAAGTTGGGGAACCTAGTCAACTTGCGCCTCCTCAACATTCTAAATGCAAAAAAGCTAGAAGGAGTGCCTCCTCAAATAGGTAAATTAACTTTTCTCCATACATTGTCTAATCTAATTGTGGGAAAAGACAATTACTCCGTGTTAAAAGAGGTAGGTTCCTTGTTGCATCTTCGAGGGACACTCATCATCTCAAGATTGGAGAATGCCATTGGACTCAGGAATGCGAGCGATGCTAAGTTAATTGAAAAGCTCAATCTTACTGAGTTGCGCTTGGAATGGAGTCTCGATGTGGATGATTCACAAGACAGAACAAGTGAATTAGAGGTACTTAACATGCTACAACCAAACGAGGCTTTGAAAAAGCTCACTATTAGCTGGTATGGCGGTACACAATTTTCAACTTGGTTAAAAGGTCATTCATTTCCTCATATGGTGTTGCTAAGGATTGAAAATTGTAAAAAGTGCACATCATTGCCACCAGTCGGCCAACTACCATCACTCGAACAACTTTTTATTGTAGGCATGGCGAGTGTGAAGAATGTTGATAAAGAGTTTTATGGGAATGGTTCCTCGCAACCTTTTAGTTCCTTGAAGATTTTACATTTCGAGGATATGAAGGAATGGGAGAATTGGAGTCCTAATGGGGGGTTCCCACACCTACTTGAGTTTTTTATTCGAAAGTGTCCCAAGTTGGAGAAATTACCAATCGGGCCATCACCATCACTCAAAGTCATTTCCATTGAAGGCATGGACATTGTAAAGAACATTGATCCTGAGTTTTATGGGGAAGGTTGCTCACAGCCTTTTGGATCCTTAGAGTTTTTAAAATTCAAGGATATGAAGGAATGGGAGAATTGGAGGCCTAATGGAGAGTTTCCAAACTCGTGTAAGCTTTTTATTGAAAATTGTCCCAAGCTATTGTTGGAAGAATTACCAAACCACCTTCCTTCACTAAAAAATGTTCGCATACTTGGATGTCAAGGGTTGCGGCATTCATTTTCAGGGAAAGAGGTGTTTTGCAGAAGTGAGGCTGATTTCCGTTTACTAATGTCCAATTCTCTTTCATGGATTCCAGAACGATTAATTTTTGATATAGAAAGACTAAGTTTTACAGATTCTGAGGAGATGACGCATTTGTCGTCAAATGTGTTGGCATTACTACAACTCCTCCCCTCTCTTCGTGTTCTAAGATTTAATAAATGTCCAAAACTAGTTTCTTTGGGAACAGAAGAAGTAAATGAGCAGCCACACGTGTTGGCATTCCCTTCCACGCTGAGAGAAATTGATATCAGTCATTGCAATGCCTTGGAATCTTTACCCAATGCAGTGATGTACAACAACACGTGTCTTGAGAAGATTACGATTTTTGGATGTGATTCGCTGAAGCACTTTGCAATAGATGGGTGTCAAAAACTAGTTTCCTTGGTAGCAGAAGAAGTAAAAGAGCAGCCACACGTGTTGGCATTCCCTTCCACGCTGAGAGAAATTGATATCAGGTATTGCAAGGCCTTGGAATCTATACCCAATGCAGTGATTTACAACAACACGTGTCTTGAGAAGATTACGATTTTTAAATGTGATTCGCTGAAGCACTTTGAAATAGATGGGTGTCAAAAACTAGTTTCTTTAGTAGCAGAAGAAGTAAAAGAGCAGCCACACGTGTTGGCATTCCCTTCCACGCTGAGAGAAATTGATATCAGGTATTGCAAGGCCTTGGAATCTTTACCCAATGCGGTTATTTACAACAACACGTGTCTTGAGAAGATTACGATTTATGGATGTGATTCGCTGAAGCACTTTGAAATAGATGGGTGTCAAAAACTAGTTTCTTTAGTAGCAGAAGAAGTAAAAGAGCAGCCACACGTGTTGCATTCCCTTCCACGCTGAGAGAAATTTATATCCATAATTGCAAGGCCTTGGAATCTTTACCCAAGGCAGTGGTGTACAACAACACGTGTCTTGAGAAGATTAAGATTTGTCGATGTGATTCGCTGAAGCGCTTTGCAATAGGCCAGCTACCTCAAACTCTAAAGCGACTAGTGATAGAAAGATGCGAGAATATGGTGATTTTGGTAGACGATACCAACAGTTGCAGTAGCAGCACATCTCTTCTTGAGTACTTGGAAATTCAACATTGCCCATCTCTTAAATCTTTGGGTATCCCAATGGGAGAATTACCTGCAAAACTGAAAGTCTTCACCATTTCGGGTTGTGGAAAGCTGGAGTCAATAGCAGAGAGCTTCCATCCCGATTCGTCTCTTGAAGAAATTGTTATTTTCTGGTGTGAGAACCTTAAATCCTTACCCATGGGCATACACACTCTCAGCCATTTAGAGAAGGTTGAAATTTTTGGTTGTCCATCTCTTGTCTCCTTCCCGGACAGAGGGTTGCTCCCAGGCAACATTAAGAAGTTATGGATTTCTGGATTGGGCCTACACGACAGCATACTCAACATCACCTCGCTTCAACATTTGACAATCTCGAATTCCAACAACATTGAGGCCTTTATAGATTGGGGGTTGCACAGGCTTACCTCTCTTAAGTCTCTTAAAATTGATGGATGTCCGAATCTGGTGTCATTTCCAGAGAAGATGCTGCCTGCGTCTCTTATTAAAATTACCATCGAAGGCCTCCACGATCTGAAATTGCTGTCTTCCAATTGCTTTCGAAACCTCGCCTCTCTTAAATTGCTGTGTATCAAAGAGTGTGAAAATCTCACATCCTTTCAAGAGGATGGCTTGCCTCCATCACTCGAGATACTCCTGATCAGAGGTTGTCCTCGGCTGAAAGAAAGCTGCAAGAAAGATAATGAACGAGAGTGGTCCAAGATAGCCCACATCCCTCTCGTTAAGATTGATGGCAGATTCATCTATGACTCAGAAGGGGAAGAATCCAGTAATGACATTGAGGCATTCATTTATAGGCCTTAAGGCTGAGGAGAGTAGGAATCAAAGTATTAAGGTCAGCTTATTGCCATGTCACTTCTATTGCTTCTGGCTTTTCTTCGACTTCCATCGGGGAAGGCTCAGTGCTTCCTCCTGGAAGTAATTAAGGTTTCTGAATATTCTTTCACATTTTTCATCTCCTTTGGAAGATTTAAATACATTGCATTTATTTTTCTTTCTCTCATTTCTTTTGAACAGAATGAACAGCATGCGATTAGGGATGTTGTGTATCCAAATAGACAAATTCCTTTTTAACTGAGCAAGAGTATAATTGTTGTTATTATATGTTTATTCTCATATTACAACAGAGTAGTTCCAGTAGGAAGTATTGCCCTACTCATTAGAAAGCCATTAGGTACATATTTGATGAATCTTTCTCCCATCTTTGTTGCTTGCAGATAGTTCAAAAGGCTGATGCAGTTGTTACAAGCTTCTAAGTACAATCTTCCTGAAGTGATCATTACCCCTTTTTTTTTTTTTTTTTTTACTTTACTGCTTATTGCTAAGATTAAAGGAATACTTATGCATGTACAATATTATCAAGATTTTTTTTTTTTTTTTGTTTAGATATTAGATGTCGTTTGTTCAGAACACGCTATGATCATGAAAAGGACAATCAATTTTCTAATATTTTGAGGTGTGTAACTCTATTTTGCAGTATGGGTTGCCTTCTCTTTTTTTTCCACCTTTTTTGTTCTTTTCTCTTTAAATTGTTTCCTCTGCAACCAAAGAATACACTTATAGACACGAGAATACTTTTAACATTTTTCTGACGATTGAGATTGGTGAATTATTATTTTTTTTACTAGTTTTGCAATGTTTCTTTGCATAAATGGCCTTACAGTCTTGCAGTTACTCATCTTTACTCTTTTTTTTTTTAAAAAAAAAAAAAGCCCCAAACCTTTGGAATTATATTGTTCAGATTAAATGAACTACTGCATGTTTGTTGGCAGATAATTTTGGGGATATTTAAATAAATGGCAGTGAGGCACAAATAGATTAAAACAGAAAAAAAAAAAAAAAAGAAGAGTATTTTACGATACTAAATGTCCTACATTGGTCAAGCACAATCTTAACAATGTGTATATAAGTTCTTAGACAACCTTCCTTTTGTAGGTTAGAATAGCATGATATCAATTAAAATCAGAACAATAATGGATGCTATTTTGCAGCACTGAGATGCATACAAGAATTCAAGGAAATTTTTAGTGCTCATAATATTCATTATAATTAATTTTTGACAGTATATTCTCACCAAATTTACAACTTCAAGGAAATGCCCATGGGCTTCCCTTGTAAGCAAAAAGCTCCATCTCTCTTTGCTGCCTACTAATGCCAATTTATAGGTTACCCTTTGTCTACAGAGTTTCAATTGGTTCTCCTCCTCATCCTCCTCTTTTTTTTCTTTTTTTTTAATGAACAGTATGAATGTAACCAAGTAAACCTTAAAAAAGTTAAAAGGAAAAGTAACCCAGGGCCATGCCACCTCTCGAGGTGGTCAGTCAACCCCTTTGAGGACCGGCCACCATTTTACTCTTTGCGAAGGTAGTTAGCCACCACAAAGAAATGGTTGGAGTGGTCAGCCACTTCTCAACAATGAAGAATGCTTGGGGAAGTACTGCTTTGTTTTCTTCTGGTTGATAATTAGCCTATCTTTCCTAAAGTGTCATGGCCTTTTTGGCCAGCAAACAGGAAACATATACTTGCTTATATAATGAAACATTTCATGGACAAAAGCATTCAGGTCAGGAACAGGGAGAGAGATATAGACTTCAACTGGATACAAGCTGCAGAAATATGTCATGCAACTGCTGCAGAAATATTTCTCTTTGGCTGCATTGTATTTAGTTACATTACTATTTTTTATTTTTATTTTACCAGTGACGAAAGTAGCCATCTCCAGGCTTTGAGGAAAGAAGTTTTGGACAGAAAGTAAGTGTTTGATTCTAAATAATATGAATGATAGATTGAGTGATTCCTTTCATACAACAATATATGACAAATATGGTACATTTTCAGAATTCCTATGCTTTGGACAAAGGCCACATTAGTACCCATATCAAGATTTGAAATCTGAATTACCAAAGCGTGATTTGATTAAAGATATTATCATGTTCCAAAGTGAGAACCTGGATCCAAAGAAATGCACCCTCACTGATTTGCTTGATCCATCTCTCACAAATTCCAAGACCCTGGCAATACTGTACTGGATACTTTCTCCATCATCAAGCAGAGGTAATGCAACTGAGCCCTGCGTCTCCAGGTTTTTGATCCACCCGCGTAATAAATAATTCACAACCTGTATGACAAGTACAGTTACTAGTCTAAACACCCAATAAAAAAGAAAAGGACATAAAGTTAACCAAAATAAAAACAAATTGTGGCATTCGCAGGAAATTAAACCCAATTGAAACCTTCTCAATACAAGTTGATTGTCAATTTAATCAATTTTCATCCTATATGAAGTGAAAAATTCAGACCCTCATTTTACTCACACATATAGACGTCGGTCAAGCTGAAAGTATTTTCCTTTTTATGGCAGAAAAAGTAGTGCAAAGAAGTTGAAAAGGTTCTATTCCCTTATCTGCTGAAAGGAAAGACACTCCTTAATCAATTAGTAACAAGCTACATACCTCAGGAACTTCATCATGAGGGCAGTGACCAGCCGGGCTGATCTCATAATACGGAGCTTCCGGCACCTGGCGTTTCACCTGAAAGCCCCAAACGGGATTTACCCAGGGGTCTTCTTTTCCATACATGAGGCAGATTGGTACATTGTTCATTTGACATCTACAAGTAAAAATGAACTGCAAATCCATAATTTGAACCAAAAAGGAAATAAGGCACAAGAAATATTTGTGGCAGTTTGGACTTGAGCACTATTCACCTAGATAAAGCGTCCCTAAAAGATAATTGTCCTTGAGGAGCAAACATAATAGAGGCAAATGATGCAGCGGCAGCTGGATGCTGTGTTGTCTCAAGTATACGAGAAAACACTTTGTCAACCTTCGTTGAATGGTCTGCATAAACTTGCTTGAGTACCTCTGCGATACTTCTAGGATCACTTATTTTCTGCCAACTGAATCACATGATAAAATTTGAAGTTACTTTTACTCAATAGACATTGAATATGTAGAATTTAAGGATCTAAACATGTCTAGAATGTCCTGACAGTTCATTCTCAAAATGATTTAAACATATAAATTCTAAAGTTCCACGTTCCAAGCATTAACTTCAACTTTTATGAAGATTGTATATAATAGGATCCACTTGGATGAATGTTTACATGATCTTAAATGTGATGCCCATCGGTTTGAGATGTGATAATAGTTTACAACCTGACTAGGCAATACAGGAACATATAAACAAAAATGGACACCGACTGATCTAAAGACCACTTAAACTTACATGAATTCTGTGAGCTTTCTCACACTGGAAGGCAGAGGAAATGTTCCAGCCCATGGAAATACTTTTGCTAGTCTAGGAGATCTTATGGGGTTTGGTAGAAATCCCCAGAAAGGGGTTGCATTAAGTAATGTAACACCTTTCACCAAATGAGGGTTGCGTGCTGCAAAATATAGAGCCACGAATCCCCCTAGTGAATTCCCAACAATATAGACTGGTTCACCAATGACCTGAAACAAAAATGATTGATTTAATCTCTTTGTTTATAAATTAACTTGAGGTATTGTTAATCTGAAACTAAACTTACTATTGCATAAGTATATGGACAAAAAATCAAAGTTTGCAACTGACTTCCCATTTACCAACATGGAATTCTCATGCTACCTAACACTAGAACTGGATAAAAAAGGAAGAGCTCAAAGATTCTAGTTCGCTACATGAATGGGTATCACAAGTATAATTTGTCGTTTCTAGAAAATTCTATTAACCATGCCAAATCCGTACGTTATGTGAAAATGAATCGTCTTTACTATTTCAGGGTAAAACATCATCTTATGAAAACATCAATTCAAGTTTTCTGGCAAAGTAATGAATCCTTTCTCAGAATTTACAAAAATGACAGCGACATTGGTGCCCAATGAAGTGACGGAAGTAGAACAGTGGCATTTATGACTAACACTCTGATGACAATGGTGGTAGTGGTAGGGACATTGGAGGGATTTCAGTGTCAATGAGTGCAATGGCAATGTTAGCCACAGTTACTGTAGTTGATTGCAGTTGATGCAATCTTAGTAGAGCAACAGTACAGCAGATGCGGTGATAGTGCCATGACAGTGGTACAGAAGGATATAGCACTACTGGTGGCAGCAGATGTAATGGTGTTAGTTGTAGAACCACCAGATGTGTGGTTCGAGTGGTAGTGATAAGTGGTGTGCTGGAAATAATAGTGGTGGTGAAGTTGTTGGCAAGTGCCTATAATGCTTGTATCAGTGGTGCAGACAGCAGATGTTGTGTAGATTAATAGTACTTCCATGGGAGAAACACTTGGCCAGTTGGCTTAGATGTAAGTTTTTAAAAAGTTTTAACAAGTAGTTCAGAAAAGGTTAAAAATCCATTCTCCTGAGTATCTTCAGATAATATCAAATTTCACAAAAGGGATGTTGTTCTTCAAAAAAATATTCTCATCCCTTCAGATCCAAATTGTGTGCTGCAAGATTGTCTACTACCTTAATGTTTTTTACAAAAATATCAGTACACAATGAGGAAGAAAGAATAACATTGTTCTAATCCGTGCTGTTATCATGCCCAAGAGGGATATCAATGTGTGAGGTGCATGATTTTAAATGCAATGCAAACTTCCTTGATAAAAGTGGAAAAGCAAAATATAGCTAGACCAATGAGCACAAAAGGAATTGGCATCTCAGTAACTTGAAATGAGCAGTTGAGATCCACAAATTTAAAATGCAGACCAAACCAACCACAGCTATAAGATGGATTTACAGCCACTCCCAAGTTTGAAATGGCACATTATACTCCTGAAAATATACAATGGAATGGACCATGATGAACTAAACCAGCAAAATTTAGTATTATATAAAATCTATCATGAATTGTAGGTGTTATTTAGGCCACATACATTGGAAACATGCATCAAAGTCAAACCAACTTAATTGCATCTCCAAATAAACTTAGTTTAGTGCTTACTTTGGTACAAATCAAGAAGCAAAGTGACAGAAAGGAAACTTGGAGCAAGGAAACACAAAAGTAGGAATCCGTTCAAGAGGTTGCACCACATAATACAAGCCAACTTAATTGCATAAGCAGTCACAATAGATATAAGTATTTAATTAAAAGGAGTGTGTCAAAAATAATTGTTATACATTACTGCTGCAGAATAGAAATACAGGAATATTGCAGCACTAGTGGTTACCTGCTCTATGAAATATTGAACTTGATCTCGCCATAAATCAATAGAGTAAACAAGATCACTTGCCCATGGTTCAGTTTCATCTCCAAATCCCCAGGCGTAATCTTTACTCACTGAGGTATCTCCTTCACTAGAACAGGGAGTAGGATCTTCTAGTGGCAATGACATGCCTTGTCCAAGAAAATCAATTGCCCAAACTCTACAATCACGCCCTAAATCCTTCAGTTGTTTTTCATAATGAAAAGAACCAACACCAAAACCAGGAAGAAAGAGCACCGGCGGGGAATTCACATTTTCACACCCTGCTTTCTCATAATGTACATTGAATTTGGGCTTCCATTCCCAAAAACAGCTACTAACTGGAGCACCAACTTCACCATTAGATTCATCTGGCAGTTCAGGAATTACAACCTTAGTTGCTGACTCCCCCGTTTCTGACATACCACTTGCATCCTCTTCCCCACCAATCACATAACCATTATAGCCTCCACTCAAGACCTTTGAATCGACATTTTTGAAGCCTTCAAGGGTATTTAATGATCTAAACCTACCCTGGTGGCTGGGTTTCTTTAAGATGGACTGATCTAAATTGTAAAATCCCAGAGACCCATCTCTGGAGTCAATTTTAGTGCACCAAAATTTATGTTTTCTAAAGGTGGGCCTTGATTGACGCAAATTAGAGCTTTTCAGAACCAATTCCAATCTTAATTTTACAACATGAGAGCATGGTGCACAATTGTATGACAGAATTTCCATAGCCAGAAACTGTGCCTGTAATGGCCAGCCAAAGCAAATGATTTAGCAACAATCTTACTTTACCTTCTGTTTGGCTGCAGAAAAAAGAGTGAAGAAATCAAATGTGTAATTTGAAATTCTTTTAGTATCAGTTTCCAAATTGCTGAAATCCAACTAGTACAAGGCCCAAAAGAAAAAAATTATATGGCATGTCCAAAGTAACAAAAAAGAGAAATGCTACACAAACTTCCAAGTGTTTACTTTCTGACGTGGTATTGAAAATCACCATTGAATTTTGAATCCAATGGTAATTTCCACTGCCACGTCAAAGAATAAGCATTTGGGATTGTAAACTTGGGAGTTTGTGTAGCATTTCTTAATGAAAAATATTATGCTGAAATTTATATATCCTTTATAATCCAACTTTTTTTTTTTGGCTAAAACACCAAACAAAGCTTAAAAGCTTTGAAAGAAACTGGTATAAACATACATCATGGAGAACTATTCTGCGTAGTTCTGAAATTAAATTAAACGAAACTACAGCTTACAAACTGATTTAGAAAACTATTCTTACATAAAATTTACAATAACTACCAAATAAACTTTACCATAGATAAAATTTACTAAAGCCAGCGAGCTTTCAACGCCCCAACCGAAGCTTTGTTTAAGCAAATGGTTCGGCAAGAAGCAACTCAAGAAAAGCAAATTAAATAAAAAATGAATCCTATCTTGCAAATTTTTCCACCCAACCTGAACTTCTATTACCCATGAAGAGCTTATCGAATACATTAAATTCAATTTTGCATCAAAATTACAATTACTAACTCTTATTAGCAAATCAAACAGACCCAGAAGACCTTATGCACATATTACAACCAACTTTGCATTAGAATCATAATTACCAACTCTTTTCAACAAATCAAACAGACCCATATGAGTTTGAGCATATATTAAAATCAACTTTGCATTAAAATTACAATTACTAACTCCTAATAACAAATCAAACAGACCCATCATCAAGAGATGAAAAGCATATTATACTATAAAAGATTCTACTATTTTTACCTTAATTTGCGGGGACAAGTGGCATTAGAGTCTGATACTCTGGAAATTTTTGAGCTTTCCAAGTATATAGGAGATTCCGACAAGATCTAGAGAGTGAGGAAAAGATATTCGGTTGCTTGAAAGCTTCTACTTCCTTGTAAAGCCATGAAAAAGAGATGGAAATATTTTTAAATGAATCTGAAATTCTTCTAGTGAATATGTAAATTATCAAAAAACCCAGACTTGCTGCGAAGTGCTTGTACCTTGTGATGAACTGCTTGTACTCTGCATTATTAATGATAGTTTGTCTTTTAGGTATTCGACATTTTCTCCTTTTTTTTTCTTTTTTTTTTAAGAAATGGCAATCGTCCATAATTTCTCATGCTATTAATGGCTTTTTTTCACTTTGCTTATTTCTCCAAATTGAATTTGAAAAAATTCCTCAATCCAATCGGAGGGGGGGGGGGGGGGGGGGGGTGATAGAGTGTTACAAAAGGTATTAGAACATCCTCCTAATACTATGTGGCGTTGAGGCTTTTTAATTTTCATGACATAAGGGAGATTATGACACTTTATACAGTTTGTCCCACATTGGAACTTGGAAGGATAGATTAATCAAATTGAGTGGATAAATTATAAAAGTTTTCATGGATGCTAAGTCACGCTCGTTTCTTGTTAGGTGAGATTGAATTTTTATAAGTCGACCTAATAAGCTATAATAATTGTAACTTGATTAGTCCTTTTAGAATAATAGCGTAGATGTGTCTGATGTTTTCTTTTGGATCGTTACAAATTTATTTTATTAAACTAACATAAAAAAAATACACGGAAAAATTATATGCTCTAAAAATACATGTCAATTTAATAGCCTAAATTGAAAAAAAATAAAAATAAAAAATCATCCAACATAATTTAAATAAAAACTTTGTCCTATTTTTAATTTTCTCTTAGTTTGTTACTTCATTCCATTCCCATCAATATGGAAAGGGAAAAGCTTAGTGCTACGAACCTAAGAGGAAAATAATAATAATAATAATTCAAGGAATTCCAACAGATAATTCATTTCATCCATAAAGTTCTCTAATCATATTAAACTTTGTATTTTTTATAGGGGTGGGTATCGATTCGGTAGGCGGTTAAGTCGGTTAACCGACTTTTGTCGGAATGCAGTCGGCGAATTATTTCGGTTAAGTCGTTAAGCGATTAATAGGCGGTCGGTTAACATTTGATTAACATGGGTAATTAAACGACGTCATTTTGATTTTTTTTTAAAGAAAAAAAAAAAAGAAAAAGAGATCAAACGTTTCGTTCTTATTAAAACGACGTCGTTTCGTTTTATATCGGTTCGAAAAATCGGTCGGAATAAAATGTGGTTCGGTTTGGTTACCGATTAAAAGCCTGTTTAATTTAGTTCGGTTACCGAACCGGCTTTCGAAATAAAATTTTATACTGACTACCGAGCCGAAATTAGTTGGTAGGCAGTCGATGGTGGTTTAGTTCGGTAAACGGTAGGTAGATAATTTGCCCATCCCTAATTTTTCTTAGCTCTTTCAAAGAATTCAAAGTTAACTATGACAATTTCACTTATATATTATCCAATTTGAACTTATTTCTCATTTACACTAAATCTAAACGGACACAATTAAGAATTTGTAAGTTTTTTTTTAAACAGTCAAGCATCTCATATATATAAATCAATTAAGTACAGTACTCAACAGTCACAATATCCAAAACACACATAGGAATTTCCTTCAGAAAAACATGTTGTTCATTAAGAAAGAGTGATAGGCACAATTTAAAAACATTAAATTTATAGACTGATATATTTCTATTCGGTTGGTTGATATATATATTTATATATATATATTGTTAAAATAAAAATAAAGTATAAAATATATAAAGAAAAACACATGAATTTTGAAGTGATTCAACTTTAGAGGTATGCATCCACCATTAGAAAGTGCCCTAAAGAACTACATTTTGATCTTATCAAATTGGGTTTATTTGTATTAAGATGACTTTATCTATAAGAAAAATGGATAAGCGAAATAAGCTTTAAAAATAATAATAATAATAATAATAATAATAATAATAATCAAATTCTAGAGAATTGTTTGATTTTATTCTTCTTTGACCAAAAATTTTTTTTTTAAAAAAAAAAATCTAGTGCCACCTAAATCAAAGTGTGATTGGCTCCTCAAGATTCCCTCACGCAATGGGGGTGCACGGTTCTCTGCCACGAGAATAACCCATGTTTGCTGCAACCGGTGCCATCTCAATCTCAAACAATAATCCAACGGCAAGATTTTCTTTTCTCTTTAAAAGAGTCCTAGCAAAAACTACCATCACATCTACGTGGCATGTGTCTGTGTTACCACCTGGCAGATTTAATGGAAACCAAAATTTTCAGTTTGCAGGGAAGTGAAACCCATGTACGCAAACACAGCTATCAAAGCTTGGGATTGTTTAACACGTTACAGCTATTGCTTTTAACGTCCGTTTCTGTTCAGACTGCCCTTTCAACCGACGGGGATGGGTCCGTGGCCTTGGCCTATTTGACGGCCGAGTGTGTGAAAGGTCTTGCTCCTGTGTTTCCATTTCTATTTTACTGAAATGGTCTTTTATTTAGCGGGATCTCCGGCAATTATCTGTCTAATTAAATAACAGTTAATTTGAAAAGATAATTGAGAGAGGGATTCAATGAGGCTCATATGCTCGAGCACATTGAGAATCTGCTTAGACAAATAAACTCCATTGAGTCTCTCGTGCAACGGTTGGACAGATTGCAATTCAGGGAACAAATTGCAACTAATCATAATATGTTTTTCTTGTTAAAAAAAAAAAATAAATAAATAAATAAAATAGTGGTTGGTATTTCGGTTTGAAAAATATTTTGTATTTTGAATTGTTTAGTGTAGTCTTTTAGTTTTAAAAATAAAAAAGTGTAAACCAAAGCTATTGCCAAATAAGAACAATTAACGTTTGGTACACGTAGCAGCTCAGCAAATATTTTGCTAAAATAAGTAGCCAAACATGAATAATACTCACCCAAATTTATTAGAGATAAATGCTACTTAATTTGTATTCTCTTGTTTTTCTCCACTTATGTAACATCAGTTTACAATTATTGATTTAAAATCAGTTTACAATTGATTTTTTTTTTTCTTTTCTATTAAGATTTACAATACAACGTCAACGAAGAGTAATAAGAGAATGACAAGAGAATATTAAATATCATATCTCTTTATTAATTATTCACCCAAATTTATTAGAGAGGAATGCTAATTTATATTCTCTTGTCCTTCTTCGCTAATGTGACATTGTCAATTCATTACTATTATTTTTTTAATTTAGATTTACTTATGCTCTGTTTGTTTCGGGCGTAAAATGATTTCTGAAAAATAATTTCGGTATTTTTCGGTGTTTGGTAGGGGTGAAAATAATGGTCAACCGAAAAATGATTTCCGTTTGACAAAAAATGCTTAATAAATTTCAAAAAATTATTTACGCTTTTTAAAAGCGTAAATGATTTTCCGTAGACGGTAGACGCAGTCGATTATCTTTTAAACAACGAAATCGACCTTTACGTTCAAGTAGTTGACTATCGCTGGATTCCGATACCGGTCGGTGCCAGAATCTAACAAATTATGCTGGAATCCGACAACTGTCGCCGGATTTTGGGGGTACCATGCCAGATTTCGGCCAGATTGGCCGAAATCTGGCTGGAGCGGTTATGGCCGAATCTTCAGCTGGGATCCTCCCAGAACGCCAGGATCCCGACCATCTGGCCACAATCTGGCTAGAATGGCCGGCTTCCGGTCAACTGGCCGAGATCCGGCCATTTTGTGCCGGATTCCGACAAAGATCGCCGGAATCCGGCACAAATGGCCAGATTCCGGCCACTTTGCCGGAATTTGTATGTGCCAAATATAAAAAAATATTTTTATATTATTTTATATTAACATTTTTTATGTTTTGAATAAAATTTAATTTTTTTTTAAAATTAATATGATTAAATTAAAATATAAAAAATATTTGTAATTTTTCGTATGTGCCAAAGACCGAAAAATAATTTGGATGGAAAATATTTTTCTGAAAAATGACTTCCTTGAAAATATTTTACGACGAGAACTATTTTACATCAAAACAAACAGAGCATTAGATGGATTAATAATACCACGTCAAAAAAAAAAGAAAAAGAAAATAAAAAGAAAGTACTAAGTAACATAACCCTTTATTAGAACGTTAGCCAAAAAAAAACTTTTACTTAATATGTTTACCAAAAGTCCAAAAAAACTAATTATCAAGTACCAACCAGTACCACATTGACGACCCAAAATGTATTCCCAAATTATTTTAAAAAAATAAAAAAAAATTGTATTCCCAAATATCAATGCTGATCCCCACGTTTTCAAATTTCAACTATATTTCTTATCCTCTCTTTTCTCTGGCACGAGGACTCCTTAGAAAATAAGTCCATTTTGTTTCTCACAAGTAATTTGTTGTCCCAGCCTTCTTCAAATTATTACGTATATTTTCAAATTTCAATATTTCAATTTTGAAATGTATTTTTTTTTTTCTTTTTCACTTTTTGGGGCGGCCGAACCACCCCGGCCAAAATTTATTTAGTTTAAAGGAGAGTTTTCTAATGCATCCAAACAGGTCTTCGAGTTTGGGTCCACATTCCACCATTGCACCCACCTCCGGGGGAAGGAGTCGGAAACAAATATATATATTAAAAAAGTAAAGTAAATTATAAAGTCAAGGTACAAATTTCATATGTCAAATCACTACTTATTTCAAAAGTTTAAACTGATTAAAAATAATTGGATTGGGTATAAATAACGGCTAACCAGCAATTACTCGAAACTGCTAACCGCCTAAGGCGGTGCAATTAAAGGCAATAACCGCTAACTGCCGCTACCACCTATACAACCCTAATGAGTTCTACATTGTATAGAAAAGTTGTCTAGGGAGTGTGGTTGTGTTGATCAGCGTTTTCAGTAGTAATAGGAGTCCCCTCATATTTCCATTTTTAGTTCTTTATTTTCAGTGGAAATGTCATACAACTCTGATGCCTGTGCTCCCATAATTTAGAATTGCTTTTCTGAATTCTCCGGCATATTGTGGAGTTCCGGATGTTAACAATGTAGTAAAAAAGAAAAAGAAACAGAATTAATGTATGCATGCTTCATAATAAACTTATCTTAAATGTTATGAAATACAAAAGAAAAATGAATTATTTTCTCTAAGGTCTTTGAAGACACTAACTATCTATCGCTTGAATGTAAGGGCCATTGATCTTGATAAATGGAATGTGTTTTATCATGTGCCAATCTTTGCCTTGATCCTTCTCACACTGTATCTCCAAGTGAGGACAGCTCCAAACTGACAAAAATTGAAGAGAAGTGAGGCGTTGCATTGATTCTGGCAGACAAAGTAGATTTTCACAATACCAAAGCTCCAATTCTTTGAGTGCAGCAAGGTTTCCCAGCGACTCAGGCAAAGTGCTTAATTTGGGACAACTCCAGATCTGTAGTGTTTGGAGGCATACAAGATGCTGCATAGCATGTGGAAAGGCTGTTATATTTTCACAGTTTGAGAGTGAAAAATGTTGAAGAGAAGTTAAACTTCCCATTCCTTCTTCTGCAAAAGAACCTAAATTGTGGCATCTGTCTATGGATAAGGACTTGAGAGATTTGAGGCTTCCCAGCTCTGACAAGGATTCAAGCTCAGGGCAATTACTGATCCTGAATGATTGAAGGGCAGAGAGACTATCAAGCTCACCAGAAAAAGACCTGAGCTTCGGGCAGTCCTTGATTTCTAAAGACAATAGATGTTTTTTGTTTCTGACCAACCCTTGTGGCAAATAGATCAGGTCCAGAAATCCACTGAAAAGGGCATTTGAAAGGGAGGACATCTTTGTCACTGTTGCCAATATTTCATTGCTGCAATCGTTCAGCTCTAAAGATTCAATAGATGGAAGATATGGCAAGTTGGTCAATTTTGGGCAAAACTCAACTATCAATTCTTTCAGGCAAGGAAGTAGATCTCTTCCTTCCATGGATGACCATCCCAATAAATTAGGCATATCTTTGAGTGAGAGCCGTTTCAATGACACAAAATCAGCAACCCTGCTAGCTCCACTGGAGTCATTGGAGAAGTACATAGTTGCATCCATTCCATCAATTCTGAGAACTTCAAGAGCAGGTAGCTTTCCCAGTGGAGGAAGTTGAGCACACCTTTGACATTTGACTAACGAGAGTTCTACAAGATTTGTGAGAGAAGAACTCATCAACCAACTCGGGAATTTCGAACCCACGTAGTTCTCAATGAGTAACTTCTTTAACTCAAAATTTGGTTGAAGCCCTTCAGTAACACACTCAACATTTTCTCTTGCATTTACCTCATCAATATTCTCCCACAGTAGTTCCAATGACTGGATGTGTCTCTTCTCCTTCAGGTTTGCATCCCTGGCACATCTTTCATTCCTCACATTCTCAAGGTTCTTAATCTTTAATTCTCCATGAAGGTCTAGGCTCTGCAACTGTGAAATGCCACATCCTGTTTGCTTACCAACTATAAATAGTGGCAATGTTTTGAGTGAGCCAAGTTCTCCAATTCCATTTGGCAATTCGGTTAATAACCCACAACCATATATATTCAGATGCCTCAGGTTAACCAACTTTCTTAAATTTTCTGGTAGTATCTCCAAACTGCTGCAGTGCAGGAGTATGAGCGTTTGCAAATTGAACAGACTGCAGATAGAGCTAGGCAACTTTTTGATAAGAGTATTTGATAGGTTAAGGTACCTTAAATGTTTCAATGCACCAATTGATTTTGACAGCTTCTTAATTCCAGTACTGCTTATGTCTAAAGCACGCAAGGATTTGATACTCAAGATCAAATTACCAGATACTCTTGCAATCTTTCGTCGTGCAAATAACAGGAGGAAAGAGCGTAGCTTTGAATCACTAACGCCCTTCAGATTTTCAGTCTCATTGCAAATGATAGATAAATGGCGTGTGCCTGTAGGGATGATTACTTTCCTGCCACCCTCCAGCATCAAGCAACTAGTACCCGCAACAGATTTTGCAAGATCGTGAAGAAGATCGTGCATTTCGCAGTCCACCATGTCACCATTCCTGTCTTTTGTTGCATTTTGAAAGAATGACCTCCAAAATAATTCATTGAAGTATTCATTCCCAACTTCTTCTTGTGGCTTTCTTTGAGATGATTGAATAAATCCTTCTGCCATCCATAAATGGATTAACTCCTCCTTCTTTATCCTGAAGCCTTTAGGAAATAGGGAGCAGTAAGCAAAACATTGTTTGAGATGTGATGGTAGATTGTCATAACTTAGTCGTAATACAGGCAAAATGCCATTTTCTTCCTCAATAAGACTCCATATCTCATTGTCTTTAACAAGCAACCACTCACTTCTTCGCCTTTTCAAGCCCATTAAGCTTCCTAGAGCTTTTGCTGCCAAAGGTACGCCCCTGCAGTTCTTTGCTATTTCCTTTCCAATTGCCAACATACTTGAACCCTCTTCTGGTTTTCCACACTTGAATGCTCTTTGCTCAAACAATGACCAGCAATCATCATCTGAAAGACCCTCCAAATGGTAAGGGTTGGTAGTGCCCATTACCAATGCAACCTTTTCACTGCGAGTTGTTACTAAGATTTTGCTCCCTTCAGAACCATGCCTCACTGAGTTCTTCAATCCTTCCCATTTTTCATGATCATCATTCCACACATCATCTAAAACCAGTAAGAACCTCTTCCCCATTATCGATTCTTGAATGCGACGGTGAATCGTCTCCATTTCTAGAAGATCACATCTATTCCCCGTCACTGATTCTACAATTGCTCTCATAAGCCTCTTTACATCAAACTCTTCAGAAACACAAACCCAAATTCTTTGCTCAAAATGCTTCTCCACCCTCTTGTCATTGTAGACCAATTTTGCAAGTGTTGTTTTTCCTAGCCCGCCCATACCAACTAGGGGAAGGACTGAAACATCCCCTTTATCAGTTGGATTCATTAGAAACTTCATGATTTTCTCTTTCTCTTCATCTCTCCCAAAAACTTCCGATTCAAATAAGAAAGAATCTGATTGTAGTCTTCCAGATGATTGGGTGCTATAATCAAGAAACTTATCTTTCAAATGAAATTTGAACCTCTCATCTGCTATTGTATTTAATCTATCCACTATGTTCTCCAACGCTTTCTTCACTCTATAACTAGATAGAATCAGATTTGATTGAGAACAGAAGAAGCGTACCTCATTGGTCATGCAACCTTGGATATCCACATGATCATGGAACTCCAGTTTGCGTTGTGAAGCTTCTGATATGTACTCATCCAACAAGTCATCTGCATCATAAGCAATGTCTTTGAGCTTTATCAACCAATCCTTCACTGCCTTATCCAGTACTTGCCGATCTTCTGCATCGTCAAGGACGGCTTGGATTGTTGACAACACACTCTGAAGCTTTCTCATCTCCTTCTTAGTTCCATGTAACATACCATACTCTTCAAAAATCTGAGAAGACAAATTTTCAAATATCACCTGAACAAGAGCAGAAAGAACTGCCTCTGCCATTGCAGTTTCTTTAGAAATGAGGAAGAAAGCACACCAAAAGTGATTCTCAAGAAACGTGGAACAAAGCACAGCGAAAGGATCCCAGAAAGCACCAATGTCTCTCTGGAGTCAACTGCAAAGACTTCTCTCCCCTTTTTTTTTTTTTGTAGGAAAATAAAGACCTGGTGGTTACAGTTCAGCATTACAATTGGAGTATAGGACAATATAACATACTATTTAAACAATGCTACTTGTAACATGCCCCAAACTACCTAATCAGATTAAAATTGTCATTCCTTCCAAAACATTGAGAAATAGAGTAAAAGTTACAAACCATGGGTCTTGTAGGCTGCCATAACAGCAATTTGCTGTATCATGATAGTTTTTGGTTTTGCTGTATGCTGCCAAATATTACGACAGCTAGACTCACTGCTGCAACCAAACTTGCGGGAAAATAGTTTCAACCTGTACTACATATTGCACTGTTTTTCATACCAAAATTTATTGAAGTATCTATATATATTATGACAGGTAAATAACAGCCGCAACCAAACTCGTGGAAATATAGTACCAACATGTTTTAAATGTTGCACTATCCGCATTGATTCGATGATATCCTGTTTTTCTTTTGGCGACTCCACTCACATATCACTATTCATTGACTTAACATTATGCCCATACATAATACCATGAAATTTAAATCCAGACTCGAAGTCGCCTCCTTTGTGACCCGAACTCGTAACGTGGTGTCTACTCTAATACCAATTGTTAAAAGCTTAACCATTGATCCAAAAGCTCTAGAAATGTTGGATACTAATTTGGTTAAACTCTTAGCCTTTAGGATTGTAACACATCACATGTACATATGATCTCAAGTTCTTAAACGATGACAGTAGAATATAGGAGGTGATGTCAACCAAACACAAGAAAATTACAGCATTTGACTAGGGTCTTGGTCAACCATCTGTTACAATGAAAAATATTATGGACTTTAAAAGACAATCACTTCTTCATCAGTCATCCTTTTTGTACATGTGAATTTCGTCCCCGTTTTCATCAAATGGGTCCACAGTTATGATTATGGTATTAAATCATGAACAAGGCTAGAGAAAATAAGTTCCAATCAAGTATTAATCGTTCCTCGGCATGCTTAATAATCTGAACGTGAATAGTAAAGAATAGTAAATAACTATAATGGTAACACCTTGTTAGGGAAATTTACATGAATTAAAAAGAGAATTTTTAATGACCCCGGACAAGGGCAGAGTCCGACGACAATGACACGGAGAGTCCGGAGAAGAAAGGCGGAACAGTGAAATATTAAATGAGGGCATTAATGGGGGAAATCATTTCATAGGAAAGCCGTGGTCCATCGAGTCAAAGACGCCCGCCGCCATACAGGAAAGCCTGAACTGCGGCATGAGGTGACAATTTGGAACGGCTGAAAGGCATTAATGGGGAAAAGATAAGCATCTCAGAGTAATTAATGGTCGTACGGACTAAGGGAAAAAGGGGATAATAAAGAACAAATGAGGGTATAAACAGCAACAGGATATTTTCAGGTGACATAACAAAAAAGAAGTTTTTCCATCCTTCACACTAAAAAAACTCCTACTAACTTGATCGTCGGAGGGGATTTGGCCGGAAACCCCGCCGGTCCTTTTGTTTTGCAGGACTTGGAGAAAGTTGCCCTCTGGCTTCCAGTTTAATTGTTCGAGGTCCGAGAGCACCAGGAGCTGACACGTGTTATATTTGAAATTTGACATCAACATTTTGGCGCCGTCTGTGGGAACGACGTGGTCGCGTGTTCCCGCCAATACAAACGTGTTCAACACCTCTCATGGTGAGTACGCGGACGACTCGAAGAAGTATGACTAAAGAGAATGTGCGTGATGAGGCGGGGCCTTCACATGATCCCCAGACAGAGATAGCCCGCCTGAATGAAAAGATAGCGCGGCTCGAGAAGGAGTTGCAGGGACGAGATCGCACGGAACAGCAGGAAACTCAAGAAGAAGTGTCGCAGAGTGGCCAGAAGGGCCTTAAGCGTGATGTCGGGCATCCGGGAGGAGCAGCGGGAGATGAGGATGAGACTGATAGTGATGTTGAACTTGCTAACCCTGCAAAGAAGGATGAAAAGGGGAAAAAGAAGTGGGTAGAAAAGTTGACAAAGTTGGAGCAGCAGTGCGATTATTTGATGGGTTCTGCTCAAGCGGGAGTGACGGGAAAAGCTTTGCTGACTGACAGCTTGTTTTCCACCGTTGTATCCCCTTTTACTGAACATATCATGTCACGCCAACTCCCAAACAAGTTCAAGATGCCCGAGATACCGGTGTACACGGGGTTGAGGGACCCTATCGAGCACTTGGCAAGTTTCCGTGCGCATGTGGCGCTTCATGCCACGCCGGATGAGGTCGCGTGTAGAGCGTTCCCCCTGACCTTGGCAGGAGGAGCCAGGGAGTGGTTCAGGACCCTGCCACCCGGCTCGATCGCAAACTTTGAAAGCCTTGCTAGAAAGTTTGCGTCCCAGTTTATGGCTGGTATTGTCCGCAAGAAGCCTGCTCAGCAGTTGATGACCATCAAGCAAGGTCCTCAGGAGTCGTTAAGGAGTTACCTGCTTCGCTTTAATCAGGAGAGGTTGGCCGCCGAAAGCCAAAATGAGCAATTCATTCATTGTGCCATCTATCAAGGCATAAGGAAGGATGGTGCTCTTATGGCGGATTTGGCGAGAAGGCCGGCTGAGAGATTGCAGGATTTCTATGATCGTGCGGAGGAATTTGTGAACCAGGAAGAAACCCTTCGGGCATTCCGAGAAACGGATGAAGCTGCGAAAAGTGGTTCCGGGGATAGAGGAAGGTCGAAGCAGGAAACTGTTCCGGTAAGGAAGGAGTTCACCCAGCGCAAGCCTGTTAAAAGAGTTGAAAATTATAGCTGGACGCCTGTTAATGCCCCGGCTAGAGAAATCCTTATGGAAATCAGAAAAGACCCGAATTACAAGGATCCGTCCCCGATAAAAGGTCGGCCGCATCCCCGCAATCGCCACAAATATTGTCATTATCATGACTCCTTCGGCCACTGGACCAATACATGTGTTGCCTTGAAAGAAATGATCGAGAAATATATAGCTGATGGCAAATTGACACGTTTTTTGGGAAAGCGTGAGGACCTGACAGCTAGATTCCCGCCGAATAGACCAGCTGGGGGTCAAGATTCGGGCGGCCGGGACGCACATCCGGCGCGCCCCCCGTACCGCTACGAGAGGAGGCCGGCCCGACCACCCGACAGAGACCTCCAGGCGGAGAGGGCGCGTCAGCGAGAGCGGAGTAGAAGCCGTGGTCGGCACGAGGGGCCGGGCGATTTTCCCGAGATTCAGACTATAGCTGGAGGCTTTGGAGGAGGGGGCGAGACTTACTCGGCCCGAAAGTCATATGCCCGAGAGATGAGGGAGGTGTCCATTTATTCGGTCGCAAGACCGTTGAAAGCAGCTAAGCGTGAGAAGCCAACCATCACTTTCTCGGACGAGGATTATGAAGGGGTGTACATGCCCCACTCTGATGCCCTGGTGGTGACCATGGTGATAGCGAATCATAGAATACACCGGGTCTTGGTGGACAATGGCAGCTCTGCCGATATCCTATACAAGTCAGCTTTCGACTTGATGAAGATTAGCAGGGACAAAGTTTCCGCCTTCCGCTTCCCGTTGGTAGGGTTTGCTGGGGAGCAGGTAATGCCCTTGGGATCAATTGAGTTACAAGTTACTGTGGGGAGTTCCCCCACCCAGAAGACGATTCCGGTCAAGTTCCTTATAGTCGACCAACCGTCAGCTTACAACGCAATCTTTGGGAGGACGGCTCAGGCCGAGTTAAAAGCGGTAACCTCGATACCTCACCTTTGTATGAAGTTCCCGACGGACGAGGGAGTAGGAGTGGTCCGAGGAGAGCAGAAGGTGTCCCGCAAATGCTATAACATTTCCTTGGGAAACCCTTCCAGAGATGCGCGCCCTAGTGTGGGGGCAGGCCCTTCCAGAGAGGCATGCCCCGACGCGGGGGCAGGCTCTTCAAGTAAATAGCAATTACAGATGAGGAGTCCGACCGGCGATTTGGAGGATGTAACGGTCGGGCCTCAGAACCGGATGCTCCGGATTGGAGCACAGCTCCCGGAGGCGGAAAAAAGGAAGCTGGTGGGGTTTTTGCGTGACCATGTCGATATCTTCGCTTGGGAGCATAGTGAAATGCCGGGGATAGACCCCTCAGTTATCGAGCATCGGCTAAACGTCGATCGGAACTACAGACCCGTGAAGCAGCGGAGGAGAACTTTTGCGCCTGACCGCAACCAGGCGATTGCAGCCGAGGTGTGCAAATTGCTCGAAGCCGGTTTCATTCGAGAAGTCGATTATCCGGAATGGTTGGCCAACGTGGTTCTGGTGAAAAAAGCAAATGGAAAGTGGAGGATGTGTGTAGACTTTACGGACCTCAATAAGGCTTGTCCTAAAGATTGCTTTCCCCTTCCCCGGATTGATCAGCTAGTAGACTCAACGGCAGGACATGAAGTGTTGAGCTTTATGGATGCTTTCTCTGGTTACAATCAGATACGGATGGCCGAGTCTGACCAGGAAAAAACCACTTTCACTACTGACCGGGGATTGTATTGTTACAAAGTAATGCCGTTCGGACTAAAGAATGTTGGGGCCACTTATCAAAGGCTCGTAAATAAAATGTTCGAGGCCCAGATCGGGCGGAACATGGAGGTGTATGTAGATGACATGCTGGTTAAGAGCTTGACCTCGGGTAATCATGTCGCGGACCTGGCGGAGACGTTTGATACGCTGCGCAAATATCACATGAAATTGAACCCGCAGAAGTGCGCATTTGGTGTTGATTCCGGCAAATTCCTAGGGTTCATGGTGTCGCAGAGGGGAATCGAGGCGAATCCTGACAAGGTGAGGGCAATTCTGGAGATGCCATCCCCCCGGACAACGAAACAGTTGCAGCGGTTGACGGGAAGGTTAGCAGCATTGAATCGTTTTGTTTCCCGGTCTTCGGATAAATGCCTGCCGTTCTTTAAGGTCTTGAAAAAAGCCTTCAGCTGGACGGAAGAATGTGAGCAAGCCTTCGCGGAATTAAAGGCGTATTTAGTTAATCCCCCGCTCCTGAGTCGCCCGATGGAAGGAGAGATCCTCTACTTGTATCTCGCAGTTTCACAGACCGCAGTTAGCTCGGTGCTAGTAAGAGAGGAGTCTGGTAGGCAGAAGCCGGTATATTTCACGAGCAAGGTTCTGCATGGTGCGGAGGAACGATACCCTCGCATAGAGAAGTTGGCATACGCCCTTGTGATCTCGGCGCGAAGGTTGAGACCCTACTTCCAAGCACATGTTGTTCGGGTGTTGACAGAATATCCCCTCCGAAAGATATTGCAGAAACCGGACTTATCAGGAAGATTGGTCAATTGGGCAATTGAATTGGGGCAATATGATATTGAATATCATCCCCGGACGGCGGTGAAGGGACAGACCCTGGCAGATTTTGTAGTAGAGATGAATGAGGCGCCAGGAGTGGAGGAGTTACCAAAAGACTCAACCTAGATAGCCTATGTAGACGGCTCGTCAGCTGCGGGGAGATGTGGAGCCGGGATAGTTTTCCGGGGTCCCGATAGGGAAGAGTTCCGGTATGCTCTCAAGTTCGAATTTCCCGCAACCAACAATGAAGCTGAATATGAGGCCGTCCTTTCAGCCATGGAGATTGCCCGGGAAATGGGAATAACGAATCTAGAGATCCGGAGCGACTCACGTGTGGTAGTTGAACAAGTGAATGGGAGCTATGCTGCTCAAGGGGCGAAGATGCTACAGTACTTAAACAAGGTACGCCAATTCCACCGTTACTTTGATAAGATCGTTCTAACCAAAGTCCCCAGGGAAGAGAATATTCTGGCGGATGCCCTTTCGCGTATTGGCTTGGGTACAGACCCGGCAATGACCGTAAGAGGCTACAAGGTTTTGGTTAAAGCCTCCCCAACAATACTGGCAGAAGCAGAGGTGATGCAATTGAATGAAACAGAGCCTGAGTGGGGAGCAGAAATCGTGCGGTATTTGAAGACAGGAGAACTTCCCCCGGAGAAAACGGAAGCGCAGAAGGTCGTCCGGAATTCGGCTCGCTATGTTCTGGTCAGGGGGGTACTTTATAGACGGGGGTACTCCCTACCCCTGTTGAAGTGTTTGCCGAATGAAGATGCGAACTATGTATTGAGGGAAGTACACCATGGTGTATGTGGAAACCATTCGGGGGCGAAGGCATTGGCGAACAAAGTTGTGAGAGCTGGGTATTATTGGCCGACGATGATCAAAGACGCAAAGGAGATGGTGAGAGCGTGTGATGCATGCCAGAGATTTGCTCGTTTGTCGAATAGCCCCCGGAATATCTTCATTCAATTACTTCGCCATGGCCGTTTGCAAAATGGGGAGTTGACATCGTCGGACCCATGCCGTCGGGCAAGGGAAATCGGAAGTTCATCGTGGTGGCGGTCGACTACTTCACTAAGTGGGCCGAGGCTGAGGCGCTAGCCACAATAACCACGGAAAATGTTATAAAGTTCCTCTGGAAGTCTGTGATATGCAGATTCGGTATCCCGTACGCCATGGTGACCGACAATGGAAAGCAATTTGATTGTGATCGCTTCCGAGAATGGTGTGCCGAGCTGGGCATAAGAAAAGCTTCTCGACCCCCCGTGTTCCCCAAGTCTAATGGCCAAGTTGAGGCCACCAACAAGACACTGATCCAAATATTGAAGAAGAAGCTCGGCCCCAAAAAAGGAGCTTGGGTCGAGTATCTCCCCGAAGTGCTCTGGTCTTATCGAACTACTGTCAAAACTGCTACATGGGAGACCCCCTTCGCTCTAACTTATGGAATGGAAGCAGTACTCCCCGTGGAAGTGGGGTCACCAAGCTTTAGGGTGGCCCACTATAATCCGGGATTGAACGAAGAAGGGATAAATCTGCAACTAGATTTACTGCAGGAAAGGCGCGAAGATGCCCGTGTAGCGTCCGCAGCATGTCAAAGCCGAGTAGCAAAGTATTATGATAAGAGGGTGAAGCCTCGGTCGTTCGGGGTTGGTGACTGGGTCCTACGAAAGGTGAACCTGATGACTAAAGAGCCGGCTGATGGGAAATTGGGCCCAAAATGGGAGGGGCCATACCGAATAGTCAGTTCCAGCAAAAATGGGGCCTACCGCCTGACCACAGGACAAGGAAAAACAGTGCCGAGGGCTTGGAATGTAGATCATCTTAAAAAGTATTATTTTTGAAATTATACATCCTTGTAAAATAGTTATTCCATCTCTGCAACGATGAGAGCAATTATGTCCGATCTCGGACGAGGCCCTCCCCTGGCTTTCGGACAGGGGGGTGGAGAGGAACCCGCCCTTAATAGGGGAAAAAACGGGAGGATGTCCGATCTCGGACGAGGCCCTCCCCTGGCTTTCGGACAGGGGGGTGGAGAGGAACCCGCCCTTAATAGGGAAAAAAACGGGAGGATGTCCGATCTCGGACGAGGCCCTCCCCTGGCTTTCGGACAGGGGGGTAGAGAGGAACCCGCCCTTAATAGGGGAAAAAATGGGAGGATGTCCGATCTCGGACGAGGCCCTCCCCTGTCTTTCGGACAGGGGGGTGGAGAGGAACCCGCCCTTAATAGGGGAAAAAACGGGAGAATGTCCGATCTCGGACGAGGCCCTCCCCTGGCTTTCGGACAGGGGGGTGGAGAGGAACCCGCCCTTAATAGGGGAAAAAACGGAAGGATGTCCGATCTCGGACGAGGCCCTTAACATGTCCCCCCCTGGGTTTCGGACTATAAGTTGAACTTGGCTTAAACTCCTATTTTCCACGCTGTAAACTCTCCTCTCCGCAATACAAAATCTCTCCCTTCCCTTTAACCGGGAACGCAGGGATTTGGGGGGAGCAGGGAGAGGGAGAGTTAGGGGTTGAGCTACGTAACCCCGCAAGCACTACACTTTTGTTTGGTTACAGCAATTAAAGGTAAAAGTAAGTGCTCGAGAATAACAGAGGAATAACTTTGAAAGGGAATATTTTGAGACAGAAAAAGAACATGTTTATTGATAAAATACACAGTTACATGTTGCAGAATATTTGGACTGGCATACATGAGGGTGAATCAGGTACCAACAGGTCTCCGACCTCTTCCGCTTCCTCCCCATGAAGGTGTTGTCAGGAGGCGACGCCCCTAGCAGACGTGAACCCAGTGGTTCAAAGGCGCAGGTGGCCAATGCATAGTTGGAGAGTGGCGGGAAGTCGGACGATGGGGTCCACTGAGCGCCGAAGTGGACCCTGATGCCTGGCCAATGCAAAGTTGGAGAGAGGCGGGAAGTGGACCCGAGCGCCGGAGTGGACCCTGATGCCGGCAGGGTCCACTGAACGCCGGAGGGGACCCTGAAACAGGCGACTCCCAACTGGGCATGGCAAGCAATGGGGTATCTCCGGCGTAAAGCCGGAGATCGCGCCTCCCTTGCTAGATAAAGCCGAAGATCACGCATCCAAATGGGTCTAAGTGCTGGAATTGGGACACTCCTGAACCCATGCCTGAGTGCTGGAACTGCGACGAGACCCCAAATAAGAAAAGGCAAGTGCAAGAACTTGAGACGAAAGTATGATGGACAGGAGGTCCAGGGGTGCATACATATATAGGTGCGAAGTTGTTTAAATACATTCACTATTCCCTTAATGGCAGGTATACCTAACGCTGAGAAGTTAGATTGAAAATTAATTTAGGCCGGTAGTCATTAATGGAGTAAGACCAGACGAGAAGTTCATTAATGGCAGTCATAAAGGAAACATACAAATCTCTTCTTTTCATTGAAATAATAAAGTAAAGTGATACATCGGCATTTTCAAAAAAGAGAAAGGAGTCATCAGGGGTAGCCGGGGGCGCGACTGGTAGAAGGAGCCCCTTGTCCAGATGAAGAGGAAGTGGACCCCGACTCTGAGTTTCTGGCCGGAGAGGGTTTAGAAGTCTTCGGGCTCCAATCGGTTACATGAGGGAACTGATCGACCCCAAGCTTGGCCATAGTCTCCAAGGCCTCGTCCGGGATCTGGATGGTGCTGATGTCGAGATCCTTGAAGGACTCGTCACCGGGAGGAGCACTTCTGGCAACGCCCCTTAAGTGTTCGAAGCCCCAGTTGAAGCCTACGGCCCATGATGTATCTCGGAGCTCCGGGACCTGGGAAAGCTCCCTAGTAAGCTCAACCACTTGAAGGTGGAGCTCCTCCATCCTCTCCACTGCTTCTCTCCTTTCCTGGTACGCACTGGTCTGTTCGTCGAGAGCCTATTTCTTGTCAGCGATGGCTTGTTCGAGCTCCGACGTAACCCTGTCCCTAGCAGTGAGTGCTATCCCCTTCTCGGATAATGCTTGGTTTCTTTCCTCGGCAAGCTTTTCATTGTCGGTCAAAGCTCGGTCTCTCGCCGCTTGAGTGGATTGCAGCTCGGACTTCAACTCCGAATTTTCGGCTTGTAGGGATTGGATAGTTGCCTGCAAGGAGCTCGAAGACTGAAGCTCTACCCCCAATGTGGCCTCGAGCTTGGCCTTCTCGGAGAGAGCGTCTTTCAGCCGAGCTTGGGCTGCGGACAAGTTGTTCTCTAGAGCCCCCATGTCGCTGACCATCCTCTCGCAGCTGTCCAAGGTGGTCTGTAGCGTGCTTCCTCGGAGCTCGGACAGCTTCTGGAATCTCAGCCGATGCTTTTCGGACTCGGCCAAAGCCCTCTTTTGCCTCTTGGATTCGTCTTCCAACTCCTTCACGCGAGCCTCCAGTGACCGAATGGATTCCCGTTGGTCTTGCTCAGGATCGCGAATGCTCCTCCAGGAGGTTGCAACGTCCACGGCGAACTAAACAGAAATAAAGTGTCAGTAAGAGAGTGAGAATGGCGGACAATTTTAACCCAAATGAATATTGTCGGGATCACATACCTGAAGGATCTTTCCGGTAAGTTGTTCGGCGTAGCTTTCCACTGGGAGCTGTTCGAATAAGGGACTGTAGTCCGGAGAGACCAGGGAGCTCAGAGCTTCCAGGGGACATCCCGCCAGCTCGTCAGTTCGGAAGTCCTGCCGTCGCCCGGCGGCCGCGTAGACGTCCGGGAGCGCGGAGGTTGAGGCTTGGGGGACCGCGTGGTCCGGAATCGGGACCGGAGACTCAGGCCTGGAGGGCGAAGTAAATATGGTCGAACCCTGCTCGAGTGCCTCCCTCTCGGAGGCCACTTCTTCTTGTAATTTATCGAACTCCTGGGAAAAAGTGTCTGGTTCTTCCCTCAATGGTGGATGGATTGGTGACCCCCCGGGCAGAACTTCTCCCTCGACAACGACCTCAACTCCGGAGGTCGGTTCGGCCTCCGGACAGGCAACGGGATTGGTTGGAGGGGGTTCCGGAGAGGCGGGTTCAGGAAGGGACACAGCAAGCGGAGGGTTCTGGCTGCTCGGAGGAGCGTAAATCTTGGCCATAGCTAAAATCCGGCCGACCATGAATCCACTGTCTCGCTGGGCCCGAGATTTTTTGATCTCGGGGCCCTCATCGGCCTCCGTAGCGACCCTCTTCCCTTTCTGCTGAATTGAAGTCACCTCATCTGGCGCAACCGGACTCACTGTAAGCCGTGAAGGAAGTTCTGAATCGGTTAGAGAAACAGTAGGCCGCTCAACCGCCTCGATGGGAACAGTCGCTGTGATCACTTCTTCGACGGTATCCTCAAAAGAAATGGGGGGCGAGCATGGGGAAGAGGGACCCGTCCGGGGGTCTGGGGGAAGAATCCTTACGGCAGGGGAAGAGTTCCCCTCCTCTTCCTCGGACGCGGCGCCGGCCACTTCGTCAATCTCCCTCATAATGGAGTCATCGGAGCCGATTGATGAGTCAGAAGATGACCTGTCTGGAAGGACTTCAGGTCCCCGAGAAACCGGAACCTGTGTTTGTTGAGCCTTTAAGGCGCGTGTTCTCCGGGGGGACCTAACGGCCGGCCGTCCAGATGTACTCCCTTTGGGGGCTACCTTCCTCGGAACCTTACCAGGAATGGGCCTACTAGTCGTTACGGACCATCCGGTGATTGGGGTCCCCCGCTTGTCCAAGATCACTTTTTGTTCCGGGATTTGGTACCCGAAGCACTCGTTCAGGCTTTGAACTGAAACGAGATTCTCGTAGCTGATCGACGACTGGCCCGCCCTAGCCGAAAAGGAGAGCATGGTGTTGACCTCTTTGACCTTGGCTATACTCAGACGAGGTGGAGTCCGTAGGTCGTCGACCAGCGGCCTCCATTCTCTGGGCACTCGTTCGGTGTCCGGAATAACTGACTGGGAAGGGCATTCCCATTCCCCGGAGACTCGGAAAAACTGCTCTCTCCAGCCTTTATTATTCCCGTACTTGCGTTGGTCCAGGTGAATGAAGATCGGATCTTGGCGCACCCGTAATTCGACGGCCCCGTCCTTAGTAGACGGACGGTATATGCTGAAGAACTGAGCGGCATCCATTTCAGTTCCGAGGACCAGCCGCCACAGTATAGACGACGCCACAACATATCTCCAGCCGTTCGACGCTATCTGACCGGGGGCCACCCCAAGGAACGCACACACTTCGCGAACGATCTTCGGAAACGGAAGC
Organism: Alnus rubra; assembly: GCA_028654335.1. Classification (NCBI taxonomy): domain Eukaryota; kingdom Viridiplantae; phylum Streptophyta; class Magnoliopsida; order Fagales; family Betulaceae; genus Alnus; species Alnus rubra. Next base: position 13,356 of record JAJPGS010000429.1, on the reverse strand, counting down.
CGTACGCCAGCCATGAGCATGCGCTCTGTCAGGGTGACCTCGCCACCGGCTATACCCAGCGATCCGGGCTCTTGGAAGAAAATGTTGACGGATGGGCCGATGTCGTAGGCCCTCCGGAGGACCGATTCATGATTCGCCAGCCAAGTTGACTCCAGCCGGTCTTCTGGCGGCACCAAACGAACGGCCCCGGGTCTCGTAACCGGAGGCGGCACAATGGCCAAAGGAACCGGTTCGCCGGAAGTAGCCGTGTGGCCCCTAACCGTTGAATCTCCTCTGCGACTGATAGTCATTTGGTGATCGAAAGAGCTAGTGGAGCTGAGGAAGAAGAAGACGAAAACAGAATAAATGATGGAAAGGACGGTCGGAGTCGATGTCAACAGGAGATATTTATAATAAGGCTGACAGCCCCTGGAAGGTGAGAGGACGCGACTGTCTGACTGATGGCGGCGAGCGTTCATACTGTCAGCACGGTAACCGAAAAGGTGCACTTCAGTCATTGAATAATTACTTATTTTAGGAACTCCGCACTTAACGGCTGGGCACCATTAACCAGCACGAAAGCATTCCAACGGCCGCCCGTTTAAGACGATAAAAATTCACCCATAGTAGACGGGTCGTAGATATCAGCCTTAAAGCAGGGTCCGGTCTCTCAGCATTTCGACGGGCATCGCCGGAATTCCCGTCTCCTTATGGAAAAGGAGAGAGAATTCGGGGGGTAATTGTTAGGGAAATTTACATGAATTAAAAAGAGAATTTTTAATGACCCCGGACAAGGGCAGAGTCCGACGAAAATGACACGGAGAGTTCGGAGAAGAAAGACGGAACAGTGAAATATTAAATGAGGGCATTAATGGGGGAAATCATTTCATAGGAAAGCCGTGGTCCATCGAGTCAAAGACGCCCGCCGCCATACAGGAAAGCCTGAACTGCGGCATGAGGTGACAATTTGGAACGGCTGAAAGGCATTAATGGGGAAAAGATAAGCATCTCAGAGTAATTAATGGTCGTACGGACTAAGGGAAAAAGGGGATAATAAAGAACAAATGAGGGTATAAACAGCAACAGGATATTTTCAGGTGACATAACAAAAAAGAAGTTTTTCCATCCTTCACACTAAAAAAACTCCTACTAACTTGATCGTCGGAGGGGATTTGGCCGGAAACCCCGCCGGTCCTTTTGTTTTGCAGGACTTGGAGAAAGTTGCCCTCTGGCTTCCAGTTTAATTGTTCGAGGTCCGAGAGCACCAGGAGCTGACACGTGTTATATTTGAAATTTGACATCAACACACCTCAATCCCATATTAAAAAGATGATTAACCCACGTAGAGTAAGTAAACTCTGCGATTTTGCAAGCCAAATTTGCGTTTTTAAACAAAATTGTGGAAAGTATCTCGTTTGAGAGTGTGTTTTCAAAAATGATGGTTTGAACACATGAAAAAATTTACATTTTCAAATTGTAAGCAAAGGGGTGTGTTTTAAAAAATGTACAAATTTAAAAACAAAAAGGCCAAACGTTTAACTGCGCTTAAAAATCGTATTTTCAAATCGCACGTATTGAAATCTCTATTTTCTAAATCGTACGTTTTGAAACTGCAAATCCAAAAGGACGCTAAGATGGCTACTTGATCAATCATCAATGCCGTTTGAAAACTCTAGTATGGAAGCTTAACCTTAACAAAAAGCTTAGAAATAGGATGGTGGTAGTAGCTTAGACGTAGATTCAATCTTGCAGATAAAAGTTCCAGATATAACCATGAACCAAAGAAGAAAGTGATTTTTCAGTTCGCTATTTCTTTTTGGTTCATAGATCATTTTGTGCCTGCTGAGAGAACAATACCCTCTGTTCCCATAGAAAGCTTCAAATAAGGTTTTATTTGACTGCTTCTGTCAACCATTTTCCCTGATGCTCCATTTGTTTCGGTATAAAATAATTTTTGTCATAAAATATTTTATGAGAAATTATTTTTGAAGAAAATATTTTATGAGAAATCATTTTTGAAGAAAATATTTTTTGTCGAAAACATTTTTCGGTGTTTGGCGCATACGGAAAATCACAAATATTTTTTATATTTTCATTCATATTAACTTATAAAAATTAATTTTTATTCACAACATTAAAATATTAATGTAAAAATAATATAAAAAAACGACTAAAAAATTATGTTTAATTAAGATATATACATTGATTAACAATAATCATATTTTTTTAAAATTTGGATTATTTTTAAAGTGGCTGAAATTTGGCCATTTGTGTCAGATTCCGGCTGGATCTGGCCAAAACGGTTTTGGTCGGATCCCTGCCGTTCTGGCAAAGTATAGCTGGAATCCGGCAATGGTAGCCGAACACTGTCGGATTCCGGCAAAAATTTCCAAATTCTGGCACTAGCGGATTCCGACCAGTGTCGAAATTCGGCGATGGTTGCCAAATTCTGTTGTTGGTCGACTGCTTGAGCGTGAAGATCGACTGCATCGTTTAAAAGATGGTCAACTGCGTCTACCATCTGAAAAAAATAATTTGCGCTTTTAAAAATCATAAATTATTTTTCAAAATTTACTAAATATTTTTTATTAAACGAAAATTATTTTACAGTTAACTATTATTTTAGTCCCTACCAAATATTAAAAACTCTTAAAATCATTTTATGTAAAAACAGACAGACGGAGCATAACTTACAACTAGTTCTTATGGACATTTTGGAACTGACAAACTGGTGAAAGCCCAAGACAGGAGCCCATAGGCCATAGTTTTTTTGCTAGGAGACAAAGCTAAGAAAAAAAAAAAATTATTCTTAACTTGCTCTTTTGGACGAGGTTGTTTTTTCTTAACTAGGGTCAATGTGTGGGCAAATGAGGAAAATAAACGGTTTTGTGAGACTGTAGCACACGGTTGACATATATTATTATTATATGTATCTATTGGAACCCCCCTGGAACAGACGAAATTGAAAACATAAAACAATAGACGTCAGAGATGCTTATTTCTTCAATGGTTAGGCGGCAGATAAACTGAAACCATCATGGTCTGAGAATCTAAGCGAAGATCAGGTAAACAAATCTCAGTGCAACGAAATAATTGTTGAATTCTCAGCTCCCCCAATCTGATAGAAGCCTATTGTTTGCTTTTCCTTCGATTATTCACAAAAGGTTCTGCTTTTTGATGTTCTGTTCTGTTGCCCCACTTGAAGCTTGAAGCTTGAAAGATTTTGATTTCAACATCAAAATCTCGACTTTATGCTTGATTCTTTCCTTTTGTGAAGAATCTTTATCTGGGTATTCTTTAAATTGCTCAAAAGAATCTGCTTTTCATACCTTAAACTATCAACTCTGAATTCAGCTTATGGTTTTTCTCCTTATTGTTAAATGAAAATCAAAATGTTTGCTAGAAATATTTGTTGATTAGGACAATTGATGCTGTGTGTAACTAATATATTTTGCTCTGAAGGTTGTGCTTCTTTGCGTATCTATATACTTGAATTGTGTTATCTGCTGTCACGGATTCCTTCTTTTAAGTGAAATCTTTGTGATTTTGCTTAAAGTCTACTTAAATTATCCTGAATTTTCATAATGATTATTGCTTTGTTGGAGTTCTAGTGCTTATCCTTTTCAAAAATTGAAAATTGGATGTTGCAGATATGGAGTTGTTTGACTGCACATAGTTTTCATTTAAAGTCATGACAGAAACCATGGATGATGGGGAGTTAGAGCTTTCAAATGATGTTCAATTGTTAAATCCAGATTCATCTATCAACTTTCAGGGTTCAACATCCGTTGATTCATTTCTTGATGATTTGTTGAAGAACACCCGAACATGCACCCATACACACACTTGCAACCCGCCCGCCCTGATGCTGCTCATACACATACATGTTATCACACTCACACCCAAGTTATTGCATCTGAAGAAGATGATCATCCAAACCATAAAGAGAATACCAATTCAAGACGGAGAAGACCTTCAGGAAACAGAGAAGCGGTTCGGAAGTATAGGGAGAAAAAGAAGGCTCATACAGCTTATCTTGAAGAGGAAGTCAAGAAACTGCACCAATCGAACCAGCAATTGGTTAGAAAATTACAGGGGCAGGCAATTCTCGAAGCTGAGGTTTTGAGATTGAGAAGTCTTTTGCTAGATCTAAGAGGGAAGATTGACAATGATTTGGGCGTTTTCCCCTACCAAAAGCAGTGTTACACTAATACTATGTTCAAGGAAGGTGATTGTGGGTTGCAGTCTGCTGGTGGAGCAATTGGCCTACGGTGTCAGACTAATTTACCATGCTCTGATCCACATGCCGAGTCATCATCGCAGGCCGGCATTGGTGGAAGCGGGAAACGGATGGTATCATGGGAAGAAAACTGTCAGACTGCAATTATAGATTGTCGAGCTAGCACAAGTGAGATGGTGTATGCTGAAGGACCAACACTGGAGACAGTGGAAACCTTAGTGTCATCTGCATCACAAGCCGAATAAGTAGCAGGACAGATATCATTTGTAAGTTCGATGTGTCTTTTGATCTTCCTTTTGTAACGTTTTGCTTAAATCCATAGTAGGTGGAGAGTAGTACATATTCTGATGTAGTTCTTGTAAGATTGAGCGTTACTATCAAGTCCATGTATATGCGCATTGCCATGGTACATGTTTAACTCTATAAAGTTATATACTTGAAGACAGATCTTTTAGATTTGACATCTCTGAACACTTTGTATTAGATAATGTAAATAAAACTTCTTTCCGTTGTTTCTTGATGAATGTGGATATCGATCTTGTGAGTTTATTTTCCTTGTAATCATAGGAAACTATGTTCTCAGTTCAGTGACTGAAATTTCAGAGAATAGTGAATTGATGTCACTCTTGCTGCTCACTTTTGGGGAGGGATATTTGATGCATTATTATTGTAGTTGTTCTTGGAAGATCAGAACTGGAGCATGCTAATTTGCCATGTTCTTTTCTTCGGCTTGGAAATGAAAGCAAAATCAGTCATCATAAATTAATTACAGGTACAACATGAACTGCAAAATTGATTTCTTTTTGTAATCTGTTTGGTAATAATGGAATAAAGTGGGGAACTAATTAAACTGTGGCATTCTACCAAAAAAGAAGTTTAACCTGTGGAAGGTTGGTGGTAAATATGGATAAAGTTGGGGGACTTTTTTTTATATCCCCCTTTTATTGAAGAGTGTAGTTTGCCAATATGAAACAAGATCTATATTTCAGGCTGTAATTAGTTCTAGATAAACCTCTTGACGATAATTATTTAGTGGATTATGATGGTGGTGGTGATGATGATGTTAATGATTAAAATTATAAAGCCTTTTCATCCACAGGAAAGGCATGTCATGATGCAGCCCAGAGCTTTGAGAAGTCGACCTGTCAACAAGTTCATAGTGTCATGCATTCTGTCCTGATGATAATTGGTATTATGGATCTAGTTTCCTCAGATATCATCTTATAATCTATCTCTATTCACATCCCTTCTAATACAAACCTCAAGTAGTATTTATCCTTGAAAACCGACTTACAAGGGAAGAGTACCCAAAAGCTTATATACACATAGTTAAGATTGCATTTAAACTATTTCCGGCCATCCCCTGCCTTTGGAAATTATCAATCAGAACTATCTACTTCTTAGCGATGTTTGGTAGACTTTAAACACGGATAATGACTTGCAATCCTCAACTGCATTGGATGGGACTTTCCTTAGTTCAATTGCTCACGTAGTTTATGTTCATACTGGTTGGTTTCTTGTGGAAGAACAGAGGAAATTGAATTACAATGTATGAGTAGCTTTATATTCATCAATGCTGATACATAGTATTCCCCCAGGTGAATATGCTTTCAGTGGAAGGACTATCTGGAGAAGGTTTTGTATTCCTTTTTGATTGACCATCACCCCTATATTATTATAAAGGTTGGCGTGCTATAAAACTAATGCATTAATCACAATTTTCAGCAGAAGGAATATTTGGGTGATGGTTTATATGCCTTGTTGAATGAGCATCAGGCTGGTATCAATGTAGGTTAGGCTGCTAAACTACTATAATTTTTTTTTTTTTTTTTTTTTCTAGGAAAAGAATGAGGTGACCACTTACCAGCCTTTTTCCAGGGATATGACTTTCCAGAAGATGTCAAAAGAAATAGCCTTTGTTTGATGACACTTTTTACTTTTCCGTTTTGTTCTCTTTTTAAAACAAAAATATTAACGAACAACTCAAAACACAAAACATTTATAAAACACTCAAAATTGCTTTCATCTTTATGTCGCATTAAAACACATTTTCAAACAAAAAACAAAAAGCACCCTCTAAAAACGGATTCTATTTTTCCTACCAAATGGGTTCTTATGACATATTTTAGCTAGTATAGTCTGATGTCATGTCAAAAATCGAGGTTTGAATCCTATTTCAACCTGTAACGACATAGGAAAAATGCTACCATATATGCACTATTACTCCAAATGGACTAAACAAATTGCAAGTAGAGCTCTATAGAGTTACTCATAAAGCTTAATCTCATTTAGTAAAGAACTAATATTGGACTTAGCAGTTATGAGCGCCTTTACAATCCATCCACCCGGGGGACAATCCACATTCCTAATGTGAAACTACCATACTACCTTAAATCCAACTAGGACTTTCAGACGTGGAAAAGAAACTCTAAGGTGCAGCTTGATCCACAAGAAGAATTCTTGTGAAAAAGACAGAATATTTGCTAGTGTCTTTAGTGGTATGGTACCTTTTCAATTCCAGGAACTTTAATGGAGATAGGGGACCAGAAAATGACAAAATGTGGGTTGCAAGAGATTGTCAATTGCATTAGACATTGGCTTAACCTCAGCATGCAAAAGTCCTAAAACCAACCAAAACTGGTGATTACAAAGAGCATGTAGCTGTCAGAATCCATCTTCAATGAGTAGAGGGTATGGGTGATAAGACTACATTTTAAGAAAACCTCAGTCTCTGTTTAGGGTAGGAGAAAACCTCTGTTTTTTTTCTTCTATTAAATTCTTCTGCTTACAGAATGTAACCTAATTCCCCTTTTTGTAGGCTGTTCTTATTTGACAAAACAGGGGTTATTAAGCTAAATAATAAAGACAAAAATGGATAAGAAAACAAATAATGCAAAATAACTGTTTGGTCTTGTGCAGTCCCCATGGGCTCATTTGGGTTTGCGATTTTTTTTGTATTATATTCTACTATTTTTTATTATATTTAAAATTGTGAATACCGATAAAATGTGTTTTTTTTAAATTATGTTTGGATGGTTTAGAGAATCTGAGATAAAATTAAAAAAGGTTAGATAAAACTTGAATAGAATTTTAATTAAAAAAACAACCCAAACATGTAGTTGAAAAATAATAAAATATAATAATAATAAAAACAAGTGTTACCCAAACATGCCCTAGTCTTGTATGTCCTCATTGACTCTGTTTTTTTTTTTTCCCCTATTCAAGTAGAGTGTCAATGATGCAAGTTCGCCAGGAGATTCAAATAAAGAATTTGATGGTATATATGATAATGATTTTAAAAGTCTCTTTTCTTTTCTTATTTTTGAAAAAGAGGCAGGAATTTTCTCTAAAATGGTTGGGAAGAATATCCTCAAACTTAACCTAGCCAAGAAATTAATTCCTCCAACCTTGTCAATAAATTTGTCATGTATCCCTTAACATGCGAGAAATGCATGATTTTTTAATTAAAATGTAAGAAACACGTGATTCTCCACCAAAAAACATATCTTACCTTATATTATATTATATTTAAACACTTAAATTTCTTTCAACCAAATCTATAAAACTGTAATGTTAAAAAAAAAAAAAAAAAAAAAAAAAAAAAAAAGCCCTCATTCAAATATTGGGCCAAGATCCAATTTACATCCAATTAACTATGGATCCAATACATGCTTAGAGGATGTTAACTAAACGTGGAGGCCCAATGATGTGACCCAATATCTTGCACTCTTTTTTGTTCATTCTTTTTTCTTTTTCTTTTTAATAAGTTACTTTTCTATCTATTATAAATTAAGACAACAATTTTTTCTTAGTTACCGGGGGCTTCTATCATGTACATGCTAGTTAGCAATTCCACCACCAAAACATGGTAAAAAAGATATTAAACTTATAAATAATAATAATAATAATAATAATAATAATAATAATAATAATAATAATATAAGAAGGAAAGAATTGGCCATTCCTATGTTTGGGAGTTATTAAGAAAAGAAGATAGATTTTCTTGTTAATTTGGATGTTCATAATTGAAAGATGAGGAAATTAATAATAGAAAATATCTAAGGAAAAATACAGTTAGTCCTCCCAAACTTATACCTCTAAACTTTAAAAAGTGACACTCGACGCCCTCCAACTATCGCTTCGTTACCATTATCATCCTTCTCATTTCCCTTCAAATTAGATGGAAAGTGCCTCACATGCGCTACACATGAATTGATTTTAATATATATATATTAGGTACATAGTTGAGCAAGAGCTAGAAAAATGAAAAATCTCTTTTACCTGGTTGTGAGTTATATTTTATAATAGCTTATTTGCAATTGTTTCTTGTTAAAGTTAAAAACGTACAATTAAATCATAAATCATGACCTAAATGATCGTGTAGCACGATAATGGTTTGGGAGTTGATTCTTTGTGACGAACACGAAGTATTCCCGCATCAATGAATTGATCTTGGGCTTGGCATATGGATCACGTGGGCTTGCCGGCCCATAACCCAACAAAGACAAAGAAAAGAATGTTTAAGCAGTATTTGATAATTTCTTTTTCTGTTTCATATTTTGTTATATATTTATTTTCCTCCTTTTGTGACAAATGGTACATGTTTTTTTATTGGTTGGCCGGGAGAGCGATCTTGTCTGATATTGGTAGGTAATATCCATCTCACTTGTCAATAACAAACAAAATTGTCTGAGAAAATCACCCACATGATTAATAAGTAACACTTAAGGCTTAGCAAGTCGAACAACAAGTGTATATAGTAGACAAGGCAAAAGTGGCTTGTCACATCCACGAAACCCACATCACTCTCGGACCCATATGACTCCATCATGCTTTTGTTTGCCCCCATTTAAATTCAGGCAAGACAGTTCTTGGAACATGGGGTTCTTGGAGCATAGGGGCACGTGGGTTTCCTAGCTAGCCCATATTTTCACTATGTCTTCTCCCCCCATGTTTCATGGGTGGTCGCGGCTCATTTAACGCGTAACGTTTCAGAAAAAATGTTAGTGATATCTGTGATATTATTTTTAAATTTATTAAGTTTAGTCTCATCTAGTAAGAAATTAAGGTAGAACTTAACACTAACGAGCTTCTTTACAATTCGACTATTATTTTTGTTAAAGTGTTAATTGAATTATTAAATTTACATCTTCTTATCAGCTTAAACTTTTGAGACAAGTGGTGATTTAACATGGTATCAGAGCAGAGGTTCTAAGTCCAAACCTTGTCTCTTTATTTACCTTTCATTTTAATTAAATATTTCACGTGTTTGTTAAAGTGGTGATTAAATTTACACTTTTTTATCAGCTTAAGGTTTTGAGACAAACGGTGATTTAACAATCTTTATATTGTGAGATTGAGGTGTTTCATCATGTCCAGTAAAATGAATAGTCCTCTTTCACAGGAAATTTGCTAATTTCCTCTTTCAAAAGGTGGTAATTTACTTTGAGAAATGCTACACAAAGTTCATCTTCTACACTCTCAAGTACTTACTCCTTAACGAGATAGTCATAAAAAAAGAGTAAACAGATGAGATTAAAAAATATTGTAGTAAAAAGCTGACGTGACACACAATCATGTCAAACAGGAAGCACTTGAGAGTGTAAATTTGTGTAGCATTTCTCTTTTTACTTTTACCATCATCATCTTTCTAATCAACACAAGAAAGATATAGCTCTACTCATAATTTGTTCGTGTATTAAATTTGAGGTGTTATAAGTTACAAAGGGTTTGAAAAAATAGTAAATTATAATTTATACATCAAAAGGGATAAATTTCCCTTTTGCATGTTGCACCAAAACAAAGCAGATCAACTGCTTAAAAGTACTTCTGCTTAAGGCCCCATCACTACTTCGATTTAAATTGATGATATGATAAATAAGCTTAAGGTCCAAAGTTTTGGGCCTAATTAGCATAAAGCTCTATTCACTAGAAATGCTAAAAAGCTCAAGAGTCTTCACAATCACGATATCATCAGACGGCAGTTAAACAATGAGTCTGATATAAAGCAAGAGGATCGTCCCCAGATGAAAGACATAAGAGATTTTTCTATCCTAAAACTCTTTTCTCATCAAATTTATCGACTTAAGCACAAGAGGCTCATCCCGTTGACTGTCGGCCAACTTCGTTCCTCTAATTTATTTATTGTTTTGGGAATGACCCGTCGTCCAGTTTAACCGTCTAAAAATCTACTTCTCCCTACATCTTGGAATTCACTTATGGGATGAATATTTTTTAGAGCACCAGGTGATTAACAGTACTAGAAAAGTCTGTGATCTTTGTCATTTTTTTAAAAATAAAAATAAAAAAGGGGGAGAGCTTTATATTTTATACTCACCTTCAACCACCAACTCTCCAATAGCACTGAAATAACCACTATGCTTTTATATTATTTCTTTTTTAGAAGGAAAAAAATAAAATAAAATTGACAGGCTGTGTCAACGACGAATCAAAACGTGTAGTTAAGAGTCAAAAATCAGTTTTAATAGCACTGATCAACAGTAAATCCACTCTAAAGCGACATAAAATGGGTTTTTGCATGGAACCTTAGGTGGCTTTTCTTTCTCACATTTTTCCTCCAGCTGATTAAATAATCTCTTTCACATCTTTGAGTTTAGATGGCGACCAGCCCAGCCACTTCTTCTCTTTTCTTTTCTTTTTTCTCTTTTTTTTTAAATTTTTTTTTTTTTTCCTTCCAAATAATAGAGAAGCCGGCCTGCCGGCCGGCCTCATTGTTGATTGCTTATGTGCATCAGTGCATATTGTGGTAATTAAAGAAGTAATTATAGTATAAGATGTAGTGTATCCAAAACACTTTCCATGAGGTCATATATAGAGGGTTTAATCCAAAATCTAAACATAATTATTGAGATTATCTCTCTTAATTAATGCTCATTTGTTTGGGCGAAAAAATGTTTTTTTGAAAAATGTTTTTTGTATTTTTCGGTGTTTGGTTCAACAAAAATGATAATCTTCGCAAATTATTTTCAGTTTGACCGTAAAAGCCTATTTAATTTTTAGAAAACGATAAATCATTTTTTGAATTTAAACTCTTCATTCTTGCATGAACGTATAGGGAATCTGCCACCACCGAGCAGTGGAGTTTGTTGGTAGCTAGAATCTACCGCCACAGGTCCCTAAATTTTGGTATCAGATTGCCAAAATTCGGTAATACTGGATAGATTCCGGCAACCATTGTTGGAATTCGGCAACCGCCTTCGGAACCCGACAACAAAGATTCCAAGCAAAACATGCCAGAATCCGACCGGTGGTCGGAATCTGGCAATTTGGGACAAGATTTCGCCTAAATTGACAAGAATATGGCCATTTGTGCCTAATTTCGGCCACCTTCGTTGGAATTCAGCTAACTCATATTCTAATAAAATTAGTCGAAATCTAGTCATTGCGGCCAAATTTTGGCCTCTATTGCCTAAATCTGATGAAAGTTGCCGAATCTTGTCGGGCTTAAGTGACAGAATCTTGTCACTGGTGATTTTTATCGTTGGTAATTTTTTCATATGAGCCCAACGCCAAAAAAATATTTTAAAAAAAAAAAATCTCACTAAAAATATTTTACTTAAAAACAAACTGTGCATAAACCATAAACAAATCTTAAAAATAAAAAAATAAAAAAATTACCCAGTGATCAATTAATCTCCGTTTACTAGGAATCTCTAGTCAAAAGGAACGTGATTGTTGTGCCTATTTTGAGCTATTTCCTCGAAATTGATGAGAAAGTTCGTTTTTTAATTTCTTCTATTTTCAAGGTTAGCTACTTGTATTTGTATAATATATATAGGATTAAAACTCAACCAGAGAGTCTAAGACTCTAAGACTGACACGTCACCTTCCCAAATCCAGCAGCCAATTCCTGTTTGTTGTGGGAAAAATCTAAAAAGGTGACAAAGGAAAATGAAAATATGGATCGTATGAGGTGAGACATGTCACACTGTTGCAGAGTCTCCCTTCGGTTTGCTAATGTTTTTTTAGAAGGTCTTTTTTATTTTATTTTATTTAAAAAAAAAAACAAAAAAAAGTGTTGTTTGTGATTTAAAGGTGAAAGAGTTTTGTATTTTAAGTTGTTTGTTAATATTTTTATTTTAAAAATAAAAAACAAAAGGAAGAATGAAAAAGTGTTATCATTTGGCTTTGTCTGTTAATGCTTTTGGATGATATTTTTAATTTTTAGAATAATTTCACATAAGGGTATTGAAGTATTAGCCGTTATTAAAAAATGGTACTGAACTTCCAAATGTCTCAATAAAGAGTAATTCGTTAGGATTTACTATTAAATTGTGCTAAAATTCTAAAAATATCCATGCGTTTATTTTTTTTTTAAAAAAATTGTAAATTTTTTCAAAGATTCATGCATTAGTATTTTTACATGTTTGATAATTCAGTATCATTTTTTCAATACAGTTGATACTTCGATACCTTTTTCTGAAATTATCCCTTTAATTTTTGTTTAAAAAATGTTCTGATGTGATATAAAGGTGTGAACAATTATGAGTATTTTTTGTTTTAAATTATCTGTTAATATCTTTATTTAAAAAATAAAAAAAAAAGAGGAAAAAAAAAGCTTTTTTAACAAACAACAAAATTATTTTGCTTCATGATGCTTAAGGTGACTTTAGATCCCCCACAATATGCAGTAGCACCTGTCAAATTTGAGCAAGTTGACATAAACATCTGTCCATGGAAGTACATGAAAGCGTCCTCTATGTGTATATAACATTTAAAAATACATCATAAATACCTGAGGTCATACACTTCACTTCACCAGAGAGTGATTTATTCCTGTCATCATATTAAAAAGGCCTATAATTATTGGCCACCTGTTCACACAAAATCATATTCAACAAAACCTCACTTCATTTGACAACAACTAGCAAAGAAAACCCTCTTAATTCATTAAAAATAAAAAATAATAATTATTATTATTAAATATCCAGGGCAGGGCGAAACTACCTTTGGTAGTTGAAATGTCTTTGACAACTCTAAAACAATTTAAATTTTTATGAAAATATTATTTTTATACCGTAACCCCGGCAATGATAAAAAAAACTTTTGTACACAAATGAGAAATTCTTTTTTTTTTCTTTTAATAAATAGCATATGCTATTATATATTACTGAAGA
>JAJPGS010000428.1:0-46416 GCA_028654335.1 Alnus rubra | reverse complement strand
TTTGAATGGTATTAAGTCTTGGGAAGTTTCGTTGCATGGGAACTTTGACTCTACAAACTTACAAACAAACAAACAAACAAATCTTTGACTCTACTCTCTCTCCTAGTAATTTTCCTTCTTTTTTTTTTCTTTTTTACTTTGAATTTTTTTTTTAAAAAAAAAAAAAAAAAAAAAAATCTGGCCCCCCGATCGATTGAATAGATCCGCCCCAGATTTAGACTGTCTGAAAACTTGGGACAATCTGACTTGGAGAGAAGGGCAAATGGGAGGACGGCCTGCTTTATCCGCGGCATGGAACAGTGAAGCTTTAGAATGGGCGATCCGTGAATACCACGCAATTCAAAAACTAGTACTCCGAAGTCCGATCCAATGCTTTCAACCACTGCTTTGCTAAATTAACACGCATGAATCCTATTTTGGACTCGCAAATAATTAATGAATTTTGTAAATCTTTATAAATAATAATAACAACAACTTTCAAATTTATTATTACTTCTTGTTAGTAAGTCTGTTTATTTTATTTTTTCTTTCTTTTTCATCCCCATATATGGGAAACTAAGGAGAGGCCGAGAGGGCTTGTCAACCTTTTGATTTCTTGTCCAATCTATAGATTTATTCTTTGGAAGGGCAACGTCGCTCCATATTCAATTAACTATATGTCAATATGATCTTGCTATAGGGAAATGTTTAGAAAGGTTCACCGGTAAGATTTGGTGAAGTCACCAGAATAAATCTGGACCTTCTTAAATTATTTGTCTGAATTTAAAAGAATTCAGACAGTTGATTGTGAGAGATCACTTATGAAATTCACCTGATCGGAGAATTAGTTGAGCAATCCAATTTTTATTTGCTAAGGTAAATCTCATAAGTTGTTGTTTCTCATAATCAACTGTCCGAATTCTTTCAAATTCTAACAAATAATCTTGAAATGATAAAGGTAATACCCATGATTCTTCATACCTCTAAAAGTCAACTAGGCTTGGAGGGTGTTAGACTATTAAATCATCAAATCCTTAATGACAATTGATTTTTCATACTTCTAGAACCGACTAGACTTTCTGCTAGATGAACCCTTCAAGACATGTTGGTGAGGCCCTGTTTGACAACCCACTCCGCTCTTATTTTCACTTCTAAAAAAAAAACATTCTAACTTTTTTCACTCTTTATTTTACATCAACAATTTTTTGTTACTATATAAATAAAAAAATAAACTACTTCATTCACTTTTTCATATAAATTATTTCTACTTTATATCACATCAATCACTTCTTACTACCACTAAAAAAAAAATTCACCTGAAATATGAGGGGATGGGGTTGCCAAACGGGGCGGCTCTAGGTCTCCTATTTGTCTTCCAAACAAGGACGAATTATGTAGGCTCCCATCCAAGAGAGACAAATTATTGAGTTGCTTTTTTTAAAAAATAAAAAATAAAAATAAAAATAAAGAAATGGAAGAGTATGTTTGATTACCAAACACACACTAGTCATGTATCTCTTTCAAGACCCGAGCTTTTCTTAAAGATTGAACTGTACTTGTGTCAGATGTGTGGTGGGAAAGTGAACGCGAGTCCAGGGACGTTGCTACTTGCTAGTGCTTTCTTTTCACACATGCTTTTTGATTTTAGAATTAATTTTCTTTTCTTTTTTTTTACTACAAAAAATTTAAATTTCATTTTTTTTAATTAAATGAAAAAATAAAGAGTTACATGGGAGGATCATTCTCATTCTCGAGCCAAAAAGAAGAGAAGTGAACGATCTTATAAACGAAAAATGAGTGAACTATCAGACAACAATACTAAAATAAATCTCATTTTAACTTTATATATATCACATCAATAATTTTTTTTATTATTATTAAACTTAAAATTTCACAACAAAACTTTTTACCAAACGAGCATAGGATATCAAGATATAATACGTTTACAACTTCTTTAAAATCAACCACTGAATATTTAAGACACACATGTAAGAAAACAGATCTAATGATTAATTAATTTGAAAAAAAAAAAATTTGTTCAAATTATACAAAATTGTATAACAGTCATTTCTCATGTGTATCTCCTATGACTAGTAGATTTTCATAGCTTATTACTAACTTTTAAACTGTTTGAGCAACTTTTTAACAAGCGGGATTTAGGATTGAGAAGTGATTCCGTCCTAAGTCCGTTATTTTTTATTAAAAAAATGACCACTGATATGATATCAAAAGTCACTTTTGTAAAAATAATATATTATTTTAATAAAAAATGACGGATAGAGGACATAAAATGTTGTCCAGAAAATGAGATAGAAGGGAAATGATAGACGGGACGGTTGTCCGTCCCCCTCCATCATTTAATAATAAAATAAAATATATAATTTTTTTCATTTATCCTTTCTGATTTTTTATTTTTTTGTTTATATAATATATTATTTTATTATTAAATGATGGACAGGTCCCTTGTCTATAGATAAAATGATTTTGGATTTGAAAAGAGGGTATAAAAGGAGTTCACACAAATGAAACGTGGCCAACACGCTACTAACCGGGAGTTTGGGAGTTGGGCTCTGACTTAGTTTTACTTTTACGTCACACCCCGTTTACACTTTTTTTTTTTTTTTTTTTTTGTATGAGGGTGAAATGAGTAATTTTAGAAAGAAGATTAGAATTTTATTTGTGTCCTTTTAAATATTAGGAGTAATTTTTAAAATTATTATTAAATTTAAGGTAATTATTATTAAATTATAATCTAATAATAATTTTAAAATCAGGTAACATTTGAAAAAAGATAATAGGATTAGCGTTATTCGTGTGAAAGATGAAAAGGCTCGTCGTCCATCATTACTGCACACAAATATCAGCAGCGTCAAACTCAAACTTCGTTGACCCAAAAAAGGTAAAAGAGAAAGAGAAATGTGTTTTTTTTTTTTTTTATTAAAAAAAAAGAGAGAGAGAAATGTTATATATGAACAAGTATTTAACTTTTATTTTTAAAGTTGACGTGGCCACGTACTTTCAATAAAAACAAAATTATTTTCATCCACCAAATATGTTACGAGATATTATGAGAGATCACGTGGCATCAGTTTTGAGACATGAAAATAGTATTCTTAATTTTTTAGAGTGAATTTAGAATTTTGATTTCGTAAAAAAAAAAAAAAAAAGTAATTTTAAACCAAATTAAAAAATAATCTCTTCGGGATTGCACTTTTAAAAAAGAAATAATTGCACCGTTGGTCCCTGTGATTGGCCATAATTATTTTCACTCCATGTGGTTCAAAAAGTTCATGTGAAGTCCCCGTGGCAAATAATAATTACAAATCACTTACTAAATCAATTTTTCATCAACTAGGTTAACAGATTGATTCCGTTACTTAGTCACGTCACATCCAATAGGAAGCCGACACGTGTCCATTACAATAAAATAAAATATAAAATATAAAATCTAATAAAAATAAAAATATTTGTTTTTTAAAAAAATAAAACAACTGACCAATAGGAGTGGCTGAGCGCCACCCCAAAGCGACAGCCACCCCTTTGAATTTTTATTTTTATTTTTTAAAAAATAAAAAATAAATAAATATTTTTATTTTATTGTTTATTTTTTTATTGTAATGAACATGTGTCGGCTTTCTATTGGGTGTGACGTAGCTTACTAACGGAATCTGTTAACTTTTGAATGGAAAATATGTCCAATGACTGATTTGTAATTATTGTTTACCACAAGGATCTCCCATTCACTTTTTAAACCACAAGGAGTGAAAAATAATTATGGCAAACCCCAAGGACCCACGGTGCAATTATCCCTTTAAAAAATTATGAATTGAAATTGCAGAAAATTATTTTTTTCCAATCGTAGTCAAGGGGTGCCTTTTTGAAAACTCAGAATTTTAAAAGATAATCTGCGATTTTAAAGGCCAAACTGCTATTTTGTCAAACGCTTAACTGCATTTTAAAAAAATATTTTTTTAAATTATACTTTTTCAAATAGCAAACCCAAATGAACCTTTATTTAAAATATAAAATTTTTCAAAGGTAAAAAAAGGAAAGAATAATTTAATATATCACATTTTTATTTCATAATATTGACGATCAGGCATAACATTCTTAATTTTTTTAAAAAAATAATAATAATTAATATGAGAATTGATTGGAAATGACACGTTGACATTATAAAATAATTGTATGATAAAAATTTGTAATTTTAGCATTACTCGCAACGAAATGCCCAGTCAAAAAAGAGATTGAAGTAAAGATATTTAATAATAATAAAATAAAATAAAAAATAAAAAAGAGAGAAAAGTACAAATACCCGCTTTAAACTATCAGTCTATTGTTAATGTGCCCTCAAAACTATCAATTGTGTCAATGTCTCCCTTAAATTACCAAAAAAAATCAATGCCATCCTTAAAGCCAACAAAAAAGACAAAAATAACCTTAAAAAGTTTTAATAAGACAAATATATCCTTATAAATTCGAGAAAAAAAAAAACTAAAAGTAATTTACGATTTTTTTTTTTTTGAAAGATTGAAAAAATAAATAAAAAATAAAAAATGAGAAAAATAAAAATTCAAGGTGTGGCCCAAATTGAAATTATATAAAACAAAATCTTAAAAATAATTTTTTGGTTTTTTTTTTTAAATAATAATTTTGTTTTGTTTTTAAGAATTTTTATAATTTTATAAATGGTATTTTTGTGATTGTGGAGTACATTGGCATTGTTTGGTAGTTTATAAGGTATATTGACACAATTGATAATTGATGGCACATTGTGAATTGAATGGAAATTTAAAAGAAATATGAATACTTTTTCTTAAAATAAAACTGAGCGTTGATATTTGCAATCGTGACGTGTACATGGCGTAGTTCAACGTAGCACGCCCTAATTGTTTTCTTTAAGGTATTGCTATTCCACTTTCACAATAAAGGGAAAAAGTAAAAAATCAGTTATTGTCCTTATACCAATTTGCAATGAGATTTTTTAAAATTAAAAGGTGGTTTAAAACTCTATAGAATAACTCTAATGCCCCGTTTGTTTGGGTGTAAAATACTTTTTAAAAAATATTTTTTGTATTTTTTTATGTTTGGTGCAGCCGAAAACAATGGTCAACAGAACTCATTTTCAGTTTAATCGTAAAAGCCTTTTTAATTTTTGAAAAACGATTTACGGTTTTAAAAACTATAAAGAATTTAAACTCTTCAATCTTACAAGCACGTTTGTGGGAATCCGCCACCGTCGGGGATTAAAGTTTGTTGGTAGCCCAAATATATCATCCAAGGTCCCCGAATTCAGGTATCCGATCGCGGGATTCCGACCACCAATGGATTTCAGTAAACTGGCCGAAATCCGGTCAAGCAATATTCCAGTGAACCTGGCCAAAATCTAGCCATAGCAGCCGGATTCCGGCCTTCATCGCTGGAATCCAACAACAATAGTTGGGATCAGGTGAATGTAGCCGGAATCCTGCCGGCCAGTGTCACAATCTCATCATCGGTGATTTTTCGCTGTTGGCATTTTTTTCGTTCAAGCCAAACGCCCGAAAATATTTTCAAAAAAATCATTTTTTCTGCAAAATAATTTCGCTGAAAATATTTTACGACAAATAACATTTTACGTCAAAACAAACAAAACATAAATCACATATAATTTATTACCTTACGGTTTAAAATTTTAACAAAAACCATCAAAGTGCTATGTAAAGCATCAATAATAATACTAACATATATCCCCTAAAATAAAAAAGAAAAAAGAAAAACAATAAATTAAATGGATGTGGCTGAAGTCTGAACTATTCCTAAAACCTTACTATAGAATGAAAAGAGTTATTTGCCATTTATATTTTCTGTAGGAAGTTTTAACCCACTCTTTAAATCCTAAAAAACTTAAAGAGTGGGTTGACTTAGATATTTTATGCATTCAAACAGCAATTCCGATCTCATTATCTTGGACCCAAAGGGAGAAAAATAAGAATTTAAAAATATTTTCACTTTTCATAAAGAAAAAAAAAATGTAAAATCAGTGTATGTGGTTTATTTGATTTATAAAATAGTTTTATGTTGTATTAAAATGAATTCAAAGGTCCCTGAGATATGTCAAAAAACCAATTTACTACTACAGTCAAATTCTATCTAATAACTTAATAAATTTCGTTAACGTGACACTAACTTAAATAGGATACATGTTATAATTTTATTGCCTCTAACGTGTCACTCTATCGAAGTCTGTTAATTCAGTGTACATAATTTGATTGTAAGAAGTAAATTATTATTTTGACATATCTCAGTGATATTTGAGTTCATTTTGATACCGTATTGAGCTATTTGTAAATCGGGTAAAGGAATTGATCTTGCAATTTTTCCCTTTTAGAAATATTTCAGAAAAATTATATGCTTTTTTGGATTTTGTGTTTAGGACCTCAATTTTCAATTTGGCCATTTTAATATCCGTTTTTAAAAGGATTTTAAATCTAACACTTTTAGCTATTTTTTTTTTCCAAATAAATAATAAAAATAATATGAAAAATATTATTATAACATTTCTATTAATTTAAAATAAAAAATAAAAAAGAACGAGGTCTACGTTCGGGGTGGCTATTGAGGTGGTGGCTAGAGCCATCTGGTTTGATTTTTTTTCTTTTTTCTTTGTTAAAATATTGATTAAATCATTAAATTTATTTTTTAATTTCTATCCGCTTAAGCTTTTGACATGGTAATTTAACTTAGTATTAAAAAGATAAGAGATTCTGAGTTCAAACCTTGTATCATTTATTTATTTCAAATTTTAATTAAATATTTCACGTGTTGAGCCTCACCTATTAAAAGAGAGTTTTAGCATACACGTGAGATGAAGTATTAAAGTATTGATTAAATTATTAAATTTAAATTTTCTTATTAGCTTAAACTTTTAAGATAAATTATGATTTAACATTATTTTTTTTCATGAGAATAACATAATAGTATTTTCAAATTATTTTTAGGGATAAATACCCCATTGGTACATGAGTTTTACGTGTTTTTAAATTTAGTACTTCAGTTTTATTTGGTATCATAGGTGGTACCTGAATTAAGGGTAAAAACCCATTTGGTACCTCTGTTAGATTTTCCGTCCGAATTTTAACGGCTCGCCACGTGTCAACCGCTGAGGTTGACACGTGGCACTACATAAAAAAAAATTAAAAATTAAAAATTAAAATCTTTAGAAAATGATTAAAAATAATAAAATTAAAAAAAAAAATTAAAAAAAGAAAAAAGAAGAGGGGTGGCTGAGCCACCCCCCTTGGCCACCATGGGGGTGGCCGGCCACCCCCATTTTGGGGTGGTTCGGCCACCCCACAGTTGAAAAAAAAAAAAAAAAAAAATTTTTTGAAGGGTTTTGGCCCTAGGGGGTGGCCGAACCACCCCCTAGGGCCACGGGGGTGGTTCGGCCACCCCCAAGGGCAAACCCTCAATTTTTTTTTGAAGGGTTTTGGCCCTAGGGGGTGGTTCGGCCACCCCCAAGGGCAAACCCTCAATTTTTTTTTTATGGGTTTTGGCCCTAGGGGGTGGTTCGGCCACCCCCTAGGGCCAAAACCCTTCAAAAAAAAATTTTATTTTTTTTTTCAACTGTGGGGTGGCCGAACCACCCCCTATGGGGTGGTTCGGCCACCCCAGACCGGTCAGACCGGCCAAGGGGGTGGCTCAGCCACCCCTCTTCTTTTTTCTTTTTTTAATTTTCTTTTTTAAAATTTTATTATTTTTAATCATTTTCTAAAGATTTTAATTTTTAATTTTTAATTTTTTTTTATGTAGTGCCACGTGTCAACCTCAGCGGTTGACACGTGGCGAGCCGTTAAAATTCGGACGGAAAATCTAACAGAGGTACCAAATGGGTTTTTACCCTTAATTCAGGTACCACCTATGATACCAAATAAAACTGAAGTACTAAATTTAAAAACACGTAAAACTCAGGTATCAATGAGGTATTTATCCCTTATTTTTATTATATAATTGAGAAAAAAATAGGGGTCTTAAGATTTGAAACCTTGGTGTAAACTAAGATATTAAATATCGTGTTGACCATTGTGTTCATCGATGACAAAGAAGATGACTAGATGAGTCGTCGTTCATTTGAGGTGCTAATGTTCATCGTCAAGTCATCCTTGACCGCAAAGAACGCTCCTACAAAGAATAAAGTCACATCACTAATCTTCTTTTTCTTTTTCTTTTTTTCTTTTTCTTTTTTTTTTTTTTTTTTTTTTAAAATATATCAATTGTCTTTCTAACCATATATCCAGTTTCTCCATTCAGATTGGAAATTTACAGCAATTATTTGCCCAAGTTATTAATAATTTCGGCAACAATTCAAAATTTATTTGTTGGGCTGATTTCATAAATTTTGAGGCCTAAAGCGATAAATTTAAGTGAATTATTTTTTTCAATATTTAAATGTTAATAACAATTTTTAGTTTATATATTTTTTATTAAAAAATAATTTTTACTGCTTCTTATAATTTCTGGATTTAATTTGTGCAAAATGAAATTTATTTTATTCTAAACATTATTTTAATGTTTAATCAATATGTTAATTTTACATTCAAGCAAAATTACTTGATTATTTAGGGTGCTATTAATGTAGGTTTCTTTCTCTCTCTCTCTCTCTCTTTTCCCCCCTATAAAACTCAATATCTTGGGTAATTTTTTTTTTATTATTATTATAGTTGAACCTTAATTAAAAAGCATTTTCGAGCCAAAAAAAAAATTAAGAAGCATTTGACTAACTATTTTACCAGAATTAGGGCCTTAAAAGATTTTTTTTTTTCAACAAAACTTAATGGGAAAATAATAATTTAGCCCTCAAAACTGCTAGTCGTTTTGTAAGTAGTCTCACGAACTATCAACGATTGGACTCTGACCTCCCAAACTACCAAAAAGTTTCAAAAAGACTAATTTTGTCGAAATATGCCTATAATACCCTTGCCACGTGTCATTTTTCAATTAAAAAATAGTAAAAATAAAAATAAAAATAAAAAATCTACCCGAAATGGATTTCGAGGTAGCCGCGAGCCACCCCATAACACCCATTTTTTTTGTAATTTTGTAAACTTTTTTTTTAAATTGAAAAATAGCACGCGCCAGGAGTGTTATAGGCATATTTCGACAGAATGAGCCTTTTTGAAACGTTTTGGTAGTTTGTGAGCTAGAGTCCAAGCGTTGGTAGTTCGTGAGACTACTTGCAAAACGACTGACAGTTTAAAGAGCTAAAATGTTATTTTTCCAAACTTAATTATACTATTCTTAATTGAGGCAACCGCCTAATTGGCCTAACCAAAGAACCGGTCATGTTTATTTAGACAAACATATTTCATATGAACACTCTCACGTTTTATTTGCGTATCCAAATTATTAATTATTTGGACAAATAATTATGGTGAATGCTTATCCTTGAGATTCAGCTTAAAAGATTGTGACACCCACGCTTGAAAGATGATTGGAAAGGTAGAAGACTTTCAGAAAGGAGTTAGAAATCAAACCAAAATATGCCTCAACTTCTTCTTTCACACTTGCTTATGTGTGAATCCAGTTAAGATTTCTTCGACGAAAATTTGGACCGTGTTAATATAATATAATGTCATTCATACGTATTACTTGACTTAATTTCAAAGCAATTATAATTTATTCTTTACGACTGCCAATCATAGTTCTCAATATTCCTCCATTTTTGTCCTTAATTCTCTCATTTCCATTCTTTTTCTGTACTGGATATGTATACTTGACTTTGATCAACTTTTTTTGATTCAAATTAACCGAAAAAACAAACTTCCATTCAAAGACAATCTGGCAAAAGTATACATCACATCCTCTCAATTCCTTTATATCTAATAACTCATATTTTTTACTTTTATTTACGGGCGTTCACATTGGGACAGAAATTTCTCTATATAAGATTGACATATGTCCCTTGACATTTGAGAAGCACATGTTGTTTTAATAGCATGTGCTTCTCATATGTTTAAAGAACACATGTCACTCTTATATGTACGTTGTATGAAATTTTCTACAAACCAATTTGCAGGAAATTTATGTTATTCACATTGGGTGTGAGACTCATGCATGTGGGATGACTCTCATATACATGAATTCCACACCTAATGTGAATGTATGTATAATGTGTGTACAAATATCATTAACCTTTACCGAACCCCTCCAAACTTTGAGGTGCTTAAGGTGGTAAATAGTCACGATTTTGAAGTTTTATGAGAAACATATAATTCATCAATCAACTAACAAAATCTTTTAGTAGAACCCTTAGATATTAGATCAAAACCTTTAAAGGATACCATAATAGCTAATGGGAAAATTTAGAGCCCGTTTGGTATGCAGAATAGACTATTGAAATGGAATTGTTACTCTATAATTCTTTCGGTCCTCTTTAAGTCATTCTCAAATTGATATGGCTTTTAAAATCACAATTAGATGTGTGATAAATCATTATTTGATCAGATTTTAAAAGTCACATTAATTTCGGGAGACTCAAGGATGACATGGATTTCTTTTAACATTATTCAAATTCTTTTGTTTGGTTGCACAACATTTCGATAAATAGCTATTTTTATGAGAATAACTATTTCTCCTACAAAGAGTAATAATACCTATTGCTCTAAAAAAAAAAAAAAAGCTATTCCTTGAGAATTAATTGAACGTGTTTCTCAATTTTTTATTTTTTATTTTTTATATTTTTGAGTAAACCTAAATTAGAAAAATAAATAAATAAATAATCAATCACAAAACTAATATGGGTAGTTGCCGAGAGAAAACATAAACAAATAAAAAATAAAGATTGCGGAATAATAAAATAGACAAAGGAATTTTACGTGGTTCGGTCTATGACCTACATCCACAGGATAAAGCCCTAAAGCTACATTATGCTCTTATTGCTTGATTGATTTACAATACAAATTATCTCTATTTATAGGGATATAGAGAGAATACAAAATGGTATGTAAAGATAATACAATCAAATCAGAATTGAATGTATTCAAATCTGATTTGATTATAATCAATTACAATTAATAAGGATTAATTCAAATCGTACAATATATGAAGAGTACCGTAATATACGGTATCGTTATATTCTCTAACATCTATATGGAGAGTACTGTAATATACGGTATTAATATATTCTCTAACATCTGAAATTTTGAGTTTGATTTTTTTTTTTTTTTTTTTTTTTTAAATATATGTTGGGTCGTATATAACCCAATTTAGATAATATATTTCTTCTTCTTCTTCTTCATCTTCCTTCTTCTGCTTCTTCGTCTTCCTCCTTCTTCTTCTTCGAGCCAACTGGGGGCTAAATGGACATGGGCTTAAAATAAGACCACAAATGTCAAAATACAAATAATGGGCTAACTATGAGCCAAATATAAAAGCCAACAATGAGCTGAAATGGGTCTGAGTTTGAAATAATACCACATGAGCCAAAAATATATGGGGCCAACTATGGGCTAAAATAGACATGGATTTGAAACAATACCACATGCCAAAATATGGGTCAATGACCAAAATAAGGAGCCAACAAAGGGCCAAAATAATATGGGCAACTTAGCCTCTTTTTAATGATTTTTTTATTTTTTTTTATTTTTTTTCATTTTTTTTTCTTCGTTGCATCTGCACGACACTACACTCATTTGATTCAAGTCATGCACATAAATAACCAAGCCTTTCTCAGTTTCTCTACACGTTTCCCTTTTTTTCTTTTTTTGATCAAGAAAACACTGAATTGAACGGTTTGAAAAACCAAACGGAGACCTCCGTCTCCAACAGCTCGCCTGAGACCTGCCAAAAACTTGCCGGCAGGACTTAATCTCGCTGGAGAACACCACATATCGCCTGGAACATCGCCGGACAACTCAAAAGTTGGAGGAAAATATCAAAATACCACAAAAGCCGCTAACAACCATGAAAACACCATTAATGGCCAAACGTCGCCGGTGAACACAACAGAACCGCCCGAAACTCGACGGAGACAACCAGACGCCGCCTCAAACGATCTGAAACTGCTGAAGCAGATGAGAACTTGCCGGTGACACCAACTAGGATCGACAAAGAGTCAATCTACAAACACCCACCGTGAAAACACACGGAAAGATTTTTTATTTTTATTTTTATTTTTCTTTTCTTTTCTCAGGAACAGTACAAAATCTCCTCATAACGAAATTTCCTCTTCTTTTTTTTGTTTTCCTCAGGAACAATAAGAAATCTCCCCATAACGGAATACAATTTTTTTTTTCCTTTCCTTTTCTTTTCTTAGGAACAGTACAAAATTTCTTCTTTCTTTTTTTTTTTTCCGTCAAATACACTGCAATATCTATGAGGATGATATTTGCAAAGCATTGACTATAAGAAAACTAAAATACAAGAAAATGAAAAACAAGAGAAATAAATCACAGGATCATTGGATTGTACATTGGCGTTAGCCTATAGCTCTGATACCATGAGAGAAAACATAAACAAATAAAAAATAAAGATTGCGGAATAATAAAATAGACAAATGAATTTTACGTGGTTCGGTCTATGACCTACATCCACAGGATAAAGCCCTAAGGTTACATTATGCTCTTATTGCTTGATTGATTTACAATACAAATCCTACAATATATGGAGAGTACCGTAATATACGGTATCGTTATATTCTCTAACATCTATATGGAGAGTACTGTAATATACAGTATCAATATATTCTCTAACAGTTGCACCATCCTAGTGTCATTGGGGTGAAGCAAGTAAATCAGTTTGTGAACAGGATTATCAAAGGGCATAGAGCCCGGTATCGTTATATTTACAATACAAAATGATATGTAAAGAGAATACAATCAAATCAGAATTGAATGTATTCAAATCTGATTTGATTATAATCAATTACAATTAATAAGGATTAATTCAAATCCTACAATATATGGAGAGTACCGTAATATACGGTATCGTTATATTCTCTAACATCTATATGGAGAGTACTGTAATATACAGTATCAATATATTCTCTAAGAGTTGCACCATCCTAGTGTCATTGGGGTGAAGCAAGTAAATCAGTTTGTGAACAGGATTATCAAAGGGCATAGAGCCCAGACTGCATGGCCAAAGAATCCAAGATTTTGTCGATGTTCTTCTGTCTCTTCAAGGACCTGATAAATTATCGGACGACAATATGGTCGTTGTGCTTTGGGTAAGCAACGAAAGCATCGTACAAACAAATACACCCATATATATAACTCTATCTGTATATTTTATTTTTCCTATAAAATAGTGTTTAATGTTTTTGTTGCTGAGAAAAAAAGGTTGGACAAAAGAAACAAAAACGTTAGAATCTACAACAGTGTGGGTTCAATCGGGGTTAAGATTCACCAAGTAAAAGAGCAATTATAATATTTTTTTTAATAATGCAAATTATTTTCTTTATTATAGGAGTTGATATTAAGAGGAACATATAATATAACGATCTTGATAGAGCGGATACTGGGCTTCGGTGGTGATGATCATTTATTCTTAAAGTATTGGTTAAATGATTAACGGTACGTACGTTTGATATGGCGATTTTTTAGACAAAAAGTGTATTCGGGGACCAAACATTCACTGCAAAGCAAAAAAAGAAAAATTAACACGAAAAAGTTCAGATGTACCGCTGGTTGCAGTGCAGTACGTAGTTTTAATACTACTATTCTGGGAAGGTGCGCTCGAGCCCTTCTGTGCAGCAGTGATGCGCTCAAGCCCTTTCTGACAGTGCTGAACCTAAAATAGAAAACTAGAACAAAATCTTCAAAATCAATATATACATTGTCCTAAACTACGAATTAAATTAGATTTAATTCTAAAAACTTAACGATGTAACCGTAACAGTCCTCAGCAACGGCGCCAAAAATTGATGTGGTCTTCGAGTATATCAATAATAAAATTACCACTCGCAATAGAAAGATTCTTTGTAGGTTTATGTGAATGTGTCGAACCTCAAGAACTGTGGGTTTGGTTGTTAAGTTACTAAGATTAACTCTAATCTAATTCAGAAAATATGTTTGATTTTTTATTTACGATTGAAACTAAATAAAAATGTAAAAGTAAAAGTAAGATAAGTTTGAGAAGATATATGGGATTGATTTCACTGCTAACCTCATAATAATGGTAAATTGCATTTAACATGAGAATTTTACATACATGAATGATATTGCTCGTGTGTGTTTGTCAAGCACCCAATAATGTCGTCAAGAAAACTCTTTTATTAAGAAAAAAGAATAACTCATCTTCGGTTGGCACATATCGTCCATCTAACCACTAAAATGTAGTATGATCCATCTTCCCTAGGTATGAATTATCAAATCTCTTAATTAGCATACACGTAATCAATGGATAAGTATAACTCATCTTTCGACAAGCATGAATTATTCTACCCAAATAAATTAACTAGAGTATAGAGCAATTCATCATTTTTAGGCATGGCCTTTCAAACCTTCTTAATTTCTTGTCCATTAAAACCATTGTAAAGCTATCATTCGTATAGTGACAGAAAATAAGAAGGTTGAGTTCAACAAAGATAAACAACTTTCTATTACTTGAAAAGGACTACATCAATACCCTATGAACCTGATCGTTGGCTGACATGTGGAGATGCTTATCCATTCAAAAGACACATTCTTCCATCTAAATGCGATCAAATCAAATTTGATCTCGACCATTCATTTTCCCGTGCTTGCCACTATCTGACACATGGCATTATGTTTTGTTCGAGCAGGCTATTCTGCTTCTCCTAAATGTTTCAAAGTTTTAGAGCCTAAGATCCAACCCTAATTGATTTGATACCTTTACGGTCTAACATGCCAAATTCCAACATGAGCAAGACATATCTTTTACTAATATTTTATAATTGTTAATCTTTTATTTGTAGCCTTTAATTTACTTGGGTGTTACATGAGGGTTGCATTCGTGACAACGATGAGGGGTGGGTCGCAGAGCTTCACGACCCACTCTGTGAAGGATGGGTTGTGGAGCCTCTACGATCCTTCACAGAGTGTGACCTCCACTTTCGTGAGGGAACAAACCCACAATCGGGTTACGCCTGTTGGAGTTTATACCCTAAATCTCAATGTATTGTTGATATATAAGTTTGTTATGAATAAATATTGTTATTCATTGATCTATTTTTTAGCATAAAGCATATGATATTTTACATGCTTAATAATGATTATTTATATTTTACATGTGAAAAGTCCTCTATAGTACGAGTAATGTGGTTATGACACAAGGTCTTAGTCCATAATTTTTGTAGTCTTAAATTTTGTACAAATCACAGTCACTGTTATACATCGAATCTTTGTGATCTATTTTGATCATGCGTAGTTGGAGGCTTCGGGTTGTTGTGTAGGTGTAATGTACTGAATGAACCATGGGAGTTGTTTTTCCAGTAAAATATTGTCGATGGGAAAAACTCATACTCTCAAAACTTCTTACAATATTGATTCTAAATCTTGAGAAGATTGTGTACTTAAATATAAAGTGTAGATCACTTTGATGCATTTATAAGTGTGACTAATATAATGGTCAACATTCTCGATGTGTTGAGTGATTGCAATTAACATTGTGAAAAAGTTTTTCTTAAGAATGAATCCAAGTCCTTTATTAAAAAGGATAAGACATTTTCCCTTAAGATATATTTTATGGATTGAATTATTGTCAGTCTGTAGCCGGAGCATTTTGGTGTAAGATACCAAAATATAATGTACATGTGATAAGTCTTTCAAGAGTACGAGAATAATGGATAAAATCAGTGACTCAAGGATAAAGAGGTAGAGAATTAAATGACAGTATCTTGGCTTTAATTCTAATACAGAAGATTTCATGGAAGAATTAAAAGTCAATATTAAGTAAGTTTAAATGATTAATTCTTTTAATGAAAAATATAAACTAGAATGCAATTACAATTGTTTAATGAAATCAACTGTAATTAAATAGTGACTTGATGAGTCGGAATTATTTTGGTTAGTTTTTATTTTTCTTTTATGTCCTCACCAAGCTGATTTAATTTAATGAAATCAAGCTTTTTATTTGTTGAGCTACTTGTTTTTATTTATTAAAAATATAGGTTAGAGAGAAACTGTGCATAAGATGCAAGAAGGGAGATTAAGCCTTGAGATAAAACTTAAGCCTAAGGGGATAGCAAATGATGCTTGGGCTAAGGTATTAATCTTCTACTACAGCTTGTCCCACATTGTTTATATCTCCCACTCTCCTAGTATTCTAAGCCTATAAATCGAAATGCATGTAGCTCTTGTAAATAAGTGACTGCAACAATTTTTTATTTTTTAAAAAGAATTAATATTCTTGAGTTAACTTTTGAGAATAATGCCCCGTTTGTTTCAACGTAAAATGTTTTCGGAGAAATGTTTTCAGCATTTTACGGTGTTTGGTGGGGAGCGAAAATAATGGTTAACGAAAATCATTTTTCAATTTGACCGTAAAAGCTTCTTTAATTTTTGGAACCGTAAATCATTTTCCGAATTTAAACTCTTCATTCTTGCCCACACGTTTGTGGGAATCCGCAATCACTGAACATTGAAGTTTGTTGATAGCTCAAGTCTACTGTCGAATGTCCCGAATTTTGGTATTTGATTGTCGGAATCCAGCACACTCGCTGGATTCCAGCAATAACATTGGACATCGGAATCTTGCCAATGACAGAATTCGGCCAGAGTGGGCCAATCTGACCAAAATGGCCAGATCTTGACCGTATTGGCCAGAAGGCTAGAGAATGGCCAGAATCCGGCCGTTTTGGCCAAACTGGCTGGATCCTTGCCGTTCTGGCCTGAATTTGGCCAAACTGGCCGGAATCTGGTTTGCCAGAATCCAGTGACGGCGGCCAGATTCTGGCAGCAGTTGCCGGATTCCGTTTTTTACCGTTGGTGATTTTTTTCGTACGAGCCAAACGCCGAAAAATATTTTCGAGAAAATCATTTTTTGAAAAATGATTTCATCGAAAATATTTTACGACGGAAATCATTTTACGTCGAAATTAACGAAGCATAAGTTTAAGTTTTGAAAAGCAAGTTGAGAGCCCATGCTCTTAGTTATCATTAGTCATTGGTGAGAAAATCTGACATAATTCCTGAGATCACACATTCTTCGTTGAGGAGTAAGGAGGAAAGTTTTCCCAAAAAGCCAAGAAATGGCCGAATTCTTCAAGTAAGTTTTTTGGCTTTGTAATTTATTTTAAAATAACATTGTTTTTCACCTATTCTTCATAAACTTTAATCTTGGCTTGAGAATTTTATTTTTCGCTGTGCAAACATGTTTTTGGAAACCAATTCCCAACGCCTCCTACTCTCACGAAGGTAACGCCTCCACGACCGCTTGTGGAGGCGCGACCTCCACAAAGGGTCGCAGAGTTCCATGATCCTTTTTGTGAGGGATGGGTCATAGAGCTCTGCAACCCCTTGCGAATATTGCACCTCTACGACCAACCCTCAAATAGGGGGTCATGGCCCCACAAGAGGGGTTGCAAAGGCCCCACGACCCACCCTCACAGAGGTTGTAGAGCCTCCACAACATGAGGAGTGGATCTTCATGCTGACGATGTCCCCTTGGTTGGCCGTGGTAGGAGGGATGGCTTGATTTTTTTTTACTTTTTTTTTTTAACGTAAGGATATAATTTTAATTTATTATATTTCATTGATATGTTAAATACTAATTTGACAAGTAATGTTAACATGTCATGAGATGGTGTGGTGTACACATGGTGTGACTTTATAGGCGGTGACATGGCCATGTGTACATCTTGCAAAATAGACGTTACTATTTTTTAAAAAGCTTTAACGGAAGTAGTAAACACAAAAAATGTAAAACCAAATAGTATAATTGACACTTTTGAAAACTCCGATAACTATTTCATAAATCACAAGTACCAAAATAGTTTTTAACCCTAATATCAAAATTCACACAAATGCATTTTTACCTTCAAAATTTCAGGAGTACTTCCTCATTTGGGCTTCTTTTAAACAGCAATTTAAATACCCTTACTTGAAAATCCAAACAAAATCCTGTTGCTCAGAAGTCATCCCCAACTCATACCTTAACCTCACAAACACAAGTTTGGGAAAGAAACAAGGAACAACTTTGATTTACGTTTCCATGATATGCAGTTTATAAAAGGTTTAGGTTTTGGGAAAGAAACAAGGAACAAGTTTGATATGTAATTCAAAAGGATTCACAAATTTGGGGATCATAGATTTGTATTCTCTCACTTTGACAGACTTGTCTTTCTGTATGACAGCCATGCCTCTCTTAAATCTATCTGAACATGCATGTTCCTATGACACGGAATTATGTGCATGCGTGGCATTATGATGTGGATGGCTGGCATTGGTGAACACGGCTTATCTGCTATGACCTTGGCAGTTGGCACACATGAAAGTCCATTATTGGAAACATGATATAACTCTCAAAAAGATGACGAAAATCTTGACAAAATGACCTATTTCTCTTGCAAACAAAACTGAAAAATTAGAAACTCAATAATAGATTATTTAGAAACCATGAGTGTCTTTATAAATCACTTACTCTACGTGAACTATTCATCATTTTTCAATATAAAACCGGAGTGTTACAAACTCTCTCTCTTAAACCCCTGACGTCTTCGTCAGAACCACATCATGCGATACTCCAGTACCACATGACCTGACGTTACTAAGTAGTTTTGATACTATTTGTAATGAACCAGAGAAAAACGCTAATTACATCTGCACTATCACCTTAAAAGAACTAATCAATTTGAAGCTTTTATATAATTCTTTATAAAGTCCAGTTTCACATAATAATTAGGCAATCTAAAACTTAAACACCGTTGAGTTTCTTTATAAACCACTCGCTCTATGTAAACTATTCTACTCTTCCTAATATGAGACCAAAATGTATCATCATTTGTGAAACTGACAAAACTCAAAAAGTAAATAACTAGATATTTTCTAATGATTGAATTTATTGTTTCTAATTTATGATGATCTCGATTTTAGCTGTATTACTCTTATGTCTAAAAAAATAATAATAAAATAAAAATAAAAATACCATGTCCTACATTATTATGCTTCCTAGTGTACAGAGCATATTACCAAGTGCACGCTAAAAAGAGAGCTCATATTTCATGGCAGAAACATATTTACAGCTGACTACGTGGAGAAGAAACAGAGTATCTGGTGGCACAGCTGCTCTGTGTAATGCTTAAGATAATATACAAAGATTGAGAAAGAAAAGCAACACAAAAAATAAAGAGAAGATAATGTGGAGTACCCCCACTCAGCCCACATTGTTACAAATTACAAACAAAAACGCAGATATTTCCATCATCTTTGCTAAGCGTACCCAGAAACAGTTTGTGCAGAGACAGAAGCCAAACCCTGCATCAACCTCACAATTTCCACCGTGTCATCAAGATAATACTTGGCCTTACTGGGTTTTCTTCCAACCGTACATGCAAACACTTCAGCCCTGGGAGCAATGGATGGGCCTGCCATGGAACTAGTGATTACCTCAAACATGTCTTCATCAGATCGGTCATCTCCTATGCACACAACAAAATCTGGTGACATTCCCTTCTCTTGCATCGTGGAAAGTAGACGCTTCGCCACGAGTCCCTTGCTTACACCCTGCATATGCATGCATATATTTGAACCCAGTCAAGTTTTGAAGTTCTAAACAAAGCTCATCTCCTTTTAAGCAAAACATAGGAATATATTCACAAGAAAGATGTGTGAATTTCACAATTCTCAACATAAAAAAACGCCTGGTAGTTTTTTCAAGATTACAGTTTATGCATTAGTTTCAAAATTAATCCTCCACTGATACAGTTGTTTCAAGATTACATCCATTAAAAATCTCGTTCTCTAATATAGATGATACTGCGAAAAATATATTGGCCAAGGCAAAAAGTTCAAAGGGTACAACAAAAAAATAAGCCTCCCCCCCTTTCTCCTCAAAATCAATACAAACTAACGCAAACCAGCTGGAACTCCATGAATGATATCTAAATTTAGATTTGGCTGACACAAAATGCAAATTTCAATGAGAGCTCTCATATTGCAACTTGGACTGAAGAATGAATATAAAACTATGACTTGATAAGGTAAATATGATTCAGACCTGTGGCTTAACCTCCACAGTATTCTGCCCACTCTTGACTGTAACTGGTTCATTGGCAAGCACACTTTCAAGATGATCAAGAAGTTCCTTAGCTTGGCACGACCCAAAATCTGGATCTGCATCCTCATAACACCAAACAAGAGAAGTTTCCTTGTCTTCAATGGTGGACCCATCAGTTGTTTCAGTGTACAGTTTCATCACTGGCTCAGCAATCTGCTTCCAACTACAGTCTGCAA
This sequence comes from Alnus rubra, assembly GCA_028654335.1. NCBI lineage: Eukaryota > Viridiplantae > Streptophyta > Magnoliopsida > Fagales > Betulaceae > Alnus > Alnus rubra. The sequence goes on along the minus strand of JAJPGS010000428.1, from coordinate 26,047 downwards.
CGGGTACGCATGTTTCCCATTCTGCATCTCGCTTCAGCCTGAAACCATAAAATTATAAATTACTGATTAATCCCATACAATTTCAATGTACTCAAAACATGAATCATGTTCAAATTTAATTAGCTTACCTTAGGAAGTAGCCATGCTCAGCTGCAATTCCCAGCTTTTCACAGGGAGAAAACCACTCACCAAGAGTCTTTCGGCTTCTAGCACTTACAATGAAAACCATGTTGTTCGTATCTCTACACAGACTATTTAGAATATCAATTGACTTCAAGGTTGGGCTCTTATCAATGGAAGCCTGAGGCATTAGTGTACCGTCATAGTCTAGAAGAATTGCCCTTGTTGTAGTCCTTTTGTAAGCAGAAACTATGTGTTCCATCGAGAGTTTCCTGAAGTTTGGATCAAGTGCCACAACTCTAAAACTCAATCCAAATCCTATACCCCAGCACCTCCGCCTCAAGTGGTCCCGGCATGTCCTCTCCAAATCTTGAAGGAAACTACGAGCCCAATACCCAACATCATGGGTACTGACATATCTATAATGTTTCTCATGCCGGAGCTGTTTTTCTGCCTCAGCCATTTCAATGGCAGAGTCCATTGCATCTGCAACAGCATCAATATTCCAGGGGTTCACTCGAATTGCTCCGCTCAAAGATGGTGAGCACCCAATGAACTCAGAGACAACTAACATACTCTTTTTGGGGGTGGATGGCTCCAAACCCAGTAACTTATCTAACTTCACATTCCCTTGGCGACTGATTATGTATTCGTACGGTATGAGATTCATCCCATCCCTCACTGCTGTGACCAAACAACAGTCAGCAACCACATAGTATGCAATTCTCTCATAAAACGTAAGTGGCTCATCGATCAAGACAACAGGGTCATATCCAGGTCTTCCAAAGGTTTCATTAATCCGCTTAACAGTCGATGAAGTCTCAGCCTGAACTTCTTTCACATCTTTTCCTCTGCCCCTAGCTGGAAGGGCTATCTGTACAAGCACAACTTTCCCCTGCCACTCTGGGTGCTGCATAAGAAGCTGCTCCATTGCCAAAAGCTTCAAACTTATACCTTTAAATATATCCATGTCATCCACCCCAAGTAACATTATCCTACCCTGATCACAATACTGCTTGAGAAGCTCAGCAACCTTCACTTCAGTCTCTGGGAGGCTCAAAACAGACTGCAGCTGGCCCATATGTATACCAACGGGAAGAATTTTGATGCTAACTGTCCGACCATAATACTCAAGGCCTATATATCCACGCTTGGACTCGTATGTAAGACCAAGCATCCGACTACAACAGGATAGGAAATGCCGGGCATAATCAAAAGTATGGAACCCAATCAAATCCGAATTCAGAAGGGCCCGAAGAAGCTCTTCCCTAATAGGCAGTGTCTTATAAATTTCTGACGAAGGGAATGGACTGTGGAGGAAAAACCCAAGTTTTACTCTATTGAACCTTTTCCTCAAGAAAGTTGGTAACACCATCAGGTGATAATCGTGTACCCACACAAAATCATCTTCGGGATTGATCACTTCCATAATCCTATCTGCGAAAATCTTATTAACCGACACATATGCTTGCCACAACGACCGGTTAAACCTACCACCAAGGTCCGGCGAGAGTGGCAACATGTAATGAAACAATGGCCACAATTGCTGCTTGCAAAACCCATGATAGTACCGGCTAAAAAGTTCCGGTGGGAGAAAGGTTGCGACACATTTAAAGGTCTCAAGGAGTATCTGGGAAACCTCATCTTGTTCGTTTGGGTGAATATCTTCCTTTAGACAGCCCACATAAATAACCTCAATATCTTCATCCCCTATACCATCTTTCAATTGGAGGAGAAGGGAATTATCATCCCAACTGAAAATCCAACCCTTACTGCCATCTGTTTTCCTCTGAGCTCTTATAGGGAGCTGATTAGCCACTATTATGATACGTTCTCGCTGGACCGAAGACGAAGAAGGATCAGAGCAGACACTCTCCGCCGGGTCATCATCTAAATCGGAGATCAAGCCGGCGACCGTCATAATACGCGGAATTCGCCGATTCATGCGGCCAAATGATGGAGACTCGCCAGAGGCAAGCTCCAAAAGATTTGAATACGATCTGGACACCATGTTTTCTAGTCCTGCAACAACCGTCGCTAATCAAAGCTCTGTATCTTTCACTATACCCACATAAAAGAAAAACCGATTAAAGTGAAATCCTCTCTTTGATAAAACAACCCAATAAAAATTGAATCAAAACAACAGGTTTGAGCTTTGGGTCGGGTACCACGTTCACACGGTGTGTAGTGGGTAAGAGAGATTCCACAGAAACTAATAGGGAAAAGCACAACTTACTTGGCGAGAAGTAAAGGGATACAAGATTTCTTCCAAGATAAGCTTGAAGAAGTGAATCGAAACAAAGAAAGAGATAAACCTTCAAGTTTCTGGCTATCCAGATAAAAAGGAATGAATGGAATAGATTCAGATCATATTCAGCTAAGAAATACTTTTATTTGCTACCAAACTTCCCACTAGAGATTGTCACACTTGCACTGCTCAGAAATAGCAAATTGAAAAAGAAAGCAAACAAATAATTCGACAACAGTTGAAGAAAATTACCAGCTGTTGAAAATGCAAATCCATTTCTGTGGGTGTTGGTTGGAAAATTGGAAAATTGGAAAATTCTTTCCTCCTTGGATCTAGATACTTAGCAAAGAGAAAGAGCCAAAAATCTCATCCAAGTTGGCGGGGGCAAAGGAAACCATAAATATGGAAAGCTTTATTTATGAAGCTTCCCTCAGCGTTCACAATTCACAATCTTCCGCTGTAACACTCTTTCAGTCCCAGCCTTCCAAACACATTTATGACAAGAAAACAGATTTTCAAGAACTCTTTTTTCTTTTCTTTTTCTTTTTTCAACAAGACCAAACAGGTCCTACAAGTGGAAAAGTGGGAAAAGATTGAAAATCGCAAAAAAAATAACCACAACTGTCCGCTTGGTTTCTAAGAGAATGGCGATTGATCGGACGGCGAGAAGTTAAGGAATACTTACACTTGAAGAGCAGAGAATAACCCCCTCCGGCCTTATCCCTTGTCCTTTGGCGAGTTCGCCACAAGGCATCATGCTTTGTTTGGGACCCACTAACGGGCTTGTCTGAAATTAGCTGTCCTACTCTTTGCCCCCGGGACACGTGGCCTATATATATTCTCTTTTGAAGGTTTTAATAGGCTACGTGGCGCAGTGGCCCCGCTTCCTTGACAGAACGGAACCACGCCTCGGGTGACGTGTTTCGGTTTGACCGATTGGAGGATATTTGCAACAACCCACAGATTATTAAATACTAAGGGTTTATTTGGTAAATTGTTATAATTATGAAATATTTATTTAAATAATAATAAAATGTGGATCATGTGATATAAAATATAAAAAAATTTAAAATTATTTTATAGAGAAGTAAAAAAATTTTATTTTGTAATGATTTTTTTTATTTGAATAATAATAAAAAATTATTGATCTGATATAAAAAAATTTATTTAACTTTTTTCTTTTAAACAAAAAGTCAAAAAAATAGATGAGAAGCAATTACAAACAAATCTTATCCACCTCACAAAAAAGCTGTCGTTTAATGCCTTTCAAAAAGCTGTGCCAATAATTTACTTCATGCTTCTGTTATTTCTTAAATAAATAAATCAAAATATTATGTCGTCATAAATTTGGTATGTACCATAAAAATGTCACTACTCACTGCATAGATTTTCTCTTTAGATTTTTGTGAAAAATAATACATAAGGATAATGATGCACGAAAGGCGGGCCCCTAAGTGCATTTTGTAATTTTTTATTTTTATTTTTTAATAAGTGTATTTTCTAATGTTTAATTGATGGTTAAGTTTTGATTAAAGCATATTATTTATTAATTAAAAATAAGTTCAGTCATCAACATCAAAAATCTCAAGGTATCAACAATTATCTGATCTATGTTATCTTTACCATCACAGCACGTGCTTAACTTGCCTCAAACAACTTCGGGTGTGCATTTTTTTAAGCCCTGTATTCTTCCACAGCATCATCCTCATCATCTTCATATATATTAGATTGACCCAAAAATAGATCATTCTTCTTTGAAACATTTTGGCAACGCTGTTAAGATTATTTTAAGTGTATCCCTTTGTTGATGTAGTATTTTGCGCGGCCGAATTGGACAATTGAGCTCTTGCAAAACAAGAAAAATTGTTACCAAAAAATTGGCGTGGAGGCACTCCGATGCTTAAATCAAGAAAAAAAAAAATTGAATGGTGAGATTTCGGGAGAGAGTGATAATGATGATACCTGATGTTGGGGTGGTCTCCCCGTTTAAAGTGAATAGCTCCTTAGAAATTGTCCCCGATAGAGTGCTAGATGATTGCCACATGGAAGGCTGCAATTGTCTAATATTGTTCATGTGGTAGGGTGTGTTACACAAATATCAACCTAAATAATAAGCTTCTAAATGTATGTTTTAACTTGCAAGTGCACAAGATTTAAACAAATAGTATAGTCAGAAAATACGAGATCATTCCCAAGAGCATTGGATTAATTGTATTTAAAGATAATTTCCTAAAACTTCTATCTAAATGAAACAAAACAAATAACAGATTTAAATAAACACTCAAGATTGCATTAGTGAAAGAAAATCATAAAACATATTTGAAACTAGACTTTAAATAATGAGAAAATAAGTTAAGGCTTTGATATTCACCACTAATCATCTTCTTTCAAGCAAATAACTTGCACAATGCTACAAATTAGGGTTAGATGTTTAATGCTTGACAACTTAAAGGGCATGGTATCTACTCCTTAAGGTATTGATTTCCCTAAACAACAAGTTAGACATGGGTGTCTACTCTAACTATTTTCATTCTCAAAGTATTTAGCATGGTATATGTAACACCCCTGTCCATATTGGAAAGAGATGAATAGTTCATATAGAGTAAGTAGTTTATAAAGATATATATGGGTGCTAAGTCTCACATTGTCTAGTTACTAGGTGAAACTGAGCTTTATAAGAGATTTTAGTAAAGCTCCAAATTGATTAGTCATTTTAGGGTGATAGCACAGATGTGGCTAAAGTTTTTTCCTAAGTCGTTACAAATGGTATCAGAGTCACCTAATAACGCCAGCTCATGTGGTACTAAAGCATCGCATGACGTGGCCCTGACTGGGAAGTCATGGGTTTAAGTGGGGGAGTTTGTAATACCCCAGTCCCATATTAGAAAAAGATTAATAGCTTTCATAGAATAAGTGGTTTATAAAGATACTTATGGGTGCTAAGTCCCACATTGCCTAGTTATTAGGTGAAACGATCAAGGGAAAAGTGCTAACCACATTTGTGCTATCATCCCAAAAGGACTAGTCAATTTGAAGCTTTCCTAGAATCTCTTGTAAAGCTTAGTTTTACCTAGTAACTAGGCAATGTGAGATTTAGCACCCATGAGTATCTTTATAAACTACTCACTCTATGTACGCTATTCATCTCTTCCTAATATGGGATCGGGGTGTTACAAACTTCTGACATCCTCATCAAGATCACGTCATGCAGTGCTCCAGTACCACATGACATGGCGTTACTAGGTGGCTTTCATACCATTTGTAATGATCCAGAGAAAAGCGCTAGCCACATCTGCGCTATCACCCCGAAAGAACTAATCAATTTGAAGCTTCCCCTAGAATCTCTTATAAAGTCCAGTTTCACCTAATAATTAGGCAATGTGGGACTTAACACTCATAACTATCTCTTATAAACCACTCACTGTATGTGAGCTATTCATCTCTTCTCAATATGGGACTGAGTGTTACAAACTCCAAGCTTTAAACCTTGACGTCCTCGTCAATGTCATGTCATGTGGTGCTGGAGCACCACATGTTACTAAGTGGCTCTAAAACCATTTGTAACAACCTAGTGCAAAGCATAGCCACATCTGCGCTATCACCCCAAAAGGACTAGTCAATTTGAAATCTTCTTTGAATCCCTTATAAAGTCAGTTTCACCTAGTAACTAGGCAATGTGTGACTTAGCACTGATGAGTATCTTTATAAAGCACTCACTCTATGTGAGCTATTCATCTCTTCTCAATATGGGACCAGAGTGTTACAGTATATGCTAAGTTGCACTTCAAGAAATCATAAAACAATGGAAACAAGCACACGAAACCTTGAACATGGTATCTATTCTAGTTTTTCATGTTGATTAATCCCAAAAACTCATAATTGGTCCCTTCGTCACTTAATGTAGGCACAAGACTCGATCATCTAAATTTACTTAGATGATAATCTCCATGTAACACATGTATATGATGATCAAGCATAACACATAAGTCATATGAAGAATGAAATAAAACTTGGAAGTAATCAATTAAGTATCACAAAAATAATTTGTAGCAAAGCAAATCGAAATCCTTAAGAAAACATGACTAGGGCTTCAATCAAGCCCTAAATAAGTTACACATGATTCTAATGAAAAATATCATCATCACAAAACAATAGATAAAGAAAGAAAAGACAAATCCTCTATAATGATAATCCTCAAAGAACAAGAGCTCCATGCGTGAAGACAGCCATCTCAAAATAAAATCTAGTAGAAAAAACATGTGCCTCCTTTAGGTCTCTTAAACATGTATTTATAGAGCCTCAACAAAACTCTAGCAATTGAGCATGTGCCTCTTTTCTTTTCTTTTTTTTTCTTTTTTTTTTCTTCCCTAGACCTATTTAGGCATTCAACTTCTTTTTCCAGATGTGTAAATCCCAAAAAGAAATTGGAATTTAATGAAAAATAAAGATGACTTCTAATTTAACCGTGTGCGTGTGCAACATGTAACAAAATAATGTAAAAGCGAAATTTAAATAACACAATTATTTTGTTAACAAAGTGGAAACTCAGTTAAGAGAAAAATTACTTCGGGGCAACCAAACCCAAGAAATCCACTATTAGAAGACAAAGCTAGTACATGGACAGTAACACTCACATATCTAATGCAGCGATTGTATCTAGCACTCTAACACGTAACCCAATATGAACACCTCCCAATCAAGTCTTCTACTAGAAGGGGTCTTCTATAGATTCATTTACCTTAGGGCTTCTCCCTAAGATAAACTTCAATTGTAGCACAGTAATAGCACACAACTGCAACGGCTTGAGAGCAAGTGGATCAGTACAACAACTCATAAAATATACTTTCTAAGCTCTAAAGAATTCAATACCGAATTCCATATATAATATATGCCTAGAGGCCTCTATATATAGGCTACAGAAGACCTAAATCGACTCTGATTCGGTTTTCTCTAGGCAACGTTCGGACGCAAACCGAGGCTGTCTGGACGGATAACTGTGCAACTGACTTTCCAAAAATCGCTAATTTCTTTCTTGAATAAGGCCGCGTCCGGACGGTGTTGCCCCAGTGTCTGAACGGTTGCACTTCTGTTGTACGCAATTTTCATAATAAGGACTGGCGTCCGGACGGTGTTGCCCTGACGTCTAGACGGTTGCAATTCTTCTCCATGTCTTGCCTTATCAAGGATAGCGTTCGGACGGTTGTAGCTGTCTTCCTATATTTGTCTGCAAAGAAAATCCTTTTACTTGTCGAAATATGTCTGGCGTCAGGACGGTATTGCTACGTCTTCTTGACGGATGCACTTGAACACATGATTCTTCTCGAACTCTGAAGAGCGTCCAGACGTGTTGCTGAGACGTCCGGACAGAAGCAAGCTTGAACATTAGACACTAATAGGCATCTGGACGCATGTATGGGCCGTCTGAACAGAAGCTTGGAATCCGATTTCTCTGACTTGGAATCTGCACAGAATCTTTTTTGAACTTCTTGAAACATATTTATGAAAGGAAGAATTTGAAATACTCGGCATCCCTGATAAAATAGCAACATTACATAAAATTGATTTTGTCAAACAGAATGTAGCCAATCACAAACTAACATTTAATACCTCATTCAAGTCTGCCACGTTGACATCACGCACAATCTGACATTTTTCTACTAAAACTACCATAAATTTCTCTAGAAAAATTATTTTTACGACCTGTAAACTTCTCCAAAAATAGACATGTGGATATTTCCAAGCATATATGGCTCATTTCTTGGTTATTTCTGAATCAATACAGTTTAATCCGCAAAGATGACTAATCTGTACGGGCAATTCTGATAATTTAGGGAGGCTTATTTTCATCATTTGCTAGTGACAACATGACTTAGCAAAATGTTCAATTTATCTTTAACGGTCCAAAAATGATGGGTTTTGTTGCACTTCTCCTAGGAAACTTGAAAGCATGTAAAACACTACAAAAGATCAAATTGTAACAAGACTAAAGGATTAACGTATTCAAATTAAGGGGCTTGAATGTGTAAAATTCAGCGCTTATCAAGGTGCTTGAGTGGGCCTTAGTCATATTTATTCTACCAATAGTTTCCCCACATTCTCATGGACAACGTATCTAGTTGGTTGGGTGTTGGAAATCTTGTGTTTACTCGTAATCGGAGATGCCTTTAACCTTTAATATTGAGGGAAAAGTGTCGATCGTCAAATGCCTAGTCCAGACAACAGGTATAGGGATACTCAATGTGTAGCATAGGTCTTAAGCTCCCAAACTCGTGGCTCAGTACTTGTTGAATCATTATTCCTTAATACCCTAATGTTATGTGAAAAGTTATGTGAAAGTTATGATAAAATAGGGGTAATTACCTTTTCCCCCCATGAACTACCAACTTTTGCGCAAAGCCCCCACAAACTACCAACTCGATCAAAATAAAGCATTCAACTACCAAAGACAACCCTTTTCCCCCCTTCCGTCAGTCAAAGGGGTTAAAACAAACGGTCAATGGGTCACGTGACCGTCACACGCCGTTTTACCCTCATTTTTTTTCCACTATTCCTCCCATGAACTACCACCATCTTCCTCTTTTTCCCCCATGAACTACCACTATCTTCCAACATACCCCCATGTAAAACGGCACATGATCCGTTGACTGTTTCTTTTAATCCCTCTAACTGACGGAAGTGGGAAAATGGTTGTCTTTGGTAGTTGAATGCTCTATTTTTGTTGAGTTGGTAATTCATGGGGCATCGCGTATTTTTTGGTAGTTCATGGAGGGAAAATGTAATTACCCCTAAAAGTTATGTGAAAGTATATGAAATATAATGCATGTGAAAGCCCGGCAGTTAATTGGGGTTATACACTTAATAACCCAATGTTAGAAAGGAAAATAAAGTTGCCTAATAATCTGGCGGTTAAGTAGGGCTATACACTTTTTCTTTTCAACTCATTTTCCTTTGATCCATTTCTTTTTAAATCTAATTTTCAGTTAAAACTCCTTCTTGTTTAAAACCATTTAAAACATAGTTGTAACATACCTTGCATATATGAACATACTTCAAATAACATGGCTCATTATCACAATTAAACGTGGTCATAATATAATGCAAGATATAAAACATTTAAGTGCTAGGTTAGTATGTTTGTACTTACCAATTTGTCTTAATCTCATAAAATTAGTCTTTCTCGTTTGAGTTCAGTTCGTCTCTGCATTTATAATGTCCCTTAGCCATTAGTCTTACTTTATAAGGATAAATGCATTTTTAGTCTACGTGGTTTGAGGTTTTGACAAATAGCTCCCTAAGTTTTAAAAAGTGCGTATTCACTTCCTAGAGTAAGCAAAAACAAAAAATAGGTCCCTACCGTTAAAAAGTTGACAGAAATCCATTAATATGCCACACAAACCCCATTCATAATGTGACACGAGTCACTTATTATAAAAAAAAAAAAATTATTAATTTTTTTTTTAATTTTTAAAATCAAATATAAAAAATATTAAAAAAAATTCTTGCACAGTTCCAATTAATTCTTTAAAAAAAAAAGAGAAAAGAAAATCCAAATTTGCTATTCCGAAATGGACAATTGTTGCACAGTTCCAATTATCGAAGAAAGCTTTGAAAAAAAAAAGTAAAAAAAAAAAAAGAAGAAGAAGAAGAAGAAGACAAATAAAATTGAAAACCTTTATGATCAACAACCAATCAATCCGATGGAGGAGAACACATTAGACAAAATAAGATAACAGAAACTCAACCTGCACCTCACATTAGTTCCTAGATCAAAGAATCAAACTGAAAATGAAAAATGCAGGCCCTGTGACGTCCAGTAATGGAGGTTTTGTTTGGTCCAGCAAAGAGAGTATTTGATGTGAAATTAGATGAATTTCTTTTGTTTACACACACACACACACACACACACACACACACACACACACACACACACACATATATATATATATATATATATTTTATATTTGATTTTTACTTTTATAATATTTTTATTATTATTATTATAAATTATACGTGTCACACAATGATTGATGATAATGTGGAATATTAACAAATTTTATCAATTTTTCTAATGGTAGGGACGATTTTGTTTTTCTTGCTTACCCTAAGAATTGATTAATTACTTTTTAAAATTCAAGGAGCTAGATTTTTTAAGACCCAAACCATTGGGAGCAAAAAAACATTTATCCCTTCTTTTTAATTCTAGGGCTTATTAAATTGACTCTAAAATAGTTTGTTACAATCCTGTTACTAAGCAGCTAGTTGGGATAGACCACCGAATGAGGCATTCTGCCTTCTTCATCAAACATCTCGGCCAGACGGTCTAGAAATTTTTTTGAACATCCTAGAATTTTTATACTTCTAGAGAAAAACCTAGTTTCGCGCAAAAACTCCATTCTCTTATACTTTTTACTTTAGCTAGACTTAGGTAGTATAATGATGTGATTACTTGTGTAGCCAAAACGCATTCGTGTTCCCTTTGCATAGTTTTATAAAAATAACATCTAAAATATATTCTATCACAACTCTCAATAATAGTACTACCACATTCATGGTTATCACAATATTAGTATCATATATATATAATCCTATCCGACCATTATACCGACAATGTACTTTCTAGCAAAATGTTATCTATCTTGAATTTTTTGGTTAGCAGGAACCAATCTACATTCATTCCTAGTAGAAGCATTTCTGAAAATGTGTTGCTGATGAAGGCTTATGACTCGGTTAATTGGAATTTTATCATCCATTGCTTGTCTTGCTTTAGTTTCCCTATGAGGTTCATCAACTGGGTTAAAGAGTGTGTCTCCTCTCCTTGTTTCTCTATTTCCATAAATGGAACTTTGGTTGGATATTTTAAGGGGGCTAAAGGGTTGAGACAATGGGACTCCCTCTCTCCTTATTTGTTTGTCATTGCTATGGAGGTTTTTTCTAAACTCAAGTTTCATCCTAGATGCTCTAAACTGAAACTCACACATTTGTGTTTTGTAAACGATTTGCTGCTGTTTTCTAATGCTAGTATACCATCTATTAATGTTGTGAAGGCTGTTTTGTTAGAGTTTGAAAAGCTTTCTGGTTTGAGAGCTAACCCCTCAAAAAGTTCTTTTTTTCTTTTTTCTTTTTTTTATCTTCCAGGATGAAGTCTCTTCAGCTGGATGACCTTTAGATGAATGAAGGGAAATTTCATGTCCGATACCTTAGGGTTCCCTTAATTTCTTCCAAACTCTTTGCTGCGGATTGTAGAATGCTGGTTGAGAGGATTACTAGATTCTTGGACTTCAAAGAAGCTGTCATTTGCAAGGAGATTGTAATTGCTTACCTCTGTTCTCTATGACCTACAAATCTATTGGACTGGTATATTCATTCTACTTAAGAGAATTATAAAGGAAATTTCCCAAAAATTTAACTGTTTTTTGTGGAATGGTAAGGATGGTGAGTTTGCAAAGGCCAAAGTTGCTTGGGGAGATATTTGCTTTCCAAAGACAGAAGATGGTTTAGAGTTGAAATGTTTGGAAACTTGGAATATTTCTTACATGATGAGGCACATCTGACCCTTATTTGCTTGGTTTGGATCTATTCGGGTTACATGGGTACAAGACTATCTATTGAAAGGGCAAGCTTTTGGAATGTAAGTATCCCCAAAACTGCTCTTGGAGTTGGAGGAAACTCTTGAGATTACGTGGTCTTCCCTAAAGTTTTCTCAAATTTGAAGTGGGTGATGGGACTAACATTCACATGTGGTTGGATAATTGGCACCCTTGTGGTCCTTTACTTGAGAAATACGGTTTCAGAATCATTTATGATTCTCAAAGCAGAATTGATACTAAACTAGCTTCTGTTCTCAGGAATGAGGATTGGCATTGGAAACCTGCTCGGTCTGAAGCTTTAGTGGACATTCAAAGTAGACTCTCGAAAGGTCATTTAGGTGCCTTTGATAAATCGATTTGGACTATTGCTCGCAAGGGCATTTATGTGAGTGCAAATACATGGAATTTCTTGCAGAAGAAGAAGCTGGTGGTAGAGTGGTGGTCTCTCATTTGGTTCCCTTATGCTATTCCAAAAACAAGCTTTCTTGTTGTGGTTAGCTTTGCGAAATAGACTAACTACAGGAGATTGCCTTGCGGCTTGGGGATATACAGGAGACACTCAGTGTATGTTTTGCAAAAATGGTATGGAAAGTTGTGATCACTTATTCTTCTTGTGCAGCTTTAGCTCCCGGATTTGGAGGACTTGCATGCAGCGGTGCAATGTCATAACTCTTCTCCTTGATTGGTAGAGTGTGATGGATGAAGGGTGCAGGAAGTGGAGAACAAAGAAAATGTAGGTGTTCTGTGCAGAGTGGTCTTGAGCTCTACTATGTATAATTTGTGGCGAGCTATAAATGAGATCAAACAAAATGGTCGGATAAAAACAAAGGGGCAAATACTTCAGATGATCTTCTAGGAAGTTCGTTCCCAGATTTTAGGCAAGGGCAAGTTTACGAAGAATAGGGAGAATATTACTATATGTCAAAACTGGAACATTGATGGTTCTGTTTTGGCTTAATTCTAGATTGCTCTGTATGGTTTGTTGTAACTGAGCGCTTGCTCTGTTGTGTGTTCTAATTGGTTTTGGTGAACGTTGTATGTTCTTTGATGGTTGTTAGTAATAATATTGCTTACTTATTCATCAAAAAAATCATACCAACAATGTAGTATTTTCACGTATAAATTTATACATGCATTACTACAACATTGTATTAATATTAACCTACCACATATATTTTATACGAGCATTATAACTATGGTATAATATAGTATTTAACTATCAACAATCTATACGGACATTACCATAGTATATTTAAAACTTTATCTAACTAAATAAACAAAGCTAGGATTTAGAGAGTATAACCCATAAATTATGCTTAAACTGATATTTTGGACTTCTAGACTGAGATTTCCACTTCGGTGGCACTCCAATATTCTAGAGCTCCCTTCTTAAAAACAAAACCCTTAAAATCGGATGAGAGAGAGGAGATTATTTTTGTGTGAAGAAATTAAGCAATTCAGGTCCAGTTTATAACTAAAGGGAGGTGTCTACTATTCACTTTCGTCCATACGGAAGCTAGCTAGGCTCATCTAGACGTGACTCATCAAAAAGTGCACGTCGCTCCAGCCAATGCGTGACATATATTTTACTATTCTTGTCCGGATGTGCATTAGGTCTCGTTTGGAAGAAAATCTAGTCAGCACATACTAACTCTTTATCCAATATTTCAAATCACTACACAACAAATCCTTATCTACAGAATCTTTAGATTCATCTGGACGAATCGCTTTCCGGTTTGGGCGTGACTCAACCAAACTTGGTCTCCGAGTTTGTCTTCCATTCATATGGAACCTCTTATGATCCAGATGTGACTTAGCTAACACATGCCCTCCACGTGCTCCCTTCGTTCGTTCGGATGAGTCCCTTCACTCATCCAGACGGTATGCCCTTATCTTAACATTTCTTCTAAGTCTACGCATTCAACAGTAATTTGGTCATTACTTTACTATAAGTGTCAGAATCGCGCAAATGACCCCAATTCAAAAGCTCTTTCCAAAGCGCACGCTGTGGTCACGCAGCTAATGCTTGGTAAGCTCATTTTTTGAGCTCAAAATCTACCATTTTCACCTCTAAAATTCAATTTCAAGTTATCCTCTGGCATTTCTTAGAATAGTTATTCATTTTAAGGGTTCTTCTTTCTTTATTCTCGGTTCCTCTTTCTCTTTTCATCACAGCTTCTAAGCTTTGACTTACTACCCCATGTTTTATCATAACGCCCTCAACTCAACTTTACAAGAGCCTATATGCGCCTTTTCCTACTCCCTAGTTTCTTTTAGTTATGTATATATATTTTGTGGGCTCTACATCTAGGGGTGAAACTAACATTTGGAATTTGGGAGGACAAGACTGGTAAATAAAAAATTAGGGGGTAAAATTTCAATTTTTTAAATATTAATATATATATATATTAGGAAAACATGACACCATGTAACCCGCCCCTATCTACTACATGCCCTCTTAAGCTTAGTTGTTTAAAATTTTTGATGGGTGAGGAGTTGGCAGAATAATTTTTATAATGAAAGTCAATCAAACTTGATGCTCAAGCAATTGGAAATTCAGCTTGGGACCCTAGCTGAGTTCGAGTGAAGATAGGATTTAGCTAGGGTGCCAGTAAGGCAAGTTCGATCAATGTTAAAAAATGTTACGAACCTAAGTTCGTAACGAGATAATTATTCTATTTCTTTATTCATAGCATAACAATCTTTAAATAAAGAAATTATTATAACGTCCCTAAGGAAATTAGGGCTGAGTCATTAATCAAACGACTCTAATAGAAATACTCTTATAAATATACACACATAATATTACGTACCTAATATGACTAGAATTGACTTATACTACACCTTCATAGAAACAAATACTAATAAGAAAACAAAGAGAATAATGATTTCATTGACATGAATAAAATAGTACTCCTCTTAACATATATTTATTTCTCCAAATGAAGAGAGGATTGTAAAAAAATAAAATAAAAATGAACAATAATACTATGAAGCCGAATCTTAACCGCTAATCCGGTATACTGGACTGGACACAATTCCATACTCAATGCAAACTGCACTCCTCATTAATTAACAAATGCAGAGTGATAAATAATGCCAAATGGCTGTTGGGGTTGGAGCCCAAATTACAGTTGGACGTCACATTTACTGCCAATAATAATATATTAAAATAGGAAACAAAATCAATAAACAAAACTTGTTGAAGGCTTGAAGTGGATAAGTTCATGGGTAAATGTGGAAGTTTGAATTTATATTTTAGCTTATCCTTTCTTTGCCACCCAGACTGAGATAAAGGACAAACACAAAGCAGTGAAGCCGCAGCCGCCTATGCTGCTTGGTGTAGTGGCACTCCATGAGATGCCGTGGTTTGCGCCTCCAGAGAAGCAATTTCATCTGTGGATCACACTCACTTTCCTATTTTAGATCCTACGGATCGGAATTAACTTGCCCACTCCATGAAATGCCAGCCCCTTTCTTTTCTTTTTATTTTATTTTATTTTATTTTTTTCATTAATGAAGCGTTTGGTACAAATTACATGCCGCACCTATAAATTCATTTGGGTGAGATACCCATCAAGCAGTCATTTATCCTTCTAAGGGAATTCTTATTTCTTTCTTTTTTTTTATTTTTTTTTAATATATGTATTCGGCTCGTTTATTAATTTATTTAATACATTAATTGATTCCGAACTAAGCTAATCTAAATAAAGTTAAAGCAAAACATACGAACTTATTTAGATGTTAATTTTTTTTCTTTGACAAACGACTAAACAAGTAACAATGCTCTACTTTTTCCCGCTCCTTGTTTTTTTTTTTAGAAAATTCACTTCTTCTCCTTCTGAAACTTTCATCACTTTTGCAATCTCATTTCTTAAATTTCAAAAACTCTCAATTTTGTTTATTTAATTTTCAATTTTTTGCAATCTCATCCCTCCAGATTAATATTTTGGACGATCAAGATAAAATAACTTTTATACCCTTGTAAAATTTATAAAATTACAAAAGTACCCTTATTACAATTATTATTTAAAAAAAAAATTAAAGTATTTTGAAAATTTCTCCCATTCATTAGGATTTAACGAAATCCTAACAGAGGGTAAGATTGCAATTTTTTTTTTAAAGTTTAATATACTAAATTGATAATTTTTTAAACTTTGAAGAAAGGATAGAGATTACAAAAAAAACGATGACATTTTAGGAAATTAAGGTGAAGTCACAATTTTTTTTTTTAAAAAAAAAAAAAAAGAAAAAGTACCAAATAAAAAAAGGAAAAATAACAAAGCATTATGTCAACAATCGACATAATGTGCTTAGAAAAAGAAACAATCAACATCATATTTTCCACCATAAAAATAACATCATGACTAGACTTGACATTGATTTTACTTAATAACATGCCTAAACCAAAATAATAAGCACCAAGGCACCCAACCCCCCAGCAATTTAGCAAGTTATATGTTGTATGTCAAAATAACACAAATACAATAAATTAGCTAAGAGGAGAGGGAGGGGGAGGGGGTGGAGGAGAATTAAAACTAGAAAAGGAATTAAAAGATATTTTTCTTTCTTTCTTCAGGCGGGGGAGCTTGGATTTTGGCTTAAAAATTCTATTTTTTTAAAGGCTGGAGTTGTCGAGTTTGTACTCGAGCAAAGGTTTTAGGGTATCTTGGCGGATTAGGACGTTTGGCATCACGACTAGAAATGTTGATGGAAATCCTAACGAGTCGGGACACGTGGTATCCCACTGACAAATTGCCTTGGTAGCTGAGGAGGGCTTCATGATTTAGAACACTTATTCAAACAGAAACAAAAAATACCGCAGAAAAACATTAACAAATATAGCTTAAGATATTGCTAATACACACAATTGTACATGATGTACATAGAACAATAATGGTGATACTTTGCTCGTTTTAACTTGTGCTTGATTACCTATCCCTATCTTATAATGAATATTTATATTAAGAAAAAATTTCATTTTATAGAACAAAGTGGAATGCTATTATTTTTCACGAGTGGGGCCTCCTTTTGATTGGGTTAACATTTTTTCAACTATACTTCAATTACTCTATTTTAGTTTTTGTATATCATGGAAGTAATTTTTCACCTGTGACTGCAATTTCCTAACTAAATATTATTTAACAAAGTAATTTATTCTTATAATTAAAGGGCCAAATAGAGATTGGCGAAAGGTAAAAAAATTGGAATTTGGTCAAAGTAGGCGCTAGAGAACGGTTAAGTTCTCTTTTTCTTTTTCTTTTGCAATATATATATATATATATAAAATGCCGTATAAATATTAAATTATAATTTATTGGTCATTCTAAAGGAACGTCAATATAGGTTTTAGTTAGGGAAATAATTAGCGTGACATGTGAAGGGGAGGCAGAGCAAAAGCTATGCAACATAGTTGGATGATAACCTTTAGTAAGAACCCAAATGCTCTGTTATCTCTCTTGTTTCTCTTCCTTCAACGGGCTCAAGGAGGAGAAAATGACCACACCACTTCCCTCCTTTCATTATCTTCTTTCATTTATGTCTTTACTGCTTTTGTTGTTGTTTGGTTAGAGGTTCTCTAGTCGTTCTTACCTTTGATTAGGTTTTATCCGTCGTCTTGTATGACTTATCATACCCAAAATTGCAACCTTAGTATTTGGCTTCTCCACCGCCCCGATTCTTCTTCCTTCACCTTCGTCGTTGTTTTCCGCACGTTGGTGGATAGTTTTGTCAAAGTTCTTAGACCTGATTTTTTAAAAGCTAGATCTATGTTCCTCTGATGGTCTCTGCCTCTCACACGCCTCTCTTTCACAATCACCGGCGTTCCAGCTACCCAATACCACCGGCTGCGTCTTCTTTCGCCTTCCACGTGCCGAAGCATGGCTCCCACGTGCTGGACTGTGGTTCTCACGCACTAGCACGTGGATCTCACGCATCAGCCCGGGTCTCTGGTTTCCCACTGCTTTGTAAGTCGCTGGAGTTGTTACTTTTTGGGCTTTTTGCTGTTTATTTGCTTTTGCTTTTTATGTGACTTGGGTTATTGTCTCCCTTTAAGGAGAGACTCTTGTATTTAGATTTGTGTTGGTACATCTCTTTTTTTGCAGTTCTGGTTTCCAACTCTAACAATGCTTTTACTGCTTATGCCACATTCTGGTGGTTGTTGCTGTTTTCAAGTACGGGTACATATAGACTTGCCTTAATATGTTCCCCTTTAACTTATGTAACTGCCTTATTTGGCCCCTTAAGAGAATCGGGTCAATTGTTTGACCTATTTCATACCCTTTGTAATTATTTTAGCACTGTTTTAGTTTGGATTGAGTCTATTGTTGGGGAGCCTACCCCATTTTCATTTATAAGATCGTCCATTTCTTCTTCCTTTTGGATCAGGACTGGGAAGCATTATCCCTTATAACCCTTTCCTTAATAATTAGGAAAAAAAAGAAAAAAAAAAGTGACAGATGGAATTATGTTTTGAAACACATGTAAAAATCATTATCATTTATTGCCTTAGGTTGAGAGTCATGAAATAAGTGGCTATTAAAGTTATAGGTGATAATTCTTACCAATGAACTTGATTAGTATATTTGAGGGAAGAATTCCAAATTGCTAGCTAAATATCAAAAAGTAGGATTTTAAATTGTAACTACCCTACTACCTTAATATTTTTAGGGTTAAATACATATTTGCCCCATGTGCTTTACGACCTTTATTTTTTGCCCCCTTAGTTTCAGTTTTTATCAAATTTGATACCTGTGGTATATGAAAAGACGGAAATGGTACCTCCATCTGATTTCCCGTCCAAAACTAACGTCCCCCAAGCCCCAAGGTGGCTCCACCCCTTAAGGTAACTACGATCATGAGCGCACAAGAGATTCCCGATGCCATGCTAGTTGAGCGAGTCAGCCATGGAATTAGGGGTAAACTGTTAAGTCTAATCCATGTTGGGTCCAACTCAATTTGCCCCTACATGAAAGATAATCCAGCTGTTAAAGGAAAATAAATTAGAATCCTCTTCTCATGGAAACACTGCATTAATGCAATACATATGTGGAGAATCCCACTCAAATACAAATACTATATGGATAATAACTTCAAAATTCCTTTTAACGAGGAATACAAATCCCAAGAGATCAAGGACTCCAATATTCTAGTGAGAGATCTCGGGCTTGATGGAACGTAGAATTCTACAGGGAATCAAAGACAGAAAATCTCATAAAAGGGAAACAAGCCATCAGGTAAAGATGATTCTGGGTCTCTCAAAAACCATAGCTTATTTTCTTATTTTCTTATTTCACTCAAAATGCCATGCTAACTTTAAGTATCGGAGTGTTCCTAATCCTTCCAAAAACCGACGGATCCGGCCATCCAAAATACTGTATCAACATACCTAATTGTTGAAATCGAAAATCTAGGGATTAAATTGAAATGAAGAGAAAACTTGGGAACTAAATTTGATTTTATTTTTTTTCCTTGAATAAAATGTGTTATATATGTTTAGTGGCGAGGACAAAGGGGTTGTATTCACTATTATACAAATGCTATATTGATGTGGATTGTTCCTAACTAAAACCCATCTATGCATTCACCATAGAAATTCTTATCGTCAATTCAGATGGTCATTACCAAAGGGCATCTCAAAAGTAGCAATTGATTCCTTTGGAAAATCTTTTTGACTCCATCCATGTATTTGGTGGTTCACAGCGAGCTTCAGCGGACCGATAATTGAGGTTAGATAAATTCAAAATGATAAAGATAAGGAATTAAAAGATACGACCAATACCTAAGACAAAAAAAAAAAACCTACGTTATCCAAATCAACTGCTTCTACAAAGACAAGCAAATCTCCATGGGACTCTCCTCTCATTTTATCGTAAGAGAAAATTACAATTTAACTTCTCAAACTGTTAGTCATTTCGGTTGTAGTTTTCGAACTATCAACGTTTGAACTATAGTTCCCAAACTACCAAAAAGTTTCAAAAAGGACAATTTGTCGAAATATGTCTATAATACTCCTGCCATATGTCATTTTTCAATTAATTTTTTTAAAAAAAATTAAAAAATTAATTTTTTTTATTATTATTTTAAATAAGAAATGGATGTTTGGGGGGTGGCTCGCGGCCACCTCAAAATGGATATAGGGGTGGCATTTTCTTCTTCTTCTTTTTTTTTTTTTTTAAAAAAAAAAGAGAAAATTTTAGTATTTTTAGTTTTTATTTTTAATTTTAGTATTTTTATTATTTTTAATTGAAAAATTACATGTATCAGCGGTATTATGGGCATATTTTGAGAAAAGTGGCATTTTTTAAACTTTTTGGTAGTTTAAGAGACTAAAGTCTAATCATTGGTAGTTTAGGAAGCTACTTCCCAAAACCGCTGACAGTTTAAAAGGCTAAACTGTAATTTTTTCGTATCATAACATGTTATAAATCTGAGTATGTTTGTATTAAATCATAAATGGAAATGAGTTCACCACCCACTCAATTGTTTTTCATTAAACTAATCACCCACGTGGATCATTATCAATGAAGCAAGGAATTCATCGCCGGCCCATTAATCCATTTATGCGCATGTACCAAACTGCTAGGGGTGGGCAAAACTGTGAAAAACCTCACCAACCCGCATGAATCGCACTACCCTGCCCCGCCCCGCCACTATCGGTTTTCACGTTGATATTTGCGGGCACAGTTTGGATTTTTTCCAAACCGTTCGGGGTGGGGCATGAGTTTAGGATTTTTCAACACCAGATCCCCGTCCCGCTAGCACCGCACCGCATAAACCTAAAATACCTAAAAATAAAAAATAACCCCCCTATTCGACGACTCTGGTTGTCCGTCACAAGTCACACGCCTCACTTCAAATGAAATGAGTCATCCTTTCTTCATCTTTGTTACTACTCAAGCTTTGGATTTTCTTTGGGCAGAATTGGAGGAAGATGGCGGTTGAGATGTATTGACTGTTGAGACGACGACTGAGATAATGAGATTTGTGAAAAGAAAAGGAAAAGAATAGTTTTGGTGATTATTGAAGGCCTGAAGGGTATAATTGTAAAGATGAGAGGTTTGAAGACTCTAGAAGCCACATGGCAGATGAGAATTGAAGTTTTTTCCAAGTGAGTTACAACTGTTAGTCACTACTAACTCCAAACGGTGCGTTTTGCATTTGGTTGTGAAGTTTGATAAATCACTCTGTAGCCTGGATGCATATGGTGCATTTTGCTATTTTTTATTTATTTATTTTTAACTAGAAGCTTCAAGCTATTCATTTAACCTTAATTTCCTAAACAAAAAACGTAAAAAGTAAAATGGTTGCGCCAGCCTCTATTCTGAGTATTCTCTAATCTAGAATATTCTTCATTTTCCTCATCTTCTTCTTCCATCTCAAGACCATCTTCGTCTTTCTTGCTCCTCCACTTCTTCTTCTTCTTCTGGTTCTTCTAGGGTTTGTGGAATGGATTGTGATGTCCCACATCGCCTGAGAATGAAGATGTGCTTATATGTATAAATGCACAATTTATGACACAACGCGTTTTAAAGCCGTGATGACCATTAACTTATCAGAACTCTGCAGTTAAGCGTGCTTCTGCGAGAGCAATCCCAGGATGGGTGACCTCCTGGGAAGTCTGGTATGGGGAGCCAAAAGCGGACAACATTGTGTTATTGGGGTGGGTCGTTACAAATGGAATCAGAGCCATTGCCTAGCCTGAGATGGTGGGATCGTGCACAAGCCCATGAGGGTTGCCAGTGGGCGCTCGCTGAGACGCCAAGAATGGGGTGATCCCATGAGGGTCGCCAGCGGGGACGCTGAGTCCCAAGAGGGGGTGATTGTGACGTCCACATCGCCTAGGAATGGAGATGTGCTTATATGTATAAATGCACCATTTATGACACAACGCGTTTTAAAGCCGTGATGGCCACGAACCTATCAGAACTCTACAGTTAAGCGTGCTTTTGTGAGAGCAATCCCAGGATGGGTAACCTATTGGAAAGTCTGGTATGGGAGCCAAAAACGGACAATATTGTGTCATTGGGGTGTGTCATTAAAATGGTGACCATGGAGAGCAAAAGCTTGATAGGCCTCATGAATCGGATACAAAGGGCGACAGGCGTGGCAGATTCATCGACGCTCACTTCAAGACCTTCGGTTGTGGCTCTGGGATTGTATCATCCTCCATAGGTTGGTGTTGTCTGTTACTATAATTTCTCTATAATTTGTTTGGTTCCTGAGAAAATCAAGGAAATGAGAAATTCGGTGATTTGTTTGTGATTTTATTGGTTTTGGTTTGAATCTGCCTCGCCCGCACAACCCGCACCCCCTGCCTTGCATCACCCCGCCCCCAATGTACTTGCCCTGCACAGTTCCACTATGTAACACGTGGTTCACGGTTGAGAATTCTAAACCCGAAGGGGTGTGGGCGGGGCAAAAAGGGCGGAAATCCTCACCGCCCCACCCCATGCACACCCCTATGTACTGCGATTGTCCCAATTGCTTAATTTTTTTTTAAATCTAATTTATTTCATTTAGCTAGCCACTTTGTAAAATATTAAACACTAAACTCTCTAAATATTTTTCTATTTTAACTAAATATTCTATTTTATTGATGAAACCAGCCTTTTGAACTCTTTACATTAAAAATTTACTTTAGTTAGGAGAAAAGAAAATGAAAGAGAAAGAACATTAATGCTCTGTTTGTTTCGACGTAAAATGATTTCCGTTGTAAAATTAATATTTTTGACAAAATCATTTTTAAAAAAAAATGATTTTTTTTTGAAATGTTTTTCGGCGTTTGGCTTGCACAAAAAATTCCTAAAAGCGAAAAAGAAAATTCGGCAATCGCTAGCGGAATCTGACAACGTCTGGTCACCGTCGCTGGTCGCTGATTTAGATTTGGCCGATTTGGCAAGATTTTGACCACATTTCGGCCAAATCCGGCTGTACTTGCCGGAATCTTGCTACGGTAGTAGACCATCGTCGGAATCTGGCGAGTGTCACTGGATTCCGGCAACCAGATACCAAAATTTGGGAGTTTTGGCAGTAGATTCGACTCAATAAACTCAAATGTCCGGTGGTGGTGGATTCCCCACATGTGCGTGCAAAAATGAAGAGTTAAATTCGGAAAACTATTTACGGTTTTCAAAACTGTAAATCGTTTTTAAAAAATTAAATAGGCTTTTACGGTCAAACTGACAATGATTTATGTCGACCATTTTTTTGTCCTTACCAAACACTGAAAAATGCCAAAAATATTTTCCAGAAAACATTTTACATCGAAACAAACAGAGCATAAATAAATTTTAACTTTCACTT
The DNA here is from genome assembly GCA_028654335.1 of Alnus rubra. Taxonomy (NCBI): domain Eukaryota; kingdom Viridiplantae; phylum Streptophyta; class Magnoliopsida; order Fagales; family Betulaceae; genus Alnus; species Alnus rubra. The sequence goes on along the minus strand of JAJPGS010000428.1, from coordinate 2,788 downwards.
TTAAACTATATATTTACATTTAGAGAATTAGTGACAAAAGTTAAATTTAATATTGAGTAGAGAGTTTGTTCAATAGTGTATTTTATGAGTTTTATTAAATTTTAGAGAAAAACTAGAAGCATAAAGTTCATTGTAAATGCTCGTAGTGTACTCTAACCCTTTATGGAAAAGTTTAAGGAAAGAAATTTGCACAAGTTTTGTATAGATGGGGAAGCTAGCTAGGTTGAGGTAGTGATTCTATTTGGCGTGTTACTGTCATTTTTGACACAGATTTGTTGATGGTAGATAGATGTGTGATTAGGTCTTATGGTTGTTGTATTGGTTTATATAGTTTGTTCTAGCTGCTTATTGAGTGTGGTGCATTTCAAGATTTGTACTAAATACATTCATTCATAATTTTTTTTTCTTTCAAAGTTCGGCTCGGCCAAGTTTATTAAATATCTATATAACTTACAAAATAAACAAATAAATAAATAAATGATGTAATTATTATTAAATATCTAATGATAATACTTATAACATATAATAAAGTGATTACATGTCAAATGCCACAATGTTTATTATTATATGATCATAGAGTCCTATATTATTATATTACATGAATAACATGATTAAGTATCTGAATTGTCATTATCATATGACTAACAATTAAGTTTTGATATTATTCACTTTTATTATTTTATATACATATAACTAATTAATATATACTGACAAATGACCATTATTATTTGTTACTTAATTTATGCTATCATTAGTATATTGTTTATTAATATACTATATTATAAAATAGTATTATATTATATATATATATATTATATATATATATAATATTATATTATATATAACGAGTTGAGCCTTAATAAATGAGTCGATCCTTATGCGAGCGGGTTCACGAGTTTTAATCGAGTCGAGTCGAGTTTATACGAGTTTGGATAATTAATAATTGAGCCTAATTTTGTGTTCATAAGTAGCTCGTTTAATAATAGATTTGAGCACGCGTCGAGTTTATTCAAGCCGATCTCAAATAAGTTTACGAGTAGTTCAACTCGTTTACACCCTCGCGTGAGAGAATCACATATATTTTTAATAGTATGTATTTTTTACATGTTTTTTTTAATAAGATTAATTAAAAAAATATGTGTTTTCACATCTTCAAAAGACATTTTTTAAAGATTGAATTGAAAAACTTGAGTTTAATAGAGATTTCTGTCCATTGGGCTTAAAACCTGAATGCTTTTTGCTCGGCTCTTGGTAATGGGTAACGAAGTTGAACTTGGCGAACTTGGCAAGGCAGCTCTCTCAAGTGGCTCGACTGATCATTGGGTCTTTGGATAGCTGGAACAAACAGCCCATTATAGAGCATTGACCACCCTACAACTCAACCCAGGCTGGGCCCAGCTTATTTGTGGTTAATTGGACTAATTGTGGATTCAATTTGTTTTTTTTTTTCAATAAAACAATGCTATTATTCAACTTTCATTCATTTTCATTATATGAGATTTATGTTCAATATCTATTAATCTTTAAATCAGTCTTTATTAAATAATAAAATTTAATGGCCGATCACTGTCATATTAGCTATTCTTAATGGGTAGCTCAATAGGTTACAGACGTCTCATGAAGGAAATCACTAGTTCGAATCTCCTCCTCTTGTGTGGACATGTAATAATAAAAAAACCACTCCATATTAGCTCAATAAATAAAAAGAAAAGAAGAGTTTATCGTATATAGAATTACTCTTTTCATGAAGAGAAATACGTATTACTTATAAAATAATGATTCAATGCCACCCAAATATACAACTTTTTACCACCTTACCTATGTGGCAAGGGGTGGTCCCCACTACTTTTTCAGTTTTTTCATTTTTTAAAAGTAAATTAAGGTGTGGGACCATATTGTCACATAGATAAGGTGGTGAAAAATTATATATTTAGGTTAGTGAATCATTACTCTTACTTATAAATAACACTATTTATCGATCGTAGGTTAGAAGTTAAAAGAACGCATTAAAATAAAAATGCAACAAATATCTCATTTAACGCGTCCCGATAAGAATGATCTAATAAAATATTCACATATGAAAAATATCTTAAGATTTAAAATAATAATAAAAAAGGATAAAAAAGAAGATTTTCTTGTTGATGGACAATGGGTTGACTGTAATTTTACTTAAATTTTAACATGAATTAACTGTAATATATATATAAGTAATAACGACATAAATTTCTTTAAATTAGTTTATAAGAATTTAATATAACTCATATATAAGAATAACATGTATTTTTTAAACATGTGAGAATTACATATTTTTTTATTAATGCTATTAAAAAAAATTAAGAAGCACATGCTATTAAAATAACGTGTGCTTCTTACATTCAAAGAGACATATGTCAATTTTATATGTATTGTATAAAATTTCCTACAAACTGACTTGTACGAAATTTTTATCCAGTAAAAGTAATATTACAAATTTATTTTATCTTATAATTATTTTTAATATACAATTTTTACAAATTTTTGGATGGATTTTTTTTAAAAAAAAAATAAAAAATTAGTTGGAGCTGCTGATCTGCTAATTATCAATATAATTAAGAAATGATTCCTCTAAATCTTTTATACAAATTTCCTATATATATATATATATTCTACATCTTTCTTGAAAATGGCAAACAAAAAAAAATATCAAGCATTTCTATCTCATTCATTCTATGTCGACCCCCTACTAGCCAAAAGCCCGAAACAATCGTACCGTACGGATCGCAGAAGACTGACCACTGAGAGAGAGAGA